>OY282449.1:126767395-127101956 GCA_958295655.1 Palloptera scutellata | reverse complement strand
GAGAGAGAGAGGGAGAGAGAGAGGGAGAGAGAGAGAGAGAGGGAGAGAGAGGGAGAGAGAGGGAGAGAGAGAGAGAGAAAGAGGGTGAGAGAGAGGGTGAGAGAGAGGGTGAGAGAGAGGGTGAGAGAGAGGGTGAGAGAGAGGGTGAGAGAGAGGGTGAGAGATAGAGAGGGAGAGAGAGAGAGAGGGAGAGAGGGAGAGAGAGAGAGAGGGAGAAAGAGAGAGAGGGAGCGAGGGAGAGAGAGAGAGGGAGCGAGGGAGAGAGAAAGAGAGAGAGGGAGAGAGAGGGAGAGAGAGGGAGAGGAAGAGAGAGAGAGAGGGAGAGAGAGAGGGAGAGAGAGAGGGAGAGGGAGAGAGAGGGAGAGGGAGAGCTGGGGAGTTTTAGACGAAAAACCTCTAAACTTGTTATTCAGTGTTAGGAGTTATTCACTTCTCATAGTTAAATTCAGAACATTTAAAGAATATGGATTAACGGCCGCAGGGATGTTGAAGACAAAGAAAGAACCGATAAATTAGAGAAGGAAGCATTTTCTTCTTTTAGTAACACAACAGCCCATGAGGGCCATGAGGGCCGACCTTTTCGCATTCACTCATGTTATAAGCGTGTTATATTTAGATCTTGTACATGAATGGAAGGGACACATACAGTTTAGTGCCGATTCCGAACGGCAAAGTGGAAAAATGGAAAAGATTTTCTTAGGCAATTTCAACTCTTATGTAGGTTTTTCATTGCATTACATGAGCTGGAGCTGTGTTTCTATCGTTTATTTTTATTATGTTTATGCAAAAATTTGAACCCCGGATACTCTGCATAGAACTTCACCACGGCGACCTTAAAAAAGGAAGGATCACTCCTAGTAGTTACTCAGGTGAGCAAGGTTATACTCTCCCACTTCTTCATATCTGGAAGTAACTTGGAGATCTTGGAAGAAAAGGAACATTCCTTTATATTTCTTCTACTCAAACTTTTTTTAGCCAGTTTCAACCAGATAAAATCTTGTTGTGATAGTTAAAATCAATATTCAATTTCTCAATTTTTGAAAGGTATAACCTAGGCTAGAAATCAAAAAAGTATAACAAAAAAATTTTTGTTTTTGCGTGTTATATTTGTACATGAATGGAAGGGACATACAGTTTAATGCCGAATCCGAACGGCGAAGTGAAAAGCTTTTCATAGCAATTTTTACTCTTGTAAGTTTACCATTGCCTGCCAAGAGGTGGTGCCATGTAGAAAAATTAGTTTCTCTACTTTTTGATTTTGCCTGTGCTGAGATTCGCACCCCAGTACACTCGCGTAGCGGTCCAACGCACTACCACTACACCACAGCGACCACTCTGCACTCATTTTAGTGACGTTAAAATAGTTGAATAATGAAGAAATGTCAATGGGTAAAAATTGTTTATGATTCTCAGAGATGTCAACTACCTGAAGCAACAAAGAGTTGCCAGATCGGACTTGGGACCAGTACTTACAGAGTTATCGTACCTTAAACTTTGCTGTATCACTTTTCTGAACTTTCTTTTTAGCCAACCTTATATTGAAAAATTGCCACTGCTCAAAACAGTCTCTTTTTTTATTTTTATTTTTGATATATTTAACACATAGGGCAGGGCGTAGGTACATCTATAAATCCAGAACATTGTGTTGATTGTAAGTAGGATTGCGTTACAATTGCAATAGGTTTAAACTTTTGTGTTATTAACTTAGAAAATTGTTAAGTATCCTTCAGGTTTTAATTTAAATTTCATTTATCTGATTTTTATTACTTAGTAATGTTTGGTGGTGTAGAAGACCCAGTTGTCAGGAACTGTGACCTGAAATATCTTTTTGCATTAAGCCTCTACTATTGACCTTCTGCTAACCTAGAAGCAGGCAAGAATATGTTTTGAGAAGCAGATCTGATTTCATAGATAATTAGTTACTCGTATGACTAATTAAGTTTTGCACTATTAGACTGATCCGAAACTAGAAAATCAAATTTCTCCATACTTCTCCCCATATTCTGAATACTTAGAGACAGACTTTCTAGCGAATCCAATGGAAGGTATTGGGTACCAATAATTCAGCCATTATGATCGTTGCTTTTGAGTTACTATATAAAGACAATAAAAAATTAGGAATCACTTTCTCCCGCTTCTTCAGACACTTATGACCCTGCTACAAGACAAAACTACATATACCAACCGAGAGTCTACAGAAAGGCTCTCAGGTTCATCTAATGAAAGAGAAAGAAGATACCTCCATAGTTAGTTTATCTCGTTACCTGCAATCGGGAATCGAATAAAAAGTATAGTTTTGAAGGCTGTAAAGAAACTGGAGATAATTTTCGATAAGTTCTTGAGGCGAAAACTTGCAAATTATGCTAGAGTCCACCAGAGAATAATATTTATTAATATTTTTCATTAAGGTTAAGAACATAATGGATTATTTCCTTATAGATTCCAATTAAAATGTAACTAGTTACAAATAATCAAAATGAAAATGATTTCGCTTACAATAAATAGGCTTGAAAGGAAATCATAAGCAATTCGAGTATGTTTGATAGTTATTACATATTACCTAGAAACAAAAACGCTGACTGATTTTTGTAAAAGTAAAAGACTTAATCGATTAATTTCTGCTGTAATAATCAATGAATCATTAGAGATATACCATAAGTAAATGCGAGTGTGTATGTATGTGTGTGTGAATAATTCTACATGACAAACACTCTACAAGTGGACGTCAAACAGGAAATTTTCTAGTTCAATACGATTATTGGGTATATTATCTACTACTATCACTATTACTACTACAATCGCTATTATTAGTTATTTTGTTTTTTTTTTCCAATAACAAAAACAACCGACATCAAATATTATATGTATAGAGAAACATTCATGATATGTAAAAAAGTGTAAGAAGATCAATTCGTTTCACCCGTATGCAACAAGGCAATATGTACCATACAAGTTGAACAGAAATGAATGTCGAACGGTCAATCTTCATGGATATGGTGATTAAAATTAGGAAGACCAGAAATGGTGAAATGGATGTTAAGTCATACATATATACATACATACATACCATAGGCATCACACATATGGGCCAGGGGAGCACCTAGCTAATATTAACAACTGAGTGAACACTGAGAGAAGAGTGAATGACAGACAGACAGACAGAGTGAATACAAAACGAAGACTGACGACGATCGCGATGACGATGACAATGATGATGATGATGATGATGACGACGACGACGCTGACTGTGATCATCATCATTATCATTATGATCATGATGGGAGTGATGATGATGATGATGATGATGATGATGGCACAACACAACAAACAACAACCACTCTAATAAAACACTTATGAAGCAGAGGTAGAAAAGTAGAAGACGAACAAGTTGAAAAGAATCTTCTTGGACATACATATACAATACATATACAATACATATGCATGCATGTACTCGTATGTGTGTGCGTGCGTGTGTATGTGTGTGTGTGTGTGTGTGTGGATATAGACTTGAAGAGATCATAAAAGTGAATGGGTTACAAGCGTACAGGTTGTTATTGATGTGGTTCTTGTTGAATTTGATGTTGTTGTTCTTGTTGTTGCTGTTATTCCATATAAACAAATGTACAACATGATCGTAAAAATAACAGACATAATAGTAGCAAGCAACTTAAGTTGATGAATGTTCAATGGAACAAAAATATATAAAAAATACAAAATAAGAAAGAAAGAAATTGATGCATCATTATAGGTAGAAAAAAAATATAAAAATCATCATTATACGTACACAAGTGCGCCTCTGTATGCGTGTGTGTGTGTGTGTGTGTGTTAAGGATATTGGCTATTCTACATGCTACCTCCCGAGCTTCTTGAGTTGTGTGTGTGTTCGAATGGGGGGTTTTTAAATTGCCAGAAAATTAGCATCATTTAGATTCATACAAAACATTTGAAAAAAAACAACTGATATTGTATTGAAAAACAATACGCAAACACATACACACACACACACACACACAAACACCACGGACACAAACACCACAGACACAAACCAAGACATAATTTCCCTCATTTCCGTAGTAAATAAAAAACAAAACAACAACAACAACAACAACAACAACAAAAACAAAAACCCCAATCAATGAAATTTGAATTGTTTTGAAATTAAGTTTCTATGACTTGGCAATTTTCATTTAGTAAAAATCGTAAAAACAAAAATAGAAAGAAAAACAAAAATAATTCTTTTGCAATTGGTAGAGCGGTGGTAATTTGGAAACAATGCAACAACAACTACCACAACAACAACAACGAAAACAACAATTCAAACGAATCGAATCCAATCTTCATTAAATGAAAAACTCAAAACTCATCTAACGCCAGCGCTTTGATGATGAGATGCTGGCTGCTGACTGGCAAGCTGGCAAGCTGGCGAGCTGTCGTGCTGAAAAGTTGTGGCACATTGCTATATTTTCATTTATGTTTCAGTTTTACTTCTTCTTTCCTAAGCTAAACTGAATCGAACTGCTGAGCTGATTCACTTTTATGTTGATTATTTGTGGCAAGCAGCATTCGAATGGGTTGTTGCAATTACAATTTACTAAACACAAAACACAAAAACCAATTCCAATTCTAATTCTGTTTAAATGCTAATCAAAAACTCATTCAACAAAGCGGCGAAAGAATTCAAATACAACTACAACAACAACAACAACAATAGAAATAATGAACTAGAAAAAATATAAAAACCAAAAATTAAAGATGACGATGACAAGTTTTAATGTGGTTGAATGCTGCTGCTGTTGCTGTTGCTTAAGCTGCACCGTGTGGCGTTGTACACAAAATGTTGGTTAAATTTTGTAGCGGTTTCCATTCAAGTAAATTATTCAGTAAATTATATCGAATCTTTTCCAGCACTTAAAATTAAAGATAGAAACTTTTAAGTAATTATTATTAATATTTAAGTATTGCTTCTTGATTTCCGTGATCCTTTAGCATGAACTCGGCAATGATTTGGCTCCTGCCTTTTTTTCGGGTCACTTTGAAATTCGGAGGAATTTATTAAACTATTGACCCCAATTGAATCAAAATGACCCCAAATACGATGAATCCTCTACGTATTATTTAAATTTTAAGACACTTGAAAACAAATAACTTAGTACTTATAATCAGGGAAACTTTTAAGTCCTCAGGGCAAGTCCTCAGTAATAAGTTATATTTAAATTTTTTTTTAAACTAAGGCTTAATTTTCTAATATGTACATTTTTTTAATATCTTTGAAATTTGATCTAAATAAATTGATCTTTTTATCCAAAATCCAGATATCACGACTTCGATTGAAGTACGAGGTGTGATCAAAAAATAACCGTTATTTCGTGAGTTACGTATGTTCGATTTTGGCATTTTTTTTCTGTTATGTTGGTACACATGTCTGTTATATATGTTGGCAATACTAACCATTTTGGATTGTCAGTTTGTTTTTGACAGATAAAAAGGTTAGTCGTGTTTTGGTGTGCTCTTCGATTTTTTACTATTCGAAAAAATGGATCAAAGAAACTGTATTCAGTTTTGTGTAAAAAATGAAATTAAATGCGCAAGGACATTTGAAATGTTGACTGTGGCCTTTGGCGAGTCTACTATGAGCAGAACACAAGTTCAATTGTGGTATAACCGGTTTAAGGCAGGCCGAGAAGATGTCAATGACGATGCTCGTCCTGGTCGCCCTAGCACGTCAACAACCGATGAAAACATTGACGTAGTGA
The DNA here is from genome assembly GCA_958295655.1 of Palloptera scutellata. Lineage (NCBI taxonomy): Eukaryota > Metazoa > Arthropoda > Insecta > Diptera > Pallopteridae > Palloptera > Palloptera scutellata. The sequence continues at coordinate 127,096,203 of OY282449.1, read as the reverse complement.
GGAAAATGATTTTGGATAATCGTCGAATCACTATCAGAGAGGTTGCTGATGATGTTGGCATATCGTTCGGCTCATGCCAAGCAATTTTTACGGATGTTTTAGGCATGAAACGTGCGGCAGCGAAGATTGTTCCAAAATTGCTAAATTTTGAGCAAAAACAACGTCGCTTGTGCGGAAGTTTTTGGCCAAAAACAAAACCGTTATCATGCCTCAACCACCGTATTCACCGGACTTGGCCCTCGCTGACTTTTTCCTCTTCCCAAAACTGAAGACACCAATGAAAGGAAAGCGTTTTGCTACGATTGAGGAGATAAAAGAAAAATTGAAACAGGAGCTGTTGGCGATACCAAAAAGCGCGTTTCAGAAGTGTTTCGAGGATTGGAAAAAACGCTGGCATAAGTGTATTATATCTGAGGGGGATTACTTTGAAGGGGACAAGATAGTTGGTGATGAATAAATAAATACTTTTTGAAAAAATTTAACTTAACGGTTTTTGATCATACCTCGTACATATAATTTTGTTTTCCCAGGTAAGGTTATAGAAATCTGTGAGCAGGTTGAGGAGAAAATGATTTCTATTGTAATTGGAGACCTCAAAGGCAAGAACAAAAAAGAAGCAAAGCAAGGAGTACCATATAAGTGACACTAATCCATTGTAATTTGATAGATGCATAAAGCGCACGCGGCCTGTAAACCCTTATCTTTGTTTTTGATGTGGAATCACAAAGATTATATTTTCTGTGTTCTTGTTCTTGGGCACAACAGTTTCCAGGGAGAGCCTAGGCCGAGCTTTTCCGTATCCACTCATGTAATGCGTGTTATATTTTTGCACATAAATGAAAGGGAGACCTTTTCTGTGTTCAGATTATGGAAATATTTTGATCTTGTGAGGTTGAGAACTACATATGTAGATATGATTTACTGGGGAGTCGCATAAAAAAAATACATAGTACATAATGTGAAGTATTCTAAAGCTCAAAGGCTTCTTTATTTCAGTGTGATACCATTTGATCATTTTACAGAACATTTGATCAATGCGACAGTTGTTCTCACTGTAAACAACCCGAAAATCAGGTGGATCACGCCTAAGTCGCGCCTCGAACAATTAAGATGCTACTGAGAAGATTTTGCTGTCGGATTTATTTACAATAACTTAACTTGCCAAATCTTGATGTGATAAAATTTTTACTGGCCTGTACTGTCTCTAATTTCCATGTCACATTTTCCAGCCAGATAATTTGTTGTTGTGGTTTTTTTAAATGAAACTTCTTAAGCGCGGTTGTGAATTGAAAATTTTTAAAAACAACGATAAAGTATTGATTTCGTGCTGCAGGGGGAGTGGGGCGATGCCATTATTCCTACAAGTAATTCTCTTAGCATTTCTTCTACTATTTCCTACTACTACTATTTTCTTCTACTTCACTACTACTATTTTCTACTACTCTCCAACTCCTATTTTTTCTATTTTCTAATACTTTTACTACTAAGTACTTTTCTACTACTTATTATTGAAGTTTACTTCTTTAGAATATATTTATTTCATATTTATGATGGGGCCAAAATGTGATCGTCGCAGCTAAAATTCTCACTGAAATGGGTAGCGACCTCTAGCGAATGAGCGAGTATAGACTCACAACAAAATTCAGATTATGCTAACGTGAAAAATAATAAAAAAAAAACTATCACCTGGAGATCGCGAGGGTGTAGACTTCGCTTCGCAAGCAACTTGAGGCACAACAGAATTCGAGTTTCGTTGAAAAACTGATGGGTAGCGACCGCTATCAATCGAGTATGAAAACAACTTGCTTGCAGAGGGCGCTGCCCATTAGTTTCTCGTAAAATTCGAAATTCGGCCAATTTGAAACTTCAAAAAAATATTTTACAAAGAAAAAAAAAAAATTAAAAACATTTAGAAATTTCTAGAGCTGAAAGAATGAGCGAGTATAGACTCACAACAAAAAACAGATTATGCTAACGTGAAAAAAAACCCAAAAGCCAGCACCTGGATATCGCGAGGGTATAGACTTCTATTCGCAAGCAACTTGAGGCACAACACAATTCGAGTTTCATTGAAAAACAACTCGCAAAGACTAATGCGGAGAGACAGCCTGAATGGCAAATGAGTTCATTATAGCCACTAATTGCATCAACACTTATGTCATTGAGTCCTGACGAAGATCCTCAGATTGTACAGCACCAGGCAGTCGATAAGGTGGCCGAATTCCCAGCTTCTCAACGAAAGAGAAGGGAAGGAGAATTTGCCTGAAAATCTTTTCTCCGTGGAAAGAAAAAAACTCGCTTCAGCTCAACAAAACATAGACGAGATTTGCACAAGTTTGTAGGCAACCTCATAACATTCGCAAGCTCTCAGACCGGCAACAGCAAGTGTCAAATTTTCCACCTGTTGAGATCATACAACCTGAATGTTTTAATGATGATAATACTGAAGATGATGGTAAGAATATAATTATAATGATGTTGCAAATAAATTCGCATGCCTTGATTATGAATATTTTGATGGAGATGATGATTTTGCAGAGGGCGTTGAATGCAAACGATCAAAATTAAGGTAATGCAGATGTAGCACACCTGGGATCAGAGAATCATCAAACTGAATTATACAAAGCTTAATGTCTGCGATAGACTCTGGTTTTTACAAGATTACTAAACCTAATCTGAAAACTTGTTCAGAAGTAAACTTGTGTTGTGCGTCACACTGACGGAACATTTTTTTTTTACTCCTTTTATTTTGTTACTATTTTGTATTTGGGAAAATACTACAAAGAGCCGATTATAAAATTTCTAATTTCATCACAAATTACAACATTTTGACACACTGTCTTTTCAAAAAATGATCAACCAGAAAATATCTTTAACAACTTTTAACAAAAACAAAAAAAAAAAAAAAAAAAATCATTTGCAATGATAAGAAGCTACCTCCATTGAGAAGTGATACTCATCATAAGCACCTTTAGTTTTAGGCTATCCAGAGGTACATAGATAAGTAGGGAGCAGAGTAGGGCACTTGCAGCTCTCGTCTTCTTACATTTCAACAACTTCTACAGTTGCTAATTCCGTTGTTTTGGTAAGAAAAAAGAAAAAAAAAAAAGAACCAACATGTTTAGCATGACTTTTAGTTATCATAGAAGCGGCATCTGCATTATATCTTCACAAAAAAAAAAAAAAAACTAAACAAAAGCAAACTCAAACTCAAAGTCAAGCCAGAGTCGACGAATGAAAAGAAAAAAAAGATAATTAACTCTTGTGTAGTTTCATTAAGTTTCAATAGTTATTCGTACTTTTGCGGTTTACTACGCTTACTAGCAAGCGAGCAAGCAAGCAAGCAAGCGAGCGAGCGAGCGAGGGAGCCGAGCGTTCATTCTATGCGCCCATAAGAGTTTAACAGTCTTGCGGTTAAAATTGTTTGATTTACGTTTTTCTTTTGGTTGTTGTTGTCGTTGTTGTTTTTGCTATTGCTCGTGTACTCGGAAAAAAGCATTTGTAAATATGTTGTAGTATGAAATTTTTACGAAAATTGTTATATCAATGTTGGCAATGACTTGCAATTTGTCTTTTCCAAACGTCTTCTATTGCTAGTTCGTCGTTTGCAGTTGCTGGTGTTGTTGTTGCCATTGTTGCCATTCGTGTTGTTGTTGTTGTTTGCCATTGTTGTTAACGCCTTTTTCAAGCGTTGATGTTTTCTTTTCAAACTTTATTGCTGTTACTGTTGTTGTTGTTGTTTTTGTTGTTGTTGTTGTTGTTGGTGGTCTTGAAAGTACTCATGCCTCTTACAATTTATGAAAGCAGTAGTAAGTAAATTTGGTAGTAGGAGTGAACGCGTGCGCATTTCAAATTATATGTACAACAATGAAATATGGTAGTAGTAGAAGTTGTGGTGGTGGCAGTGCCAGTGCCAGTGGCAGTGGCAGTAGATCGTGAATAGGACTGTGTTGTTGTTGTTGCTGTAGTTAAAGTAAAGAAGTTGTTTGTCGCTGCATTGCAGGGGAGTGAGTAAAAATTAATAGTATATTGATGAGTTGTTGAAATTTAGAGGGAAGTTTTACTATTCTATTTAAACACATTTTTTTTTGTTGCCCCTTTTTCTTCGTGTTTACTTTGTGGTTGGCGCGGCGCTTACCTTTTCCTATACGAATATAAATGCGTTGTTGATTAGGCCGCCTTTGTACTTTTTAATGCTTTGTTTTCATTACATTTTGATTAACAAACAAAGAAAAAACAAATATCAAAAAAAGAAAAAAAAGAACCAAAAAATGTTTTATAATTTTATTTTCTGTGTAATTGTTGGTTTTGATTTAAATGTCGACGGATTAGTGTAGTTAGAAAAAATTGATACTTATTATTAACTGCTATTTATTATTGAATCGTTTGTTGCTGCCACATATTTGAAAAGTGTGCGCTTGTTTAATTGAAAGACTTTAAATGTACATAAATATTTATAATTGTCGAAATGTGACAGGTAAATATTTTGAATTGTTGGGCTCTTTTGATTTTCCTCTTCACATGTTAAGAGGCTCGCTCCCATTCTCAGCCGACGCAATACTGTCACACGTACACTATAAACTTCTTCGGGCAGCTTACGAACTATTGACGAACAATGGAATTATAGAGAGAGCAATTTTGTCAACGCAAATCATGTTAGTTGTCATTTAGCATTCATGTAAGTAAGATCATGCTGCTCAATTTTTTAACAGAGGCACTGAAAAAAATGTTTCATTATAAATGGGAGTAAGACTTCTTTTTCATAAATAATTTTTCATGAAAATATGAACGCATTATTTGTCGATCTGTTATGTTTTATTTGATTTGAAAAGGTACTACTCCAGATAAAAAGTAGTAAGTATTGACCAAGTGTAGTTTGCTATTTGTTATTGAAATTTACGAAAGAAAGTAACATTTCTTAACGTCAAATCTGCGTGTTTTGTTTGTCATGCATTGTTAATATCTCACGTTATCCGAGCATATACCATTTACTATATATTATTATTTGTTTATTACAAAGTTTATTTCATTTACAGTGTAAATAACGCAAGCATGCATGTTTATGTATTGGTTTGCCTGACACTGCTTTAGAGAGTAATCTTAACATTTTCAAGGTGTAAAGATGAAAAGAAGTTTGGGGCACAAGCTACACTCAAATAGGCTTGTAATATTTATACGGTTTTTATCTACTCGACATCTGGAAGTATGTAAATTGCAGAGTGTTACTAGAAGCTTTAACAATTCTATCGATTTACGTATGCCTGCAGTGGCTCTCAAATGAAAATCGACAAAAGCAGGAATAATCATTGGATCACTTTGAAAGCGTATAAATTTATCTAACAATTTGGTAATTACAATAAGAACCTCTTACCTTTACTTTTTAAACCAAGTCTAAATATATTAATTTCTAAAATATTATCCTCAATTAAAAAAACAGTTTTATTCCCTAATTATTGCTGAACACATTCAGAACTCAAAGTGATCGTATTTTCTGAAAACAAATATACAATTTTTCGAATTCAATTCGACTACTCTAAAATCAAATTGACACTGTCTCTATTCAAATTGTGATTTCATTCAGCAACTCACTGACAAATGCAGTTTCTGAGTCTATTGAGTTTACTCGTTTCCTGTTGGCATCCGATTTCTCATTTGAAATTTATACAATTTTACTTTGATGCTGAATATAAATTTAAGTTGATGATGCCTGAATTCAAATTGAGGTTCCCTGACTTCAAAGTGGCAATTTTATAATTAAATTTGGTGCTTTTATGAATTCATATTTTTGACTTATAAATTAAAATTATCACATTCTAAATTCAAATTTACTATTCTGAGTTCAAGTTAGTGTTCGCTGGTTTCAAATAGACGCGTTCTGAGTTCCAATTAAATTTTTCCAATATCAAATTGTCACTTTTTGCACGCAATGTGACTATTCCGACCTTCAAACTGAGGCCAACCTAGTTCAAATTGACACTTTCTGAACTGTTTTCAGATGTTTCACAGGTTTTCTGATTTCAAATACATAATTTTTTTTGTTTAAATCAAGCTTACGTTGTCTCTGTTTCAATAGAGGTTTCCTGAATTCAAGTTGCCAATTTTGAATCAATATTGCTGGTTCATCGAGCGAGTTCAGTCATAGGTTATATACAAAAAACTTTCTACACACATTAAAAGCTGAAAGGCTAACCAGGTCAAATAGTATACATAATTTATAGACTATGATACATATATATGTACATACATATGTACGTAGCATACATATGTTAGTACCTAATGAGAAAAACTTTCACACTTTCACGCCATTCACCTGCAAATAATATAACTTTTAACTTCACTGCTTATAAAATGTATTTTAAACAATTTCATATGAATTATCAACTTTGACCTTTGATTTCCTCTAATGCTACCATAAACGTAACTGAAGCTTCCAGTAAACAAAATATATTTTTATCGGTGCAACTAATTTATAATATCCGACAACTTCCTTTAGCTCTAACGGATACGCTGGCGTCAACAATTTCGTACTTAGCTATTTAGTTTTATTTTTCCAAATCTCTAACCCAAATATCAATGTAAAGTTTCTTAAAACAAAGCTAAAAACGCCCTCAACATTTGAGACAAAATCAAATATTTCTTCACAAATCATTTGTTGTATGTCTACGAGCTTGCACGAAAATGTCAGACGCCCCCAAAATTGCTGAATGTTATGCTTAAACTTTTTTTTTTTGCTTTGAAAACTAATAAACCTCTAAAAATCATAAGGCAAAATAATATTTAATTTTTTTTCAACAACAACAGCGTAAAACCCACTTTGGTGACAAATGCCAAAAGTGGCGCTGTCGTTGTTGTTCAACTTGTTATAGTCTCTCATTGTACGCTTCTACATTGTACGTACATATGTATGTATGAATGTGGTTAATGACAAAAGGAAAGGGAAATCGCGGGCGCGCATGGCTTATCTGTGGCGCCGCGACGCACGCTTCATTTCGAGCTTAATTTTTTTAAGCTAGTGCTTAACACACACACACACACGCGTACCACAAATCATGTGTGTTTCGCTGCGATACATTTAACTAATGTCTTGACTGAAATATGCGACGTAAATGGAGCACATAAACATTCAAAACTCCAAATAAAACAAAGGCAACAGCAATGAATTTCAAACTGGATATGTTAATGTTGAAAAGCTTTAATGATTTATATATATTATATTTCTTTTTAAATTTTTTCCTCTTTCAGCTTTTTAATTTCTTTAATTCTTAAATTTTTTTTTTAATTTTTCTGTCTCTCTTGTTGGTGTAGTTAGGCTGTTGTTTTTTTTATTGACTCCAACATTGACGTGAAATAAAAATGAGAAATGACTGTCTGCGTATTAAATTGGTGTGTGATTTATATCGTAAAGATTTGGTGCGTTTGATAAGCGTTTAAATCAAGAAGGAGAGGAATAATAAGCTGTGAAATAACAACAACAATAAACATGTAAATTATCTAAGAGACGTCATGCCATTATAACAACAACTGTCATAAGAAAAACCTGTTGTTCTCTTTTAATCCTCTTTTTTCGCTTAGATACTAGCTTACCACTATTAGAACCATTATCATAAAAAAAAATAGCCCAACAACAATATGGCGAGTATGACATTTATGCACTCATAGCGTTTTTCACCTGCCGAATTACTCTTTTTTCTGTATTAGAGTATGTTGAGTATGTTTGTGTGTGTGTGTGCTTTTGCTTGTTTATGCAATGGTATTTTTTATAGAGTACGAAAAGTGAACGGTACATGTCTCTCCCAATATATATACATACATATATGTATTCTTAATAGTTGTTGGTATATACGAGAGTCAAGACCGATCATCGGTTGTAGTGCCAGTTAAGTAATATGCGAGGGTAGATCAATAAGTAACCGTGTGTGAAGACAGGTGGCGTCGTGTACTGTCATCTGCCATCTGTCACATGACACCACACTAAATTTCAAACTGATTCATAAGTTAGTTTTTATTTGGCAGCCATCGCAGCAGTATCACACGTGTTTGGTGTTTCGCAATAAAATGGAAAAAGAACAATATCGATGCGTAATTCGCTTTTTATTTTTGGATGGAAAAACATGCGAAGAAATAAAAGCTAAGTTGGATGCTGTCTATGGGGACCCTTCACCATCTATGACAACCGTAAGGATATTGGTTCAACGAATTTAAACGTGGTGGTACATCTGTTTTTGATGATGAGCGCCCAGGCCGCCCGGCAGACGTGGTTACCGAGAAAATCGTTGAAAAGGTTCGCGACATGATTTTCGCTGATCGCCGAACGAAAGTATGCGAAGTAGCAGAGGCCGTAGGAGTGTCGTACGAAACAGTAATTAATATTTTACATGATAGGTTAAGCATGAGAAAGGTGTCGGCCCGATGGGTGTCGTGATTGCTTACGGTGGACAACAAGCGGATACGGAATAGTCGCGGCCAAATTGCATGAATTGAACTTACGAATTGTTCCCTGCGACTTCTTTCTGTTCCCCAACATGAAAACGTGGCGGATACGGAATAGTCGCGGCCAAATTGCATGAATTGAACTACGAATTGCTCCCTGCGACTTCTTTCTGTTCACCAACATGAAAACGTGGCTCGGAGGAAAAAAATCCAGCTCAAACGAGGAGTTTATCGTCGAGACAGAAGCGTATTTTGAAGAGTTTGACAAATCGTATTTTTTGGAGAAGTTAAAGAAATGGCAGAAACATAGAAAACAAAATTTGTGAAAAACTTGCCTCTTCATTCCCAACACGGGTACTTATTGATCTACCCTTGTATATTTTATATTCCTCCCAAATGACAGTAAATTCTCCCACATGCACATAAAAGTGCAAAAGAATTGTCAACAGAGTTGAGATGACCCCAGTTAAAACTCGAGTATAAAGAGTTGATATGGTAAATGCATACAAATGCATGCCATTTGATTTGTTTCCAATTGTTGTATGTAGAAAAATAGCTTTTCAACTTTGCTTTAGTGATCCTTTCCTGGAAATAATCAATTTTATTCAACATTGAATGCTCTACTTTCAAAAATATTGCATGCATACATATGTATCATATGTATGTATATACATATCATGTACTCATAAATGTCAAACGAAGTCTCTCTCACTGTTGGAGCTACAATGTGACGCCGGCACACACTAACGCATACCAACGCACACCAACACACTCCACTAAAACCGTCATTTGTGTTAAAGGCCATGGCGCATAACATAAATTAAAGTGTTAAACTTGCACTTTATGCATGTAGAACCAACAAACAAACAAAAAACCGTGACAACTAAAAGAACAAGACGAAGAAAAATACATAATGAACCTATAAAATTTTTTTGTTCGTTTTTTTGTAAGATTATTTTGACTTCTTAAAAAATGATGCGACAAAAATATTACTACCTTTCGCACAAAAAAAAAAAAATATTAAACTATAGCTAAACCAAAATTTTACGAAAATCACCTACAAATGACTCATAAAATTCATGGCGACAAATTATTGCGTATGTTGCTGCTGCCACTGCTGCTCCATGCATTTGCATACCCCCAACAGCAGCACCACCGGACAAATTTGTGTTGTAAGGTCGACACCATCGTCATCATTATCATTATGTTCTTCCTTCTTCTTTCACTTTTTGTTTTTTTTTTTCGCTTGGCGGCAAAGTTCTAAAAAGTATTTAAAGTTATATTGAATTGCAGCGATCTCATGTCGTGTGTCGTTGTTGCTGTTGTTGCTGTTGTTGTTGTCATTATTATTGGTTGTTACTCTTCTTTTGATATTCTTTATATGTATAGGTTTTGTTTTTTTTAATTGAAGTTGTTGGTGACGTTTAAAAGCTGTTCTCATCGGTACTATATGGAAATGTAAAAAGAAATTGAAAGTATCCCGCTGTTTGTTCCATTTCAATGTCATTTTCAACTTTTTTTCTTCTCATATGTTTATTTAAGATTTTTCATATCTGTGGCTATGGGGTTGTATTTCCTAACATATAGCAGATATAAAAAAGGGGGTGTTTCCTTTGTGGGCGTATCATGTTACATAAGAAGTGTTAGTCAAGCATATTATTGGGAATCAACAGATGCGCAAGTTGTTTTTGTAATACTTATATTTTCTTTTTAAAATTCTTGAATTTCTTTAACAATATCTACCAAAAAAAAGGGGAATTATTTTGAGCGATGAATAAAGGAATTCGAAACATTTCTTTAATAGAGTGAAGTTATAATAAAAATTATTGTTGGTTTTTTGTTTAAATATATAGTATGTACAAAAATCATTCTACGACAGTGGTGGCCACCCACACATGCACAGCTGATCAACTGAACTCTTTTTCTATTAAAATCAGACTGGTATATGGTAAGTCTAAAATAAAATTCACATTCTGTTGCTTGCGATAATTTTGGCGATCATAACCCGATATGTTTTCAATAGTTGTTGGTTTCATTCACAGCGGCATAAATACATATGTGGACCAATCAGAAAACAGCTCTCTTTTATAACTCTTATTATATATGAATCTCAAAATCACGGTTGCATTTGTTTCAAACTGCGAAATTCTTAACTGTCACTGTAATATTTGAAGATTGTCTCATATTATTTTTTATTTGTACTATTCCAGTTTATTAATAAAATCATTTAAGTTCTTATATAAAATTGTATTACAATATTCCTAATTTACAATTATTAGGATAAAGAGCAGAACGTTTTCCCTCAATTTTGGGATGCAAAGTAAAGAGAAAAAAGCCGGTTATCGGTGGACCGGTGGTTTTTTTCTTATATTTAAACTTTGGCCAAAACCCGAAAAAGTACTTAAACAAAACAAAGGATAAAAAAAATTAGTAATACCTGTTTTTTAGTGAATAGTCGGTTTTCCGATGTTTCCATCGGTCGGTCCACCGGTTTATTCACGTTCTAACAATAACTTGATAAAATCCGGTTTTTATCACACACAAAACAAATCATTCGGTTTTTTACATCCCCATCTCAGTCTTAGGTACAAAGAGAAAATAAGAATGCATCAAATGGTGTCTTGATATTATTGTAAAATTTTTGTAGAAGAATTATTTTGATCCTAAAACATAAAATGTGGTCGCTGTGTCGTAGTGGTAGTGCGTTGGACTGCTACGCAAAGTGTCCGGGGTTCGAATCTCAGCACAGGCAAAATCAAAAAAAAAAAAAAAAAAATAGAAAAAAAAAATAATTTTTCTACACGGCACCACCTCTTGGCAGGTGTACATGAATGGAAGGGACTTACAGTTTTAATGCCGAATCCGAACGGCGAAATGAAAAGCTTTTCATAGCAATTTTTACTCTTGTAGGTTTGCCATTGCCTGTCAAGAGGTGGTGGCGGGTAGAAAAATTATCTTTTCTACTTTTTGATTTTGCATGTGCCGAGATTCGAACCCCGGACACTCTGCGTAGCAGTCCAACGCACTACCACTACACCACAGCGACCACAAGTAAGTAAGTAAGTAAAACATAAAATCAGTTTAGCCTAACTGATTGATTCGGCCAACTAGTTATATTTTGAATACAAAAAGAGGAGAGAGAATTAAGTAATCGAAATTAAATAATTTTTGAAGCTTTATAAACGCAGTTAAGTTTTAGAAGACACATACCATATAACATATATCGTCTGAGTTTAGAGCAATTGTAGTTTGAAAACGGCTTAATCGATTCCATAGACCAATTGCTTGGCAGCTGGATTCGCTAATCCGACCAGCCAACTTTACTATTTCAACTGGTTGTCCCTTACAATATTTATAAATTTTTTATTATTATTATTAAGTACTGGCATTACTCAAGCACTTCACTTACTTATTTCCTCTCTGTTGATTTCTGATCTTCGCGAAAAATGAAATTCTCAAATAAAGTCATACTTCACATAAGATTTGACATAATTCCATTTATGTCAACTTGCGTACGCATGTTAGCGGATACTGTTATTGTTGTTGTTGCTGTAGTTGCTGTCATGTTGTTGTTCGTTTGTTTGTGGTAGTTGTGTTGCAACATGTTGCTGGCTCTACCGACGAAGCAACGCATCATCAGTAATAAAAATGAAAACGAGTATTACACATTTGATCACACAACCAACGAGCCAACAATGGAGCTGTGTTCCTGCTGCCGTTGCTGATGATGATCAAGCTGCTTGTCAAGTGTCAAAAACAACAGAAATACAAAAAAACAAAAAAATAAATAAAACGATTGCGGCTGTCACCTGTTAACTTTTTTTTTTTTTTTTATTGACTGCCGTGCTTCTTTTCTACACTTTCAGTTTTTGACATTTAAAGTTAAACTGCAACTTAATGAAGATGCAAAAGTTGACATTTTGTGACAACTTAAGACAAAGACAGCGAGGTATTAAAATATGGTACCCATAAAAATACATACAATATATAAAAATAAAAACAAAGTAAGAAGCAGCCCAACAAAACAAGTGTGCAATAATAGAGAGAAAGAGATTAAGGGAGAGCGAGAGCGAGAGGGACAGCGAGAGAGAACAAGTGCGTTGATAAATGGTTGAAAGTGTATGCGTGGAATTTGTCAGTTTCGTTTAAGAGAAAAAAACGGAACAACGCAACAGCAGCGGCTGTGATGAGGGGAGCGTTAAAAATTTGTTCTTCTATTTATGCATGAGTGATATTTTTGGTGGAAGGTGTTGATTGTGTCACTCATGCACATACACACACACACATTTGACTTTATTTTTATTTATTTACAGTTTTTTTTGTTTTTTGAGTTTTTTTTTTGTTAGTGTTTGTCTGGTGTATGTGAGTGTTGTGTGTAGTTACTTAAATATCCTTTAACTGTATCAAATGACAGACATCAAAGTCAATACTGCCGAACGACCGACAAACCGGCAAACCGACAGACCGACGGACAATGTCGGTTTGTCTCGTCCACGACAACGTTGTTGTTGCGCTGTCAATGTGCATGCTTAAGCTGTTAAATACTTTGTTGATTTGGATTAGGATGATGCGAGTTCAGCGAGTGCGATACGCTTTTGGAATTCAAAGAAATCTATCAGTGTGTGAAATCATGTGTGAAATACTTCTGTGTGTGTGTGTGTGTGTTGTACCTGTTGACATGCTAAAATAGGATTTAGATTTCGGGTTTATGCTTTTTATTTTTGAATCCTAGTGTCTTTGAACATTCGGTGACTTCTTAATAATTTCGAAAATATTTTTGATTGATATGATTTCATGGAAATTCCGCTCCAAAAACACATACATTTGTTTAACTGCTGTTCGATTTTGACAAGGGTGTTTTCACTTTGAAAGTGATCGTGAACTCTTTCAATTTAGAGCCTTGCATGATGTTTAGAAACAAGAAACTACAATATTAATATTTCATTATTATTTTAGTGTGAGAGCAAATTTTAGTCAATTACTTGCCAGTGCACATCACAAATAAATGAAGCTATCCAACTTCATTAATTCTGTTTTCAGTACCTAAACAATTTATTTTGAATCTTCTTGATGTATGTGAAATTACAATGTTAGCACCTTCTTAAAACTTCACTTTATTTTTTCAAAAAGAAGAAAATTGTAGGTTCGTGTATGTGAGAAAAAATTAAAACAAATTTATTAAGCTAAGAATTAACGAACCGCAGAATAAAATATTACCTATATACTCGTATACTAAATGTCTGATGTGTGAGATTATCTAAATCGATACACTCAAGGGAAAAAACTAAACTAAAGAGTTATTATTTTACTCAGCCACTCTCAATCGGCATAAAACTGTAGGTCCCTTCCATTCGTGTACAAATGTAACACTCACAGCACTAGCCTAGTCGCTCCTCGGCCTAGTCGCTCCATGGGCTGTTGTGTCATCAAAAGAAGAAAAGAAAATGAGGCATATTATTTGCAAAGTAAGGACGAAGTAATTTTACTTTGTAGTCCTAGAGACATGATGTAAAGAAAGACCTTGAAAGATTTCGGAAATTTCTCTTAACGTTCTTGATGTCAAACAATAAAAATAATTACACAAGGGCATGTGTTTCGGAGCCAAGACCCCAAGTGGATAATTTCCTAGAAAGTGAAGACTATGTGGGGCGATTTTCACTACATATTTTCAACGAGTGTATCAACTTGTTTTGGTTTGCAAGTTTATTATTAATTTGAAGTTGAAAGCAGATACCAAAAGCAAAAACGTGACAATAGATCATAATCAGCGATGAGCAAACAATTTAAGTAGCAATTTTACACTTTTTTGTTTCAGTTTCTTTTTCACTTTTTGCCATAATCATTTTTAATCGAGTGCTCATTTTTATAAATGGAGAATAAAGGGGGCGAGACATCACAGTGTAATACACAGGCGATCCCATGAAAATGTACGTGTTAAATAATGCCGACGGCTAAACATGGCGCTCAGCACTCTTGATAAAATGCTTATAAAGTTGTACATTGTAGCATTTCTACATTGTAGCTATCACTCACTAACAGTTGAGTACGAATGGCTGCCGCTGCCAAGAAGAAGATTATCACCGGCAAGGTAAGCTATCAGGCTGCACCGCCACCGCCACCGCCACGGGCACGGGCACGGCCACTGCCTGCTGCCAGCTCCAATGACCCCTGCAGCTAATCGTAATTATCAACATGATGCAGTTTCATCAACAACACTCACACTCATTCACAGATTCACTCACTTGGTCAGTTGCTTTTCGTACGGTGCGTTTTGGTTTGGGTTAGTTGTTGATATTGAGTTGAGTTAGTTGCGCTGTTTCGGGCTAATTGCATAAGCGCAACTAAAAGCAAAAATATCAAAAAATTAGTAGTAAAAATCTACTGTTCTTTTCGTCATCGTCTCATCGTCAACGCTATCGCCATTATTATTAACAAGTAGCAACACAGTTGAAATTTATGATATGAAGATGATTAAAGCAACAACAACAGGAGCCACAACTAAGTAGTTATAAAGTATGCGTTTTTTTCTACAAATAAGATTTATGAGCAGACCCTCCGATACTACAAAGCAAACCTCGAAAGCTATTGCCTGGTTAGGTTTACTGAAAACCAAAAAAAATATTTGAACGTGTAGTAAGCAAGAGTAACTATGTAAGTCTGACCTTTTGAAAAATTATTACTAAAACTTATTCTTATCACAATCTTCTAATCGTTATTTGTTTGCTGCGAAGAAATTGGTAGGCGTTTTGGAAATTTTTTCATTTTATTTTTATAGTCTACTAGTTTTCTGCAAAAAGTAATTAAAATGCAAAATTCTCTTCAGTTTTTTTCCTTTTTTCTTTTATAGCCTTCTTGTTTTTAACAAATTTGTTTGTTTGTTTTTTTTTCAACAATATTTTATTAACCTGTACCACTGTGTTGAGCTGCGCCACGTAGGTAGCAACTAAACGAATGCCAACTTCCGTTTGAAAAGTTATAATTTTTTTTATTTTTTTTCCTTTAGTATTTTTGTTTAGCTATTTTAATATTCAATGAAGCGTTTTAAAAAAATTATCAGTTTTTTTTCTCTCTTTTGAAGCGCAGCAAAAATATTGATCGCAAAAAAAATGGGAAATAAAGAAACAAAAATTTTGTTGTATGCAATGAACTAAAACAAAAAGAGCGTCAATGTCAGTTCGAGTCAGAAAGTTGAGACCTTAACGACATTCAAAGTATAAGTGAGACTGTGGGGGTTTAGTTGATCCGTTTGCATCGAAGGACTTGAACTTTTTTTTTGAATATATATCCTCGAATTTTGATAGCTGATGGGATTCGTAGAAACTCATAAATTCCTTCCATACTCATGTAAACTTATAAATTTTAAAAAATTTCATACAAATTTGGACCAGTTGTTTTATACACTTATAAACTTATGAGGCATTTACTAGATTTTCGTATTCCAATTCAGGTAATACAGATGGTATAATATTTTCTATGTGCCTTTTTGTCTTATAACTCTTTGGTACAAAACTGGCTAATTTATCTGCGGAAATGATCATTTAAAAATGCTCGGTTAAAGGGATTGTAAGTCGCTAAGTTGGCACCACTGTGCTCTATTCTGATATGAGCATGACTCCTAACGCGATCTGTCATTTAGTTTGTTTAAAGTGTTCGATTTCGTCAGTTCATCTGAAGTGTGTTTTGCGATTTTTACAATGAATAAAAATATCCAACAATGAATTTGTCTCAAATTTTGTATAGCAAATAGAATTCCGTCTACCGAATCGCTGAATATGTTACAGAAAGCTTACAGTGAATCGACTTTATCCAAAACACCTGCATACGAGTGATACAGTGCCTTCAGTGCCGCGGTTGAGATGTGGTGGAAAATTTGCCTTGCTCTGCTTTCATTATTACAGTTTTGTATACTCAGAATTCTTGCCCGTAGGTCAGACGGTAAATAAAGAATATTATGTGGGCATAATATGCGGCGTTTGAGAAAGCAAATTTGTCGAAAAAGGCCAAGTTTGTGGAAAGAAAACTAATGAATTTTACCCTACGACAACGCACCAGCTCACAAGGCTATCATTGATTACGTATTTCAAGCCAAAAACTCAACAAACACCATCGTAGAACCCCCGTATTCACTTGATATGGCCCCGGTTAACCTTTCATCTCTTTCTAAAAATCAAATTACCACTGCGAGACACCCGTTATCAGTCAATAGAGGACCTAAAGGGATAATTCGCAGCGAGAAATGAAAACGATTCCGGAAAATGTGCTTGAAAAATGTTTTAATGATTGGATTAATCGTTGGCATAAGCGGTATTAATTTGGAATGGGTCTTCTTTTGTAGAACCAGAAACATTTTTGAATTTTTACGGAGACATTAAAAATCAACCAACAGACCGATTTCACTCAAATCAAGTTCAGGTTATTAAGAATTTTTTAACATTTTTCTGAACGTTCTTAGTTAGAGTCTGGACAGTACGTTCGGTAACTATTGCATTGGTTTGATCGGAATTCTACATCATTTTTGCAAAATTTCTTTGTTTTTTCTTAGGGTTTGCTTCATTTTAGCCCAATATCTTTCAATGGGTCGAAGTTCCGGGCAGTTGGGAGGATTTGCCTCTTTTCGAACCACTGTGACATTATTTTCCTTATACCATTCCATATTTGACTTGGAGTAATGACTTGTGGCTATGTCTGGCAAAAAAAAAAAATGGTTCCTCTGTTCTGTTCATGAAGCGTTTTGGAAATTTGGTATATTTTACTTCACAGTTTTTTTTGGGTGTTGCATCCCCATTCTTTGTTGTGAAATAGGCGTTCCCAGGCAACTGGTTGAAGTCCGCCTTTCAATCGAATTTGGTTAAATAATTATCATACAGCTTTCGGGCACGCGTCTTTGTTATTTTTTCCTTTGCTTCCGGTGAGGTATATTGTACTGTTTGTAGGTCCTTAGTCCTTGACTTTGCTTTTATCGCATTACATTTTACGAGTCGACCTCGTGGGATTAGCACGATATGTACTAACAACCGTTTTCAGCACTTTTGGGTTATTTGGACCCTTTCTTCTGCCAGACCCTTTGTGCCTGTAGGTGGAGTTTCCCGCGTTGTAGTTGTTTATGACGTTATAAACCGTCGCTAAACTCGCTGTGCTTTCCCTTGCAATGATTAGTCTAGACTTCGTCTTCTCAGTCGAGTGCCATAAGTGTCCAGTATTAATTTGCGGCGCTGTTCTTGTTGGCTCGACATGTTGACTGAAGTAAGTATTTCCAAGATGAAAATGACTAGTATGCATTTTTCAAGCTTCTCAAAAGTACTAAATTACATTTCTATTAACAAAACAGAATAACTGAATGTAGGGTAATATTAAAAATAAAAAATAAAAAATAAAAAAGAAGAAATAAAGCTTATATACTCTTGAATATTGATGAAAAGTCTTCAATCTATGTGATTGTGTCTGTGTTTCTGAACTGTATCTAGACATACATATGTATGTATGTAGAAGGTTCTGAATTATGTTTGTATGTATAGTTTTTGCATACTTTTCGCTTGCGATTATTTATGCCTTTTTTATGCTGATGAGCTGAGGCTGTCTGCATATCATAAAAATAACAAAAAAAAAAAAAAAAAGAGTAAAATTTTTTTTTTTAGAGGTTGCACAGGCACAAATCAAAACACTGAACCGAGAGCTATAGTGTTAGGTTATGTTGAAGCATTCCGATTTGTTGCTGTTGCTGTTTCTGCTTCTCTTTATGGTCGAAACTTTAAACTTTTATGCGGCGAGACTTACTTCACTTTTTGTATGGTTTTGTTTTTGCTTTCAATTCTACTACAATTTAAGCGAGCTATTGCTGGCGAAGAATGCTCTATGATAGTTGTTGTTATGACTTTGTTTACCATTTTTCGAAAAACCGCAAAAAAAATATAACTTCAACTTCTACCGTAGCAAAGAAAACAGAGAGAGAGAGAGAGAGAGAAAAAAAAAATTAAGCAGAAAATCATTTTGAACTGCAACTGACAGCAAAACATTTGTCAGTTATGGCTGACCACATTCAATGATCGCTGGCGATGTTTTTGCAGTGCTTGGCAAGTGAAGTTTTGTTAACAAAATTGCGAGAAACAACAACAGAAACAAGAAAAAGTTATCGTCGTTACGGTTGACCGCGAAAATGCGAAATTGCGATATTGCAGTGTAGCGGCATTAACAGCCACCGCAGCAGCAGCTGCAGCAACAACCGCCGCAAAAGAGCAACTGCAGGAACAACAACAACAACAGTAGGCAGCAGCAGCAGCAGCAGCATACCGTCTCGTGAATGAATGAATTTGATGAACGCATAAAACTTGACTTTTATTTTTTGCCCTTTGATTTAAATTTTTGACCTATGTAAATGACCAAAACCGAAATCTACTCGACATTGCCGCCGTCATTCCAGCAAGTACGTACGCTAATTCGGATTTCAGTTTTTAGTGTGTGTGTGTGTGTGTGTGTGTGTGTGTGTGTGTGCGCGTGTGTATTAAAATCTCCAATCTTCAAGCTTTCGCAGTGTTTGTAGTTTTATTTTCGTATTTTATTTCTTTTGAGTACCTCGCAAACATTTTTATTTTTATTATTATTTCAATTTGATGCGTTTTTGCCGCGCTCTAAGTTGGAGTTGTTGATGCGGTGAGGTCAACAAATATGGTATTAGCCAGAATTTACTCATAAACACTCGAGCGAGTGGCTAACTCGAAGCTTTACCTACGTATTTTACACATAAATCATTTTTATTTGTTGCAAAGTGTAGGTTACGATGGCATAATATTTCTTTCTTATTCTTATTCTTCTTTTCATTTTATTTTATTTTTTACCGCAATTAGTAACTGTTCTCTTAAATAAAGATTTCGGTTTTTGTTGTACTGTTGGTGGCAAGAAGGAAAGAAAATATAAGAACGGAAATGAAAAGTCAAACGAGAAACCTTGACAAAAACTGTGCACACTTTTTAGTGGCAGTTAAATTTTAGTAGATCTGATTGTACCAATATTAGGTCGTTTCTTTTTAAAACTGAAACTATGAATAAAATGGAATTTGAAGCACTTACTCTTGCTTACTTATGGTGCTGAGATGGCCCTAGAACTGATGAAACGATCGTGGCTGCCGAATAAAACACTAGAAGAAGCCAAGAGCGAAGTATCTTCTGCCATTCGCTTAACATGAACCAGACAGCGAAGCCGCTTGACTATGTCAGTGTCGGCGTACAGCTTATGGTTCCATCTTATTCGATACACATATTGGAGCATAGATCTTACGGAGTGGAGTATCTCTCTCTCGAACGCGCCCAACAGCCTCTCATTACTGGTGGTCAATATCCACGACTCAGCGCGCCATACATTAGGGCGGGAAGGATGAGGGACTTATAAAGCGTTATTTTCTTCGGTCGAGAGGGTGCTCTGCTTCACAATTACCTACTGAGCTCGTAGTACCAACTGGATTTTAAGTAAACCAAACCCTTGACCACTTCAAAATTATAATTATCAACAGTGACATTATGTCCAAGGCGGCGTGACTCTTTGTTTGTTGACACAAGGTATTTAGGTTTGAACCCCTCCCCATTCACCACTTGACCCACTCGACGAAACTCCCTTTCCTGATTGGAGAAAGCAGCACTGATTGCTCGCGCGCTGGGGCTTTTTCTTCTTCTTTTAATGGCACAACACCCCCATGGAGGGCCTAGAGCTCGGCTCTTTTCTCATCCACTCATGTTGTGTTTAATGCCGAATCCGAACGGCGAAGTGAAAAGCTTTTCATAGGCAATTTTTACTCTTGTAAGTTTGCCATTGCCTGCCAAGAGGTCGTGCCAATGACACTCTTGTAGAAAACAGCGCCAGTGATGCCGATGTTCGCAGCTCAAATTATTTTCTTCAGAGGTTAAAGAAGTCTCACGATAGGGCGTCACCTTGTCTGAAACCTCTTTTGGTATCAAATAGCGCGGACAGGTCTGCCCCAATTTTCACTTGTGTCGGTCAGTAGAATTTTGCTAAGACGAATGAGCTTTACAGGGATACCAAAATAAGACATTGCGGCGTTCAAGTAATCCCTAATGGTTCTGTCGAAGGCGGCTTTATAATCGACGAATAGATGATGGGTGTCGATCTGTTGTTCTCGGGTCTTTTCCAGGATTTGGCGTAGTGTGAATATCTGGTCGATGGTGGACTTACCAGGTCTGAAGCCACTTTGTTAAGGTCCAATCAGTTTGTTGATGATGGTCTTCACTCTTTCGCACAGTACGCTCGATAGAACCATATATTCAATATTAAGATGGCTTATCCCACGGTAGTTGGAGGAATCTTATGGATTGGGCAGAATACGCTGAGGTTCCAATTACTTGGATTCATCACCATTAAGCAGCTGCGAGAAGTACTCCCTTCATAACCTCATAGCCCCGGGACATCTGTCCACAGATTTGCATATTCGTCCTTGCAGGGAGCGCTTACTCAAATAACTTAAAAGTACTAGGGAATAGTTGCGGCGAGGTTTCAGGCGTATCTATTTTTGATACAAGAATTTATGTATATCGAAAGTACTCTCAATGTTCTGACAAAGTACCTCTTTAGGTCCAACTTGCCATGAACAAAATTTTCCTCTAAATTCTTGAGAATGACATCAGCTTTCAAAAAGCTCATGTTTTGGGACAATAAAATTTGTTTCGTTGTAGGTGAAAGTTGCGCAGAGCAAATATGAAGATATCTAGGATATCTAGATCACAAGACAAGTACAATTAGATAAACCACATACTATGCGAAATCAGCAGAGGAAATCTAATGGCGTAAGAGGTATGATACTTGGAAGAAACCTTATGAAATTTGAAGAATTGTTCGGCTTCTTATGACAGAAATATAAAATGGTACAAATATAAAAAATTAAAAATAACTTAATAGAAAATTACCAAAAAATAAAGGACGATATATAATTTTAACATAAACATGGGGATTGCATCTAGTCCCCTAACAGATATGGTAACTCCATCGACTATGCCGCTGAGATTTTCCGCATTTCTTCTGCCTTTCCAGAGCCTGACAACAGTTTTTATTAAATTTTTTTAAATATGAGGAAATTAATTTATTTATGAGTTTCAATCAAATCAGTTTGCAATTAAAAGAATGCTCCTTTGCTATAAGAGTGAAAATACTGAAATCCGCACATTATTGCAATAATTTTTTCACTTTGACATTTGGGGAAGGCAAATGCATTGCCCGCATAAATCTCAAAAGCTCGTATTCTTTTGAGTCTACTAGGCCCAAAGTTCCTCTTGAATTTACCAATGTGAACAGCATCGAACAGCAACAAGTGTTGCTGTGCCTCTTTTGAAAAGTGTATACATCAGGTACATATGCAATATATTCATTCATCATGCAATGAGAAAAGTCAAATTACGCGCCGCCGCCGTTGCCGCAGCGCAACAACCAAAAAGTATCATAGATATGTATGAATGTAATAATGACTTGAACTCACTTGTATCACTCGCATTGGCAACCCCGTCTCCTTGGCCAATTGTTCCCTAATGTGCCGTGTCGGTTTCGGTGTTTGATTAAAAGCCGTCTTCAGTACTTCCAATTGTTTAGCCTTTATCGTCGTTCGTGGGCCGCGTCGCTTTGAGCCGTTCGCATCGTCGGGACTTTTGTTTTCTGCTTGTGAATCGCCGCGACCGTCAGGATCACCATCTAAGGAACCCTGCAATTGGTTACAAAAAACACACACACACATATGTATATAAAAATCAAATACCATATATAAGAAGCAAGTGTTGGTTGGCGTTGAAGATGATGATGATGACGATGATGACGATGATGACGATGATGATGATAATAACTAATAATAATTAATGGATATATCAATAAAATTTGTTAAATAATCGTTTGCGAATCATTAATCATCGGCATCATCATCATCATCGGCAGCAGCAGCAACATTAACATCAACACAACAACAACATCATTAATAGCAACGTCATCAACAGCGCCGCAACAGCAACAACAATATTTAATATGGTATTAACTAAAGTAAGTGTTCGTCGTCGGCAAAACATAAAATAAAACTCAACGTATGCTGGTAAAAAGTGAAACATACGAGTATGTTGCAATCAATGCTTGAAAAGAAAACAATTGGAGTTTCTGATGTAAGTATGAAGTATGTATGGTAAGTAGGGTTTACCTGATCGGAATCGTCATGAGTATTTTTGCTATCTGTACTCATGCTTTGTACTGAGATGTCGGATGCTCCCAATGGTCCACCCGCTGAGTCGGGTCCATTTGGACCCAATACACCAAGACCGAGTGATGGTCCGCGTAATTGTTGCGTATCATCGTCGTCTTCCTCTTCTTCGCTGGCGGAACCCATCAATGAGCCTGAAATTCAATGGAGACAGAGAAAGAGAAGTAGAAAATCAGTAAAAATCAGTTAAATTTGTTGTTGAATAAGAAATGAAAAATGTATTTTTAATGTAAAATGTTTTGGGAACATATGAAAAAATATTGAAAATTCTTATGCCATATATAGTAAGTGGAAAAAATATGTATGTAGAAAAAAGGTGCCTCACTCTACCACTTACAAATGATTGCTGTCGTTAGAGCAGCAAAGCAGCAACTACTTAATTTTTGCGAAGCAAACATCACCAAGTAACATGGGCATGCCACACTTTTTCTGTTTTCGACAAGTCGTGAGAATATTTTGCGTTTTTTTCCTTTCTTTCCAAATTTCTTCTTTCACTATTCGCCTTAATTTGTAATACACACTTTGCCCACTTCTGGTGGGCAAACCCGAACTCATGAGAACGAGTATGAAAGTGTGTATTGTTATATCCAAATTGCTTAACAAGATGATGAATCAACTTAACAAATGCAATAAATAATATTTGCTAAGCTAATCCACACACACACACACACACACACACACCTCAACTTCTATTGACACACGCGCACGTATTTATGCAATGAAAAACGAATTATGTATTGTAGTGAGTGTGTATTGTGAGTGTGTGTTTGTGTGTTTGTGTGCAGAGAGCGAAAACATAGCAATCGTAGCCAACCCACTGACACGTGTCGCCATTTCTCATGGTAGAACGTGCGCATTGGGATTTCATGTTGCTATTGCTGCTGCTGCTGTTTCTGCTTGTGAGGCATGCATTCAGAGGCGAAAATACTTATGTAAAGGCGGCAAGCACAGACAAAGGGGGCATACCGGCAACGGCAGCCAAACAAATAAGTAAGTAGCCACATGAGGCTCTTTGAACCCATTTTTTGTGTGTGCTAGTGTGTGTTGTGATTGTCGTGATTGGTGGTGTTTCGTCTTCGTCTTCATCTTCACCTTCTACCGCTTACACTAACAATGAACCCATCAAAAACACCAAGCTAGTGTGGTGAGTGTGAGATTGGTGTGCAAGGCGGCTTTGTATCTTCTTTTATCTCATGTTGCAGGCATCACAATAACAACAGACTGCCTGTAATCACTGCATTAGGGCACTGGCACTTGCACTTGCCGCTGCACACTTTTCTCTATTCATTTATTTACTTTTTATTTCTTCTTGAGTTTGCATTTTTTCTATTGCCGACACATGTCGTTATCAATTTCGTACCATGCAAAATGTTGACACGCGTCAACCGAGAAACTGCCACAGCACATAAGAGACAGTGAGCAGTCGCTGACTACTTTTAAATTTGCCTACTTAAACGCTTGAGATTAATCGCTTTTTAAGTGGTTCACTGTTTATGAGCTCTTGCGCAGCCACAGAACTTTCAAGTAGACTTTTTCTTCAGGCAGAACCAGAATTTTTCCTTTATATTCTAGGAAGTAAATTAGTTTTAAGTACATATGCATAGAGGAGTGTACTTTTATTTACTTATGTAAAGGGTGTGTTTTTTTAGAAGTGTAGTTTTTCGGAGTTGGTCTTTTTGACAGCTGTCACTTGATTTATGCTCAGTTTGGTTTGCCATTTCATAATGAATAGACTTACGCCTGAACAATGTTTGCAAATTATTGAAATTTATTATCACAAGTAATGCGCTGTGAAAAAAGTGTTTCACAAGCTATGTCTATTTAGCGACGAAGCTCATTTTTGGCTCAATGGATACGTGAATAATCAGAATTGCCGTATTTGGGGTAAAGACCAGCAAGAGGCAACTCAGCAGCTACCAATGCATCCCGAAAAATGCACTGCTTGGTGGGGTTTATGGTCAGGCGGCATCATTGGGCCGTACTTCTTCAAAGACGATGAAGGCTGCAACTTGATGGTCAATGGAGAAAGGTACCGTTCGATTATAACACTTTTTTTGGTCGAAAATGCTGGAATTGGACTCGGCCGACATGTGGTTCCAACAGGACGATGCCACATGCCACACTGCACGCGAAACCATGCATCAATTTAGAGGCGAATTTGGTGAGCAGTTAATCTCACGTTTTGGTGCAGTCAATTGGCCACCAAGATCGTGTGATTTGACCCTGTTAGACTATTTCTTGTGGGGCTATGCTAAGTCTCTTGTCTATAAGTATAAGGACAAGCCAAACACGATTGCTGCTTTGGAAGTCAACACCAACATGGAACCCGTCATTGGTCAGATTCCGGCTGAAATGTGTGAAAACGTACGCCAAAATTGGACCTTCAGAATGGACCACTTTAAGCGTAGTCGCGGGCAACATTTAAGTGAAATTATCTTTAAAAAGTAAGTGGATTTATCGAATGAAATACAAATTTCATTCACTTTTGTAAAATTTCTGTGTGTTTTTTTTTCATTTTCAAAATCCAAACTCTTAAAAAAATCACCCTTTACTTAAATTGGCAATTGAATTGTTTCTTGCATTTAATTTAAAATGAACGGTAGTTCTTGGAGAAACCTTTTCAATGCACAGCAACATTTACTTACATGAAGCATTAAATTTCAACCATATTTCACCAATTTCACCAATTCCAATTACTCAGAGGTGAATGCTTGCTTAACCGACCAGTGTGGCTGCTCTAACATCATTTCAAGATTTAACTACTTACTTTTTAGTTAGTAGTTTTGGAACTTTTGCCCATTGGCTAATTTGAAATTGTACATGGAAAACATGAAATGCAAACAAATTATAAAATTTGTTCGGAATCTCCTAAATTGCATCAGGCTTATGGTAATTACCGTCGCTAAGTGGCAATAACCTTAAAACTGCAGGAACTCAGCACTCGGAGAGAGAGAGAGAGAGAGAGAGAGTGAGCGAGAGTAAGCGAGTGTCTACTCTAAAGGAGAACTCACTCACTACTGCCATTCGTTACAGAGTTTATATCTCTTTTTTTGTGTGCTTATTGCGGAGTTGTATTAACTTTAAAACTATACGAACTAAGAGTCTGTGTCTGTCTTGGCATTATGCTATCCTATTTAGTTTAGCTATTAAAGTGTTTATTGATTGAGAAATTTGTATTTTGGAAGTGCACATAATGAAATGCAAACATATTAGCTATACCGTTATAAAACCTCATACATTTTTGCAACTCTAAATTACCGTTGCCAAATAGCAATTACCCTAAAATTATGGGAATGCAACTTTCCGAGGGCGATAGCGAGTCTACATACCTTCTTCTTCTTGCTTTGGCAGTTAACTCGTAATTAATTTATTTTATTTGAACCTTTTCTCAAATAAAGTTTTTTTTTTGTACACACGAAACTTTTTATTTTAGACAGTGTTTTTTTTATGTTTTCTTCGCTTAAGAAATTTGTTAGAGATCTTCAAAGATATTCAGGTATAAAATTTTAAATGGAAATTTTTGTAATTTTTTTGTCATGATAAATTAAAAAATATTTATATTATTTCCAGAGATTCTCCTCTTTCATTTGATATCCTGATATTGATAACCGAGGATGAGTTGAAGTTTATTTGACTTATCCTTTGAACTTCAAACATCTTTAAATAAATTCCTGTCATCGTGTGTAAAAAATGCTGTCGCACGGTGTTATATTTTCGAAACAAGTTAAATAAGAAAGTTCAATACAAAATTGATATACTTCTGCTGTTAAAAAAAATGTATGTAACTGGCCATTTGTTTGGTTCCCGATGTGGTTGATGCCCTAAGCAAAAGCTTAGGGCTTACTTTGCTTAAGCCGTCATCCAGGGTTGCCTGTACCATTTAGCACTTTACAGGAATGGCCAATATTGATTACTTCTACATAATGAAAGATCATGAGATAATTACTTTGATTACTTTAATAATTTTTTCGTTTTGCAATGATTACAGTAATTACTGAGTAATCAAAACCATTCCTGCGTATTCCACCGTAGCTCGAGTAAAACACCCTTCTAGCCGGATTGCCTCCTTTCATTCGCTAAACATAACCCAGCTAGCGAAGCCGTTGATTTTTTATACGCTTGACTATGTCAGTGTGGGCGTATAGCTCATTCTGTCATATTTGCATATTGGACCGTAGATCTTACGGAGTATCTCCCTGTCGAACGCTGCCAACCGCCTCTCATCGCTGGTGGTCAATGTCCATGACTCAGCGCCGTACATTAGGACGGGAAGGATGAGGGACTTATACAGAGTTATTTTCGTCGGTTGAGAGGGGGCTCTGCTTTTCAATTACCTATTGAGCTCGTAGCACTATCTGGTACCAAGATAATCTCCGCTTGACCTCAAGGCTGGCATTATTGTTAGTGTTTTAGTGTTAATGCTGGATCCTAAATAAACGAAATCCTTGACGACTTCAAAAGTACATATAATTATCAATAGTGATATTTTGTTCAAGATGCTGCCCTCGTTCACCGCTTGACCCACTCGACGAGACTCCCTTTGTTGGAGAATCCTTAACTGACTGCTCGCGCGTTGGTGCCAATGATGTCAATATCATCAGCGTATGCTAGCAGCATGATACTCTTGTAAGATTATTTCCTCCACTATAAGAAGTCGTACAATAGGGAGTCACCTTGTCTGAAACCTCTTTGGTATCAAATGGCGCGGAGAGGTCTTTCACAATTTTCACTGCGCTAGTGGTATCGGTCCGTGTCGTTGGAATTACGAATGAACAAGTGATCCCTAATCGTGCTGTTGAAGGCAGCTTTATAATCGACGAATAGAGATGGTTAATGTCGCAATGCCTTGCTCGGGTCTTTTCCAGGATTTGGCGTAGTGAATATATTCTGTCATCAGTGTAATCACTAATTGTAAATTACATAGAAATCATATTCAGTACTTTCAAAGCTGTCTCCAGAAACTGGATGCAACTGATTGACATTGATAGTCTAGACTTTCCCCTGGGAGGTCACGAGATCAATTCCCGTTTTGGTCTGGTAGTTAAAAACTTCATATATTCATTCCTACCGATATGAAGTGAATAAAAATTAGAAGAAAGTGTGCAAGTACTCCTCTTGATAGGCAATGGCAAAAAGCAGCAAGTGATAACAAATTGCTAACCAATCATTTGGAAGCGGCTTTCAATTGTTGGTCCAACGAGTGTATATGACCCAGTGGCGCTACACTTTTCCACTTAACCTTTCTCGTAGCCATATCTGGGCAAAGTACAATGATTCAGCGGACTGAGTGCTATGGAAGGTCTAAGGCCCTCCTCCCCACATCCAAATCTAAACTAAGTCTATACATTGACGCAATCAGAGGAGAGAGAGACTGACTGAAAGAGTTCTGAAAGGAATATCAAAATAAAATTTATATTGCTCTAGTGCTGAGTTGTTATGATAAACTGTTGAAAACTTTTCAAGTACTTATTCCTTTAGTTTGCAGTATCTTGTGAGATATTCGGATGTTTTACCTATGTTATGGCCATAAACGGGTCCCTTTGGGTTATAATCCCCAGTTGATAGCTTTGACGGTACAAGCTTAGTGGTTGGTATTTAAGTATGCAGAAGGCTAACCTGTTATATATATTTTTTTTAGACTACATTCAACTTCAAGAGTGTGTAAGTTCTTATTGCTAGAAAGGGTACAGAGATCAATGTGGCTCAAATTTTCATTCCAACTTTATTAGTTATGACTTAGAGCCTAAGAATCTTTTCTCTGCTTGATATTTATTTCTATAAAAGTAAGAGAATATCCAAGCAGTGCAGTGTTCTAATAGCGGGTTAACCTATAAATATAAGTTAAATATAAGTATTATATGACTACATAGAGGTTTCAGAATTTTCGCTTGTAAGGTGGTTGAAATTTCAACCATAAGTCTCGGGTTCTTAGTCCTCACTTGTACCACTTTCATGTATATGCTTCGACAGTGATTTCAACCAATCTTTAATTTTACTGTTTGTAAGTAATTTTGAGTTTTTACTTCAAAATTTTATTTACTTCTTGTTCTGATCATCTCTGGGAACGGTGGCTATATCACAGATGCCTTCCACTTCGCTGTCGTCAATAGAAGGTGATAAAATCATATTGATTAGAATAAAAAATCTCAAAAAACTCGCAACACCTTATACCATATCTTCTGCAACTATATACAAACCAAAAGAAAAAGAAACCTTCTTTAATTTCCATACTCAATTCCTCATACACATTCCCACACAGGATTACTTCCAGCCAGAATGGTTTGCTTGATGAATGTTAAAAAGAAAAAGAAAATTAAAAATTCAGACTTGCATAACTTCTTAACTTTCAGTACGCACTTTTCAAAACTGTCAAAACTTTTTCAACTCAAACTTTTTCTTTTGCGTCTCTGTATGCTGCTTCACCAGCAAGCTGCAACAACACAAACGAGCGCACATTTCGGGATATGGTGGTGCCATTTCAAATCCTAAATCATTTTTACTGTCAAAGAATTAACCTAATTTCACACAAACATATATGGTACACACGAACACACACGCACACACACACACACATATATACACACACGTGTGCACAAGTGAATTTCAAAAAGAGTCGAGTCTCTTTGCACTGACAGTTCAGCTTCAGCGAAGATGTGAAAGAAAAGTGGTAGAAGTCGACGACGGCAGACGGTAGAAGAAGAGAAAATGAGGAAACGCATTCATGTAGAAAATCCACTGATCTGTTCCACGTCGGTCCATGATAACTTAAATTAAAAAAAAAAATTTTTTTTTCATTTGTGCATTTAATAGTTTCCCATAAAAATGCCTTGACGTTTCGACAATGTGTGTGTATGTGTGTGTGTGTGTGTGTGTGTGTGTGTGTAGTCAGTTATATTGCTGCATGGTTGTTGCGGCTGTTGCTGATACAAACGCAATATTACTTTACTTTTTACTTTTGATGGCACAACAGCCCATGGAGGGCCTAGGCCGAGCTTTTCGCATCCACTCATGTTGTGCGTGTTATATTTGTACATGAATGGAAGGGACCTACAGTTTAAAGCCGAATCCGAACGGCGAAGGAAAAGCTTTTCATAGCAATTTTTACTCTTGTAGGTTTGCCATTGCCTGACAAGAGGTGGTGCCGTGTAGAAAAATTATTTTTTCTTCTTTTTTTTTTTTTTGATTTTGCCTGTGCCGAGATTCGAACCCCGGACACTCTGCGTAGCAGTCCAACGCACTACCACTACGCCACAGCGACCAAACGCAATATTCTCCTTTTTAAATGTTTACGTGTATGTGTGTGTTGTAGAGAACCCCAGCTAGCAATGCACACATTCATGCACACCGGCATCGGAGTCATCCAGGAATATCAACAACAGCAGCAGCAATAGTAGTAGTAACAACAACAACAACAACAACAACAACAATATCGGTAAATAGCAACAGCATCAACGGCAACGTGTTTAGAGGATTTTTCTGCATCGTGGACCACATGATGCAAAACTAATTTGAAATTAATGTGCGTCAGAAAATGTTCTACAACCGTAACACCGTATCATCGTCATCATCATCGTCGTCGTTGTCGTCGTTGTCGTTGTTGTCGTCGTCGTCGTCATTCTATACTTATACCATGCAGTTGCAACACTTGTTGTTGTTTTATGTATACTAGTGACTGCAAACAAAGGTGGGGAGGAATCATACCGGGAGGCAAGCAGGCATGCAGCAATACCAGCAACAACATAAAACACGCATCAACTTTGACTATGCTCGAAAGTATGTTTACTTACAACAGCAGCAATAGCAACAACAGCAGCAACAACAACAACAACAACAATAGCAAACAGCAATAGCAGCAACAAAAACAATCGCGCATCTCTCTCTACGTATTCTGTGTACTTTTGTAGACAGTGTGTGTGGTTTGTATGTGAGCGCGACTTCATTGCTGCTGTGTGCGTGTGCGTGTGTGTGTGTGTGTGTGTGTGTGTGTGCTTGTTATTTTTGATAGTGTCCGGGGCGCACTTGTTCAAAGTACTTCACAATTCGCAAGTTCACTCCTCTTACAACTCAACGCACACGCACACGCTCACCAACACAAACACACATACACATACACCTAAATAATATTTGTATACACGTTTACTTTTAAGGATTTCTCTCTCATTTCATCTCCATGTATCCATCCATCATTCATTTATTCACCCACTCACTCATTCACTCGCTCACTAATTCAAGTGTATCTCTTCAGGAGGATAACGCGGTAGCGTTGCAAACATCGCACTTGAAATGTAAACAGGATAATAAACAAACGCGAACGGTTAATAGAGAGTGAATGTGGATATGGAGTGAAGTGCCTCAGCCACCAGCGAAATAACTGCAGCATTAAAAGCAGAACGCCACCGACTGTATTGTGCTTAGCTTTGCTTGTGTATGGTAAATCAAGGTTGCACAAGTGAACACGTAAACTCGGTAATGCTAATGTTGAATAAGAAAAACGTTAATTACATAATGTCTGCAGTATATTAGAGTTGATCAACTTTTCATCATTGATATATTCTCTGATAGCCAAGCGATGCTCAAAGCTTGAAGATTCGATATTAACAAGTTCAAACTAGTCTGACATTGGCAGGAGCATCTTAGAGCACAAAAACTATCTGTAACTTATCTGTGTTCCAGGTCACAAGAACAAGGAGGGAAATGAGCAAGGTTCCTCTCATTACGCTAGAGAAATTTCTGAGGAATATCTCTGGGCACACACACACACAAGTAGAAGACTATGTACACTACATGTGTCAAGAATTTCTTGCCTTTTTTAATGTTACAGGAACTAAGTTATGGCCTACTCACCAGCACTCTAATTGAAGTAGTTAGATTAACTCATGCAAATAAAATGGGCATATCCCTAAGCGACCATTGCTGGAGTTTCGTCGAAAGCAGTGTGAAAGAAACTGTGGATCATCCAGTATAAGTACTTTCTAAATGTTCGATTCTCTCAAATAACTGACTACACGTATTGCGAGACCCGTCTTCGATAATCTGCAAGATTCTTTCCGCGTAGCTAATTTCAGCTAACTTATCATGTTCCCAAACCTTTTTTACAATGGCACAAAAGCCCGTGGATGGCCCAGGCTGAGCTTTTCGCATCCACCCATGTTGTGCGTGTTATATTTCTACATGAATGGAAGGGACCAATAGTTTTATGCAGAAGCCGAACGATGTAGTCCAAACCATTAACCAAAGTAAAGCGCAACGCTCTCGGTCAACACCCCTAAACCAATCTTAGCACTGCTACTTACTCTCGTAATATATTTCGTGATTTCCCGCCCTCTTCTTACCTCCTTCATTAGAACCTTACCTTTCGAAGCAACTCGCCTGGTATAAATCCGATCCATTAGGTTTGTGTAAAAACATTCATTTGGAAGGATTTTCTCCAGAGGAAAGCGATACTAGATAATCACGTTATATAAAATTGTGCAGAATGTTGTTAACGCATGGAAAATGTACTGGCACGTTAACGTTTAAGTCTAGGCGCAACATTGGCAACCTTGAAACAAATGAGTGAATATCAAATGAATGTGTGTTGGTGTGAGTACGAGTAGATGACAGTTTGGATGGATGAAGAGATGCTTGCTTGCTTGTTCGCTCGGCTAGTTGGTTGTTTCAATGAGGATACTCTTCACTTAGCTTGCGGTGTTTTGTGTTTGTATTTGTTTGGCTGCTGTTCTATGGCTCTCTCTCTGTGTGTGTGTGTGTGAATGTATAATTGTTTGCCATTATAAACGCACTTTTGCACTTGTTCGTCTTCCATTCGTGAATTGTACAAGTACTTAAACACACACACACACACACACACACACACACACACACACACACACACACACACACACACACATACATACATACACACGTATACACTTACATATAAAAGATGTCGTCCTTGTTGTGTTATTTCTGTTGTTATTGTTGTTGTTTGATATCATGTTTACCCAAAACAAACAATGAAATATTTTCTTAAGCGAAAAATGAGTGTTTGAACTTCAGTTTTTTTATATTTTTATTTTCTGATACTTATAAATTTTTTGGTATTTTTTTTTTTTTTTTGTATGTTACCCAACCTAAACACACTTTACATTTTGAGGGTCATTTTCTTCATGTAAGGGGGTTGTTGTGTGTTGTTAAAGCAATTCGTTTAGGCAAACAACACGAACAAGAACAACAGCATGTGCAGCAAGTGCATGAAGCACAAGCTTAAGTATTTGCATTCGAGGGGAGAGAAGTACAAGCTTAAGCCAAGGAAGCAGTAAAGGAAGGAAGGAAATATTCCTTGCTGCCTTTTCAAATGGCATAATTGCTATTTGATATGAGTACGTACCAAGCTGCAGCATGAAGAAATTAAGTTGAACATTTTGTGGCAATAAAATGAAGTGTGCGTGTGTGTGTGCTTTCAACAACTGAAGTATTCTTGAAGTTAATTTAAGTGTTGCTTGAACGAAAATTGTTGTTAAATTACAACACATGGTTGCTTGAGATGAGGATGCTGATGATGCTGATGATGATGAGGGTTCATTATATGTTTAAGCTTTTTAAGTTTTGTGTGAACATTTTGCAGTAATAGTTTTAAGATTTGTGCAAAGTATTTACTTTGAAAATGAGCTTGACCTCTTCAAATATTTATAGCTACTCACAAATTCTCATAACAAGCCCGATTCTTTGTTTTCCATACAAATCCCCCATGAGATAAATCCTAGTAGACTTCATTTTACCATAACCTCAATGATCAAAACTATCCCAAGTACTTTTTCTATTGCTTACAGCAGTTATTCCAGAGAAATTAACTTTATTATGCATAATCTAATTCGCAGCAGATGAGACCTGCTACAATTCATGAGCAACAACACATGCTTCTATTTCACCCTCCCCTCGCATTCACGGGCTGCCTTGCCCGTGCAATAAAACCGGCTCTGCACCCTGCTCGCACAACAAATCACACATAAATTTGCAATTATTTATAACTGCGTTACACTATGCGAAAAATAATGACTGGCAGTCATGCACGCTCTAGTCACTGAGATATCGTCCCAAATGTGGCAACAAAGCACACTATGCACAATATGCACAACATTACACAATAATGAAGCGCCGAGTAGAAAAGAACCAAACCAGATGAAGGCGAAATAAAAATAAATCGTTGTGAAATCTAATAAAATGTTCAGACACCAAACGAGTGAAGTAGAAAAACGTTGATGTCATTTGTAAAAAGGAGGAATGGAAAAAAAAAAAAAAAGAAGAAATCACCCTCCCTCAACATTTCAAGAGGCAAGTGTAGAAATGTAACTGCCGCTGCTGCAACACCAGCTTCAACAACAGCAGTGGCAATGACACCCTCTCAATTCCCTCAGGAGACTTTGCGCTCTACGACGAGACGACGTATTTACACTACCTACGTCATTGTACCTATGCCTGTAAAATATAAATGTCGTTGTTGAAACCGCTGAATTCCACATACAGATAGAAAAATCACTGTAGCACACGTTTTTCGTTAACTTTTTACTATTTATTTACTACTCCTTCCTCAGTTCTGTTTCTCATTATGTACACTATACTCATTATCCTTCCGAAGCGTCATCATCAAGCTCAGCATCACTGCTATGTACATATAACCGTTATCGTCTTTCCTTCCCATGTAATGCATTGTGCCCCCCACACTTGCTCCAGAGTTTTTGAGATTTTATAGAACGTGTTCGTTCATTGCACAATGAACAATGAACAACGAATTTGAAATTTAAAATATTCAAATCGCATTTCAATGACAATTTCCCAAAGGAATTTATCCTGTTTTTTGTTATGTTGATTTTTCTTCTCATTCTGTTTAAAGTAAACGGAAATATTTAAGAACAATATGAGGTTCTTGTAATTTAAGTTGACTGCTGCATGACTACAATCATTGAAAAAGTATCTGCTGAGTTTTTAGTCAAATCTTTGTAGAAATGATAGAGAACTAGGTAGAAATAATCAGGTAGTGGGGAAAAGTCTCTTGAAAGAAGTGAAAGTATATTATTGGAATTTTACAGAGAATAATCCAAGTAATTCAAGTAATAATCATACCCAAACTTTGTCATTTCACGGAGTGGTTAGATAAACTTTCTGTCTGGGGAAAAAAAGAAGACTGACTTATCACTTTTAAAAAAAGTAGGTAAAGGGAAACCTAACCTTACCAACTAAAACGCTTTGTAGAAATGACTAGGGAAGTTTTGTGAAGATCAATCACAAAAGACAGACTTTCCTATTTTACGCAGTGGACAGATCATGTTATTCTAATGGATAAAAATTGAATGTCTAGGAAAAAGAAGAAGACCTTATCTCTTTTA
The DNA here is from genome assembly GCA_958295655.1 of Palloptera scutellata. NCBI lineage: Eukaryota > Metazoa > Arthropoda > Insecta > Diptera > Pallopteridae > Palloptera > Palloptera scutellata. The sequence goes on along the minus strand of OY282449.1, from coordinate 127,061,175 downwards.
AAAAGATTAGGTAAAGGGAAACATAACCTTACCAACTAAAACGCTTTGTAGAAGTGACTAGGAAAGTTTTGTGAAGATCAAGCACAAAAGTCAAATCAAAAATCATACAACCATAAATCTAAACCCAGACCAAAAACGAGTTCAGAAATCTAGTCGATAGTGATAAAGAAAATTCATACCAAAACTTAGATAAAGTTCTGACCAAATCCAAACTAAAACCAACGAAAAAACCATAACTTAAACCAACAACAAGACCAAATTCCAAACAAAATCAAATTAAATTAATGAGAAAAAAACCTTAAGTCAAAAGTCAAAGTTAGTTAAAAAATTTGACCAACATGCCGGAATTCCGGTGAAAAATAAACAAAAAATACAAGAAAACTCAGATCGGAAATTGCTTAAAGTTAGACTAAAAATCACACCAAAAACAGATGAAAGCTCAGAGCAAAAAATCAGTCAAAAATGCGACCAAAAATTGACCTAAACTCTAACCAAAAATCAGTGGAAAATTGTGGGCAAAACACAGACCGAAATTCACGCGAAAACCAAACGTTCTCCACAAGTAGGACTTGTGACTTATAAACTGATATCAGATTTTTTTCCAGTTAAAGTGTTCGGATACAGTTGGGCTGTAAAATGATTTATAAGGATTCATATAATTGGGAGGGGGACTGTAATAGCTCCCATCTGGATCCACCACTTCAGCATTAAGTTAATTTGCGGAATTAGTGTTGCTTCTACGATGTAGCCCAGTGCATTTCAAACTGTCTTCTCTTAAAAACTTCATAAACTTTACTAAACTTTTCACATTTTATGCTTAAAGATGAAAGGTTGTCATTTCAAAACTTCACAATAATGTGAAAAACGAAACAGGAACTTTAGTAGCGAAGCATTAGAAGTGTCACTTATCAAAGTATGTTCTACTCTATTCATTTTTTTTGTATTTTGTATTGAGTAATATTCAAGAGCAAAATTCTTTTGAAAGGCTTCACATCAATCATTCCGGTTGGCAAGGCCAAACGTTCACATGATGTTGACAATACTTTTTAACTATCATGTACACAGATCTCAAGTAAGTGTCTTTCAAGTCAGTACTCGTATCTAAGGACAACATATGAGAATCCTTATAAACATACAAAAAAAAAAAACTCTTGTTGACATTTTACTTGTGCGATTTCCTTTCTAATTTCTTTTCGTTTTTCATAAAGGAAGGAAATTGTGGCTATTTTGCGCCATTCAACATCACCTTTAAGAGCCGATTTCTTTGGCCACTAAAGCTACAGTAAAATTACAGCAGCTGATTAAATTTGTCAGCAGTATACCAAAGATTCGTTTTCAATCATTTTTGGATTTCTGTTTAGAAATAAATTTTATTCTAATTAATACAATACGTAAGCATAGAAGTTTAAAAATGTATTAATTGAAAATATAGCTGCTGCTTAAAATTATTCCATTTTCTGCACAACGTTTGCAAATCCGAAATTTAAGCTATAAAGAAGCTTAAAATTGTGCTGTCAATAAATTCATTAACAGACTCATACGAAAATGTGTATAGACATGGCTAAAATAGCAAACAATGAAAAGCCACAACAATAACAATAGCAACAACACACCAACGCAGCAACAACCATCACCTCTCGCCTTTATGTAATATAATAAATTTCATAAACAACAACAGCACAGCCGCAATAATATTAACACAATACAAAAACAAAATAGCACGAGAGCAGCTTTTTGTTGTTTTTACTTTTATATTATACAATAATAAATTTTTGCTTTTATCCTGCGCGACAGGATGAAAGTATAAGGGACCACAACACAACGGCAGCACAGCAACAACATCAGTTTGGGGCTAACGTTCGCGGCGATTGTTGTTCGCACACGCATGCCGCTGCATGCACCCGTACTGGAGTAGAGAGTTTTATTTGTATTGTTGTTCATATTGACGCAAAAAAGCCACACGAATGCCAGCCATTCTCTCAATTCATTCATTCCTTCCATTCATTGAATAAATGACATTTCGGGTGAAATGTCAAAAGCAGCAAATACCCGCAACAACATTAACCAGTTCAGCGGAGAAAAACGGCTGGAGCAATATGCCGATGGGCATTAAACTAAATACTAAATAAGTCTATATGTACACATTACACATTAGAGTGGTCCGATTGTCCGATTTGAGAACCTTTTTTTTGCGGTTATGAGTGTCAGTGCTAATAAGCAAGGCAAGGCTTAAAAATTAGTTGAAAGAAGCTCAGATCGATACTATGATCAAATTCAAATCATGATCATGAGAAAATTTCTACCAAAGTTCAAACCGAAAACTAAATCAAATTCATATTAAACCCCAATACAAATTCAGGCCAAAAATCAAGTCTTGAATCCTACCAAAATACAGATCAAGTAAATCAAGCTAAAACTTACTTCGGACCAAAAGTAATAATGAAGACCAAAATTCTGAACAAAATTCGTTATAGCGCAGCGGTAGTGAGTTGGACTGTTACCGGGGGACTGTCCGGGGTTCGAATCTCGGCTAAGGCCAAAATCAAAAAAAATAGAGAAATACAATTTCTTGACACGGCACCACCTCTTGGCAGGCAATGGCAATCCTACAAGAGTAAAAATTGTCTATAAAAAATTTTTCACTTCGCGTTCGCATTCGGCATAAAACTGTAGGTCCCTTCCATTCATTTACAAATATAACACGCACATCATGAGTGGATGCGAAAAGCTTGGCCTTTGGCGCTACATGCGGTCCTAGTCGACACTGATAAACTGAAGAGTTCATTGTGGTAACAATGGCTGTCTAACTCTTTATCGGTATCCTGTGTGATTGCATTCCCTCTCTCATTCTTCCTCCCACCTATCAATCTTCTGTCCAATCAACACAATGCTCTGCATTCATAGGGGTGTGCCCTGTGTGTTGATTGGATGATTAAAAAAAAAAATCGGAAATCAAACTAAAATCTAAACCAACATTAATAATTCAAAATTCAGATTATAACTCAGAGCAAACTTCTGACCAAAAGTCACACCAAATTCAGGGCAAAAATTTGATCGAAAATCAGACTTAAACTCAGATTGAAACCTAATCTAATTCAAGTCATACTTCAGACCAAAACTCAGAATGAGAATAAGACCAAAAAGGCATTTTAAAATTTTGGACAAAAGTCAAAGCACAATTTATAAAGGGTGTTTTTTTTTAGAAATTTTTCTACCTATCCACATTTCAGTCTCTAATAAAGGGTGTTTTTTTTAGAAGTATGTTTTTCAATCTGGCATACTTTTTTCGGAGTTGGTCTTTTTGACAGTTGTCACTTGATTTATGGTTTGCCATTTCATAATGAAAAGACTTACTCCTGAAACCCGTTTGCAAATCGTGCAAATTTATTACCAAAACGAGATGGCCACCGATCCCGATTTTCACAAGAAAATTTTGTTCAGCGATCAAGCTCACTTTTGGTTGAATGGGTACGTTAATAAGCAAAATTTTCACATTTGAAGTGATCATAATCGACAAGCCATTGTTGAGACGCCGTTACATCCTAAAAAAGTCACTGTTTGGTGTGTTCTATGGGAAGAGGGAATCATTGGTCCATATTTCTTCAAAGATGGAACAGTCAATGGGGAACGCTATAGAGCCATGATTAATGACTTTTTCGTGCCTGAATTCGAGGATGTTGATGTGGATGTGGACGACCTTTGGTTCCAACAAGACGGCGCTACATGCCATACAGCCATCGAAACAATCAATTTATTGAAGGAAACTTTTGGTGAGTGCATTATCTCGCGTGGGCCTGTAGCGTGGCCTCCAAGATCGTGCAATTTAACACCGCTGACCGCTGGACTATTTTTTGTGGGGTTATGGGAAGTCACTTGTCTACGCAGATAAGCCCGAGACGATTGACGCCTTGGACGAGAATATTCGGCGCATTATTACTGACGTACGGCCCCAATTGCTGTAAAAATGTGGTCGAAAGTTGGGCCTCTCGGCTGGAATTTATTCTAACCAGCCGCTTGCCCGAAATCGTTTTTAAAACATAATGGCAAATCCTTAGCTTTATAATAAACCTAAATTCTTGGTCATAACATTAAATTATATGCGTTTTATTTCTTCTTGAAAACCACACTTCTAACAAAAAACACCCTGTACATAACTCAAGAAAAATCTGAACTGAAAACTTCATACCAAAGCTAAACCAAAATTCAGACCATGTTATTTATAAGTACTTTGCCAGAGTCAGGTTTAGATGAAAAGTTCTTAGAAGAAGTGGCAATCAGAGAATACGAATCCCGTAATAGTTCATGTATTAATTCCTAAGGCTTACTTAAGATTCAGAAAGCGTTGTTAATTTTGACACAATTTTCGGTGTGTGAGAATCGATCCTGAGGCTACTAGAACTCCAGTCTAGCACTCATTCACTATATCTCCAAGGTGGCCAGAGAAAAATTAATCGAACTAATTAGTAATTAATGAAAATCATTTTGTGTTAGGAAAAATGAGTCATCGCTGGCCCATAAAAGTCTAGACCCTCAGAACGAAACAAGCATGTCTTGATGAAGAAACCAAAAATGGGGTGCTAAGAAACAGAATCCCGCTGGTTTCCTTACATTCCATAAAGGGTTAAGGAGAACTTTCAAGCATAATAAGTACTAGCTACTTAACTAGTTTCCTCAGGATTTTTCAAATTCAAGCATGTACTTTAAAACTACATAAAAAAAATAAATAAATTATCAAAGTTTCTCAAAAAGTAAATTTAAATTATTTACTGAAAAACTTTGAAGTACGTATGTAATTTTTGGCATGCATACACACACACGCACACACACACACACACACACACACACACACACACACACACGCACACTCGTGACTGACAAGCATACAATTTTATGTATAAAGTGCAATCTTTAATAAATAGTGTTGGCAACACTTAATTTGTTTGTTTGTTGTTGTTATTGTTGCAATTATCTGTGCTTGCAAAATGTGCAAAAGTTTTTTTTTTTTTTTTGCCTTACAATTGTGGCAATTTTCATTTCAAGTGTATGCAAGTGTAAGTATGCAATTTTTGACACGATATGAAAAACTTTAACCCTTTATTCACCTTTTTTGTTGCGCATGATGGCACTGAAAATACAATAACAAATAACTGCAAAGATACAAAAGTACGTAAGGGAAGAGAGAGGGGAAGACAATGTGACAGACAGGCAGCAGGTGGTTTTATTTTTTATTTTATTACATGATATTATTATTATTACTATTATTAAGTACTATTCTATAGAAGCAAGAAAAGTTGCAGATATCCCCAGCAGCAATTGTTAAATAGTTTTAATATTCTAAACATATTTTTGTGACAGACTTCTCTAATGTCACACACAAAACATTAATGATGCAACATGAAGGATTTTCTTTGACACATATAAACAGCAAAAAAACAAAAAACAAAAACAAAAATGCGGTAATAATCAAATTAGTAAAGCTTCATGGTAAAAAAAAATTTCATGCCTTAAAAAATGCCGAACTTCCAATGTCCAACCAAAGAAATGCAACTACATAATAAAATGCAAAGTAATAAAAATGAAAGAAAAGAAAAATGGGAACAAAGTTGGAGAGAAAAGTGCGTTTTCCTTCTTTTTTTCTATGCATACATCGACGCGTTGCCTCCAGTCGCAGAGGGGCAAAGTTAAATACCATGGCAATTTGAAACGCATCAAGCTTCAGTACAACTTAATTTCATACAAACGCTCACTATGCCAAGTGAGGGGAAGGAAGGTAGAAAGGAAGGGAGGAGGGCAGAAGCTGCTGCCATTGCAAGTGAGTGCGTGATTTTGGTGCTTAACACTTGAGTGAACAATTGCAAAAAGTGAAGAACGTTCGCGGAGTGGAATTCGCGGATAAAAATAGAGGGGCGAACAAAGTAATATACCATATAAGTAGTAATAATACTACATATGCACTACTGAAAAAAGGAAAAAAAGATTCACAAAGTTTGAATTAACTTGGGAGTGTGATATGATAGTAAGAAGTAAAAGAAAAAAAAGAGCAACGTGTACTAAAGTAGCTGCTGAGACAGACAAAATATGCTGGATTAAGTGTGAGGCCTTCGATGTGCCTTCGATGGCAAAAATGATGACAGTAATTTTCTTCTTTTTTTCTCGTTTGATTTTCTATAGCAGCAATAAAATGCGGAACTGATTTGTAATGAATTTGCAGTAAGAAGAATTATGTTGTACACACAAAAACACACAACAACACACAACAAAACACAAACACATACACACACACACACACACACACACACACGCACACACACTCACACACACATTCACACATTCATAAATATGTCGGTAAAGTTACTTACATGGCATACAAATTCCAACAACTCGATTAAGTGGAAAAAGCGTACAAATTTAGATACACACACATACACGTGCTATAAAATCTTGGCACGTTCGTTAACGGAAGTAATGTGAACTTTCTTTCTTTTATTTTTTATTCCATCAACTTTCTTACAGAAATATTTCCCTCCCTTTTGCCATCCTCCTTCTTTTCCCTGAAAATCACAATTTTTCAGGGAAAAGAAGGAGGAATAGACTCTCTCCATAACATTGCGTTTTCCTTTTTCATTTTCATTGGGGTTTTTCGTTGTGGTTGTTATTATTTGTTGTTGTTGTAGTAGTACATTGTTATGTGTAGTAGGTTAGTTCGGGTATTTTATGTGCACATGCCTGATTTGTTAAGTAAACACATGAGTTTTTGTTTGCGTGTTGCAGAAAATTTAATACGTAAACAAAAAAAAAACCAAAAAAAATAAAAAAAAAATTGCTACAAATATATAAAAGAAAAAATCACTATTTTGTTTGTGGTCCCTAGTTGCACAGAGTGGCAAAAATCATGGAAATGTTAGAAAATGTTATAAAATTCTCAAATAACACAGACCTCGCTCGACACAGGCTTGAAATAATTGAGAAGTGGTGGAGATGATATACTAAGTAATGTTTAATGTTGTGGTAGACTGCATTGTTTCGGAAGATCTTGCCGTTCCTTCCAATCAACACAATGCTCTGCATTCATAGGGTTACACATTGTGGGTTGGAATATATCAAAAAATATTAATGCTGGAGTAGCGCAGGGTGCGATCCTCTTCCCTAACCTTTTCCTTGTCTTCATTAATGACCTTCTGTCAATAACGAAGAATCCCATTTACTCGTTTGCAGATGACAGTACCATTCCTCATTCATATACTTGTTCAAAACGCCCTAACTCTTTGGAGATTGAGAGGAAAAGGCATGCTATAAATCATTCATTCAATAAAGATCTTCAGTCAATCTCCGACTCCGACTCCGACTCTTGTCTGTTATCTCACAAGCGGGTTTCCCAAAACCCTAGATATGGGTGGGATAGCAATTGCGGACACTTGATGTTCTGGGCTTTGCCCATCCAATGTGATGTTCGTTGGAACAAACACATTTTTGATGTGTCGAAAGAAGCTGCCAAGTGTCTCGGTTTTCTTAAACGATGTAAAAAATATTTCACTCCGACTGATCCTCACATGACCACCTATATACATCCTAAATTGGAGTTTAATTCGCGCCTATGGGCTGGAGCTTTAAGAACGCAACTGGACCGTATCCAATATCGAGGGATAAAGCTAATAAGAGACAGTAGAGTTTCCAGCGCTATTGCCTCCTTGACCGTTACTTTCACGTTATATATTCTGCTGAGATACACAAGCTGATGCAGCCGGGTTGTGTGTTCACCAGAACTACACGACAGCAAGCGGAACTCATGCCTTCCGCGTAGACACGGTATTCCACCGCACTACGCTTTACAGAGAAAGTTCTTTTAACTGTCGTGCCGCGCGTATTTGGAATAAGCTCCCAACAAATATTTTCTCCGATTATTAAATTTAAAGCAAATGCTCAGAACAACTCTCCCTCTCCTTCGTCCTCCAAACTATCAAATCTTCCTTCAAATCAAAAAAAAATTTTTTAAAATAGTTGTTTTCCACAGATTTTGAGGCTTATTACTTAAAAGTTAAATTTTTCCCTCATTTCTAACCATCTGAGCAATTTTGATTTCAGCAGTGACGGAACCAAAACATTTATCTACTTAATGTCGTTATTAGTTGAAAATGTCAAAACTTGCATTCACTCAAATATTTTACTTAATATTACCAAATTAGAAAAACTAAATTGAAATAAAAATCATTCATTTTAATTCTCTCGAAATAATATTAAAATTTATATTTGAATCGAGTAGAAAAGCTATGGCGTAGTTGGAAATGAGTTGGAATGCTACGCAGATGGTCCTCCATTTAAAAAAAATAAAATTTTTATAGTACACGGCACAACCTCTTGGCAGGCAAATGGCAACCCTGCAAATATAAAAATTTTCTAAGAAAAGCTTTTCACTTCGTAAAAAACTGGGACCTGCAGTACTAAAGGTATCTCCATCCACTCTCGTGAGACCTGATTGTACCTCAATCATGTAATTTTTCTCAAAATTAGCTGTTGCAATTGTAACACTTCACTTAAGTTCACTGACTGCAGCTAGAACTGCTTTCTTCTGTTAAAAAATGAGGGGTTGCTATTCCTTATCAGGTATTCTTTATGTGGTCGTTGGGGCGTAGTGGTAGTGCGCTGGACTGTTATGCAGAGGAATCGCGGTTCGAATCTCGGCACAGGCAAAACAAAAAAGTAAAAAAAAAGAAGTTCTACACAGCACCATCTCTTGGCAGGCAACGATACATTTTCCTTATACTTCCTATCCCTTTCGTTGATGCGGTCGTAGTCGGTATCAATAAATTGAAGTTCATTGTAGTAAAGACATAACACTTGCCATAATTGCTGACTATCTCTTTATCGGTGTCCTGTGATTGCATTGCCTCTCTCATTCTCATTCGCGTTCCCTTTCCCTCCCACCTAAGTGTGTTGACTTTAATACACAAAAAAAAAATATGGTTCGGGTACCATGCGGTTTTTGGGAAATCGAATGGACTGACTCCAAGCCTAATGTTAAAACCTAATGACTATATCATTGGAGATGAGTTTGAGTGGCCCAGAATGACACCTGGTTATATATTTCCGGTTTGTTTTTATCATAATCACACATTTCCACGAATACATACTTGCCACTCGTGAAGGGAAAAGTGGCTCGCCCATTGCGTCTTTTGATAGAGTAATTGAAACCAAATCTCTCAAGATAATAAGACACACTCATTCATATCTGAAAAAAGTGATTTTTAAGTATAGTATAACCTCGTATAATCTTTGCACCTAAATTACTTATGTGTCGACGGTATTAGAGGAACAGTCGTCGGCCCCCAGGCCCTTGCTTAGAGGGAAATAATTAATGTTAAAAAAAATTACATTTAAATATATATGAGCAAAAATTTTGAAAGCTCCTTCAACACTTCCTACCCGTCAGTGTCCATGCTGGAAGGCGCTTATGGTTTTCGCAGTTAAGACTTCCTAAGTTAAGAATTTCAGCTAATCCAATAAACTTAATTGAGAATTCTTCAAAATTTTTCAACTCTAGATTTAGATACACACCGAAGTTTGTTGTTAGCAGTCCAATAGAAGAATATATGCACTTTTTATAACAAGGGCGACCACTTAACATTTAAAGATTCATGGTAATTGCGGATTTTGTTTGCTTTGATTTTTGGATATTGATTAAAGTTCTTAAAAAATCTTTTTTGAAGAGGGCTGCTACCTTGAGGCTTCAATTTACATGTTCGTACTTTTCCTTCCTTCCTAGTATTTGAATACTACTAACAACTTTTCACTACACTTTCAGTTTCCAGGACTACCCTATTATTTTTCTAAATAATTTCTGGCAACTTGATTTTCTGTCAATTTTTTAAACAATATTGCCATACTGTTCTCAAAGCTGCTATTGTTTTCTCTTAAACAATGTGGGAAGAAATGTATGTGCGTTCATGTGTGTTTGTGTGTGTGTGTGTGTGTGTGTGTGTGGAGTGCATGTCTATATGTATGTAGCACGTGTAAATACTTAAGATTGTTTGGCAAGACGTTTATAAATAAATTAAAATGGGGGAAAAAAGAAAAACCTATTTTCAAATCGTTTTCATTATTAACATGAAAAGCTATAAATAATAAAAATTGAAAGCTTACATACGAGTTGAGAGAAACAAAACGAAAGGTACTACTACACTTCTACTCTTTAATGGGCATGAAAATCAACGGTAATAACAATTCTAAATTTTTTCGGTTTTTGGTTTTTTCGTATTCTCTTGTGTTTGGCAGATATTCAAGTTATCGTATCTAGCAAACATTTGACCTTGTGTGTGGGGTGTGCGCTGCAGTTTCTCTATTTCTAAATGGCTTTCAGTTCGTTTCGTGTTTTTCTTAAGGAAAACAGAAACTTTCCTACAAAAACTTTCATTGAAGAATCCAAGTAAAAACTTACTGATAAAGAGAATTGAACGAACAAAAACAAGAAACAGAAAAAAAACACATAAATTTTCGTGTTTGTCTATTAAATTGCAATGAAAAGCAGAAAAAAGTTGTGGGGGAAAAACATTTTTTACCTATGTAAGTAATAAAAAAAAAATATTGGTAGAAAACGAAAAAAAAAAAAAATAAATCGCAAATTCTTTTTCTCCCCCAGCGGAGCGCAGTTTTTCCTCTCCTACTTTTTTCGCACTCAACGATGTAGAACTAAAATTTTGCAGACTTTCTTTATGTGCATGTGCAAGTGAGTGAGTGAGTGAGTGAGTGTGAGTGAGTGTGTGTGTGTGTGTGTGTGTGTGTGTGCTGCTCTTGTTAATGTGTGTTTGTGTGTGAAGTTTTTGCTTTGGCATGACTCTCTCTACTCGTATACAACACTGATTTGTACAATTTTACTGTCTGCTTTTGACATTTAATCGTTAAAACGAAAAATGTTGTCCTCATTCACTCCCTTTGGCTCCCCTTCTCCTCTGGTCTTTTTGTTTTACCTTGGTGGCTTGTTAAACGTTTACACGATATTTAACACGAATTTTTCTATAATATTATTTTCTTCTCTTGGTTGATACTTGAAAAGCGTAAAGTTTTTCTTGCAATACAAAATACAATTGCAATTGCACATGCTAACCAAAAAAAATATTTGCCTGTTTGCCACACAGTTTAGTAAAGTGTCATGTACATTGGTTGTGGAGAGCGGGTGGTAAAATATGTTCGTATATTAACCAATTGAGAAAATGGCTTTAAAAATTTTATTTAAATATGTGTTCTATGAGTTTTTTTTTATAAAATAAATATTAAATAGAAAAATTAAATAAATATGATACCAAACTATTTCGAAGATTCAGTTCATTAGCCTCTTTTGAACAGGTGCCAGAAGCTGTGATACGATTTTGATAATTGCAGTTTCCCTATGTCTTAAATATTAAAATACTTACTGAAAAAAAAATGTTAGAAAAAGAATTCGTTATGAAATTTAGAGGGTGTAATAATGTTGGCCTACCTCGAGGAAATGAGGTGACCAAGTATGTAGAAAAGTATAAATACTCATTTGCAACATCATCTCGCTCTACTTGGTCAAAGGGTTAGAAATTACTCCAATATGGGTTCCAGGCCATCGGAACATCGAGGGTAATGAACGGGCAGACGAGCTAGCTTGACATCGCTACAGCGAAATAAGTCGCAATTCCGTTTAACAGTGTTGAGGCCACTCTTGCTACCCCACTATCTCACTATAGCCGGACAGAAGTGGAAACGACTGGACTACCTGTGCCATATAATGAACTCAGTGTAAAGCCACTGTTAGAATGTCTCACGTATTAGCACCCCAGCCCCACTGGAAGGTGGGGGAACATGCAGCAAGACTTAATCTTCCATTCAATACTTTCTGTCGTAGCTGCCAGGAAGAGGACAGAGAAACGGAAAGTCTCTTTCACTATTTATGTCCCTGCCCGGGTTGGGCAAGATTAAGACTTCGCTCATTTGGCAAACCATTTCTCCACAATATTAATGTAATCTCAGAAATCGAGTTAAAAAGCCTACTCATTTATTTGAACATCACAAAGTGGACATAACTCTTTGGTGTTCAGTTGCAGAGACTTAATTAATTAATTACGACTTCACCTTTTACCAAAAGACAATTAAATAACAACAAATGTGGAATGTGATAGTGAAAGGGTACTTTGAACCAATTGTGTTTCTCGGATGAAAATAACTACTCAAACAACAGGAACAACAACAACAACATCAGGCGTACAGTACAGTACAGTGTCTTTGATCTCGGAAAACACTTTTAGTTCAGAAGTTATTAAAAGTTGGTAGTGCAATGGCCTGACCACGCCGAATGTCGGCACAGGCAAAATCAAAAAGTAGAAAAAATAACTTTTCTTCACGGCCCCACCTCTTGGCAGGGAATGGCAAACCTACAAGGGTAAAAATTGCCGAAGAAAAGCTTTCACTTCGCCGCTCGGATTCCGCCTTAAACTGTACACCCCTTTCATTCACGTACAAATCTACCTAGACCCTCCATGGGTTGTTGTGCCATTAAAAGAAGAAGAAGTAGAAACTATTTGCTTGTTTTGCCATATGCTTTTTTTTATAAAAGTTTGATTAGATGCAGTTTCTGAAAAAAATGTATGAGGACCTGCGAGGTTATAATTTCTACCTCAAGTTTCATATTTTGTTAAAATCAATTTAATTTTAAATGCAAAATAATTGAATTTACTATTTTTTGTTGATTTTCAAAACTGCTTTCCAAAAAACCCAACTTTGTTTCCCCGACCGTTAAGGAAGGTGAGACCTAATAATTATAAGTTTCGTACACTTAAAGCCAACACAAGTTGAAATATTAAACAGTGATTTCTTTTGGTTAAAGATTGTAAATGTATTTTTCGTGCCCAAAGGATTATTGCTTGATAATACAGGGTGACAATTAATAAGTGTATACAGCTTTCTTCGTGCTATAGAAAAAGTATTGTAATTTAAAAGCTAGGTAGTAAAAAGTAGCTCACGAAACTGGAATCAATCGTGAATCAGTTCAACTCATAGTAAACAACGAACAAGGAATCAATGCTTACAAGCTCCAAAACGGCCAGTTACTTACAGATGAAAACAAGTGCGAACGAATTCAAAGATGTTGCCTACTTCAAAGTCGGGCTGTTGGAATTTAATCATCTTCACAGATGAAAAGCTGTTTACTGTTGAACAAGGGCATATCTCTTTATCGGTGTCCTGTGTGATCACATTGATTCTCTCATTCCCTCTTCTTCTTCCTCTCACCTATCAATCTTCCTTCCATTCAACACAAAGCTCTGCATTCATAGGGGCACACCCTGTGTGTTGAATGTGTCAATAAAAAATAAAAAAAATAACCGTCAAAATGACAGAAGCTGGTCAACAGAGGCTCCTGGACCGTGATTCAACATCTCCAAAATCCGCAATCTGTCATGGTATGGGATGGGACATGTGTAAATGGCAAGGCACGCTTGATTTTTGTGGAACTTTTTTTTTTTAGTTGCTCAACAGCCCATGAGGGCCTAGGCCAAGCTTTTCGCTTTCACTCATTTTTGTGGGACAAGGAGTCGAAATCAGTCAAGAAATTGACTTCTGTGAAATTTTTGGAGGCTGTATACTCCCCTGGACCCATACAGCACTTTGGCAATAATACCTGGATGTTCCAGCAAAAACTCTGCGCCAGTTCACAGAGCCAAAACGACACAAGGAATGGTATATGTCTCATTATCCTGATTTTATCACAATCTCAAGAATGGCCACCGTTTTCGCCGGGTCTCAATCCGATGGATTACAGCGTGTGGTCCATTTTAGAGGACAGGTTCTGTGCTAAACGTCATTTGCAGTCCCTGAAACAGACATCGTGTCGTGAATGGGACCGAATAAAGATGGAGGAGCTGTGGCATATAGTCAAAAATTATTCCAACCGTTTGAAGCTGTGTATTCGTGCCAAAAGTGGCCACTTCGAAACCAGCTGAACATATTTTTACCAATGCATTTCATTATGTTTTTCTTCGGTCTGTTTCTCGTTTTTAATTACATTCATTTTTTATGCCCAAAACTTTATGTATACACTTATTAATTGGTACCCTGTACCATACAACAGTTTTCAACACTTTTTTACATTTAAATGTGAAGTCGGTGAATTCATAGGTGATTCCGGGTAAAGCTTCAAACTTGGGAAAAATAACCAATTTTCTCAAGTAGGTATTATTAACAAACCATACATAGGTTATATAACCACACATTGGGGGAAAATTAAATCATATTTAATTTACCGGGTGTACAACTATGAAACCGGGCATTTTTTTTTAAGAAAATACACGTTTATTGTGCAAAAATGGTTATACATTCAATATTCAAAGTAACGGCCATTGCTAGCTACATATTTTTCGCAACTATTTGGCAATTTGTGAATACCTCGCCAAAAAAACTGTTCGTTTTTTGAGTCAAACCAGTCATCGAGCCATTTCTTCACATTTGCTTACGTGCCCCATTGATGACAAATAAGTGGTAGTCAGATGGAGCCAAGTCTGGTGAATAAGCCGCATGGGGAGGGCTTCCCAGCTGTACGAATCTACCAAATCCGGAGTCTGTTTTTGTTCGATGTGATGATGCATTGTCATCAAAAAATCACTTTGAGTTGCCTAGCTTGATATTCTGGAAGTTTTTGGCACAAAGCACGGTTCAAATCGGGCAATTGTTGTTGGTTCACCTGGTTTCAGAAGGTCAAACCAGATAACACCTCGCTGATCCCAGAAAACACAGAGCATTGTCTTCTTTCCGAAGCGATTTGGCTTTGCTCGCGATTTGGCCGGTGTACCGGGCTTAAAATATGATCGTTTATGCTTGGGATTCTCGAAATTTATCCATTTTTCATCGCTAGTAACAATTCGATGAAGATATGACTTTCTTTTGTAACTTGCGAGCAACTTTTCATAGGTGGTTTTTCAATTTTCTTGCTGTCTTTCAGTCAATTCATGCGGCACCCATTTTCCCACCTTCAAAATCAATCCCATGGCTTTTA
This sequence comes from Palloptera scutellata, assembly GCA_958295655.1. Lineage (NCBI taxonomy): Eukaryota > Metazoa > Arthropoda > Insecta > Diptera > Pallopteridae > Palloptera > Palloptera scutellata. The sequence goes on along the minus strand of OY282449.1, from coordinate 127,046,171 downwards.
AACGCTGAGAAATAAATGCATTGTTGAGTCACAATTAATTGTTCTGCATGCTGTTCCTGCATTTGACCATCAACCTCCTTGAGTAAAGCTTGCAATTGCGCATCTTCAAACTTTTTCGGTGATCTTCCACGTTCTGGTTTCTCACAACAAAATTGCCACTTTTAAACTTATATAACCACTCGTTGCACTGTGTTTTGCCTAGAGCGTCCACAAGCATTCGATGAGATTCCAAAGCAGATTTCTTCAATTGGTGTCGGCAGATCGTAGTTTGTAGGCACAAAAGTCGAAACTTGATTGTTTATGAACTGAACATTGTTGACAGAACTAAATGCGAAGAAATGACGCCAATAATTTGGTTTGACAGAGCGTATAGTTTTGCCTAGCGACACAGAGATGTCATTTCCAGTTTCATACTTGTACAACAAAACAAAAAAAAAAAGAAACAAAAACAAAATTGGGGAATAGAGTATAGGCTCTTGGACAAACCTTATTTCCAATATTTCAGAAAAATAAAAAAAATTAACCTTGAAAATATTCAATTTCTACTCGTAAAGATTTTTTCGAGATTAAATTAAAAGAAAAACAACCATAGTTATCCTTGACAATATTCAACTCATTAAGATTTGCCATCGCCATTCAAGAGCCCAGCTCTACCGTGAAGAAATGATTTTCTACTTTTAGAATTTACGATTTTTCCGACATTTGAACCCAGACATTTTGCGTAGAAATAAACCATACTTCCAGCTATGTCACGGAGAAAAAAATGCCCGTCTATTTAATGTTTATTTTTGCATCAAAAGGTTCTAAAATCATGGGAATAAAATTTTATTGGTCAGAATTTGATTTTTATAAAAACTACGGGATACTGTGCTGAGAAATATAACAGTTGAGTTGGAATGAAATGAATAACTGAAATATGGTATAATATACGTATATACGTATGTATTTGCAGTCTCAACTAATCAACCTGACATGGCTCAGGTTAAACTACGGGATATAGTTGTATGTTAACTGTCTGTTTATCAATATTCGTACACTATATTTGAACTGCCGCTGTTGACCCGAACACAGATTTGATATTTGCCTATGGAGACATTTAAACGGCCCGCCTTTCATTCGTGCGTACTTACCCAACGGCATGAGTTCTTTTTGATATTTATAACGGCCATAAAAGGAAAGTAATGTTCGTGAGTGGACCGAAGGAAATGCGCTTCTTTCTGAGGAAATCTCATACCTGCATATATGCATATGTTGATAGATTTTGGATAGAAACAACATGCAATTGTATTCATAGCCCAGACAAAAATCCGAAAAGAAACTACTTATATTGTAAAATAGTTTACAAATAAAATCTAAATGGTTTTCCTTGAATCTCTCATAAAAAACAAAACAACAAAAAACTTTTAATAAACCAATTTGTAAATGTATTTTTGGATCCTTCTTCAGTTTGACGTTACATACTTTGTGACACTATTTTGCCGACCACACACACGCGATCACAATTGAATCCATCTGGTTTACTGAATGGATTGGTTTGGTACTAGTCAAACTCGAAATGAGTCATTTCGTAAAGCGTTTTCGATTGTTACTCAAAAGATGACAGATATATTCATAAGCGCAGATATGCAACATTCAAATTATGCGCTTTGTTCATTTTGTTGTTGCTAGTTTTTCCATTTTCCATTCAATCAAGAGGGATTAAAAATTAGTAGGTTTCATAGATTTCTATAAACCTATTCATGTTTGGTTTGCTGGCTTTACCTTTTGGTAGGTAACGTACCTTTTCCTTTTTCGTTGGCAAAACCAAAATCGCATAGAAATTGCAAGTCATGATCACAGGCGCACATAGAAAGAGACAAACACACACGCACACACATGCAGCGCACGCACATACTTATAGGCAGAGAGTTCTGTCGATTTACGACTAGGAAGTAGTGATCTCCCGTGTTCAGTATCGAAAGCAGTTTGTTTACTTACCTTTCAATCTACCCACGCGCACATACTGAGCGGTTTATGAAAAAACAACAACATAAAAAAAAAAACAAGAAGAGAAAGAAGAAAACGAATTGAAGTTATGGTTGTTGTGGTTGTTGTTGTGGTTGTTGTTGTTGTGATTGTAGTTGCGATCAATTTCGAGATAAATTGTTGAAGGGATTTACAATTTACGATAAGGGCGAGTACTCGCAACAGCGTTGATAATTTCGGATTATGAAGTAAATGGTTTCGGACTGAGACTCGACTGTGCTCGATACTGAGGCGATAAGGATTTACCATAATCCCAGCCAACACTAGGTAGCAAAAATACGTAAATCTCATTATTACTGAACTTTAAGAGTGTAGAGAAAGAAGAAGTAATAGAAGAAGAAGTTGTAGAAGAAGAAGTTGTAGAAGAAGAAGTAGTAGAAGAAGAAGTAGTAGAAGAAGAAGAAAAAGATGCAGAATAAGAAGAAGAAGAAGAAGGAAACTGTACAAAAACGTAGAAAGACTAAAATTTAAATGTGAACAACAAGGATTTTGCGCTCTTACTTTGAAATATATTTTTTTGTTTTTATTAAAAGAAAATCTATGTGCATTTAATCTTTTTACTTAGAGCCAAAAATTGCTGTCGGGTTTCTTTATACTTGATACTTTGTGGCTTGAGTAAGAAAGAAAAGGATTAAAAGAAACACCGAAGCGTTTTCTATGTGCCAGACAAGCAGACAGGCAGGCAGGCAGGCAGGCTGCCTGCAGACAGACGGTCAAAGACTCAGTTAAATGATAGAAGAGACAGTCCGACGGACAGGCATCAGACAATCAGTCACACGCACCCGTCACAATGACACCAATATGCAATACTATCGCTTCTGTTGGAGCGGTGCGGTGCGGTGCGTGCTAATGCTGCAGTTGCATATGCTAAACTTCCCACGAGTCATAAAACATGTTTTGTGTGGCATTTTTCTTTTTTTTATTTTCTTTTGTTTGCAACAACAACAACAACATTTTCCCATATGTATGTACTCGTGTATATTTTACATATTTTTGCGTATCATAAAAAATGCCAGTTGCGAATAACACTCAAGTTTGTTGTTTGTTGTTGTTGCATTCATGCATGGAGCAACGCGCAGCTTATCAGTCCATTGTTGCTGCAACACACACACATACACGTACACGCATAGAAATGGTGGCTCGACACACAATACTAGATAAATGCGTGTGGGGCCTAAGTGAGTGTCACTTTGCGATAAGCTTCGTGTTCAGCAAATGCAGCAGTAGCAGCAGCAGCAGCAGCACAAGAACATGTTTTGTCAGAACTAAGGAAAAAACAAATGCGTGTGAAAACGAAATGTTGCATAAATGTCAGATTCGCTGAGTGGTGCACTGTCGTTTTTGTCTTTTTGAGTCTGCTTCATGTAGTATTAGATTTGATTTTCGAAGACAAAGGGTACCTCCAGTTGTAGATCCCTCGCATAAGTGGATCTTAAGGGGGGAATTATGTATCATGTTACCTCCACTGTTTCATGCAGCATTTGAATTGATTTACTAAGACAAAGAGTACCCCCAGTTGACGGTTTTTCCCCTAGGAAGATCCTAAGGAGGGGATGTACTACGTTAAGTCACAAGTGTTGTACTAAAAATAATTTCACGAAGAGAACCCTGAGTGACCGCTTGCAAGATTAATGACAACTGGAGGTGCACAGCTTCATTGGTGCCATTTGAATGCATTAAATTTTTTCATTTTTTTGGTCTGATTACTTTTTCTGATCACATTTTCAATGAATGAATTATTTTTTGAAGAAAAGACACTATCTTTATTAATTAAAAATGGTTTCCAACTACTATTTATTGTTAAATAAAAAATAGAGAATAGCTAAATTTCTTGGAAATCAGGTGAGATTTCGATAGTTTTTCAGCGACCGAACTCAACCCGAATTTTCAATTGCATGTTTTCTTAGACAAATAGGCCAAGAAATAAGTTTTTATTACAAAAAGGGATAACTCCGCTAGATTCTATAAATTAACATCAATATAATTAAAAAATAAAAATTATAACCTAAAAAAGTATCAAAATAAAAACAAGGGTTCAAGTACCGAAAAGGTAAGTATTAAATTCTTAGAAATGAAAATACCAAAAAGGGTTCAAGTACCGAAAAGGTACTAACTAATCGGTTAGAGGAATTTTTTACTAGCTCACGTTTTTTTTTTGATCTGCTGTTCCAGAATAAACTTGACTGTTTCCTGAGAAAGCCATGGTCTCGATCGTTATCTAGGAAAAACGGAATAGTGCAACCTTCATTTAATGCCAATTTGTATCTTTTCAACTTAATCTAATTACTAGTGGCTGTTGTAATACAAATTTTCGCATACAGTAAACACAGGAGCATAAAATTTAGTGTCACTTAAGCGAGACCACCAATGCTGGGAGGCTGTTGGGAGTGTTCGAGAGGAAGATACTCTGTAAGATCTATGGTCCAATATGCGCGGACGATGTGTAACGAATAAGATGGAACGATGAGCTGTAAGAACTGTAAGAGCTGTACGTTGACACTGACATAGTTAAGCGGCTTCGCTGGCTGGGGGTGGGGGGTCATGTTTAGCGAATGGAAGAGGTGGAGAAGCACGCAGAAGAGGACGTCCTAATCTCCGTTGGATAGACCAGGTAGAGGGCGACTTGACTACACTTGGCCTTATCAACTGGGACCAGCGCGCGCATAGCAGAGGGGACTGGCCAAGCTTTATAGAGGCAGTTAAGATCGATCATCGGTTGTAGTGCCAGCTACTTAAGTAATTAAGTAACTTAAGCGAAGGGGAAATTTTTATGGATCTTTGTGGGAAAAAGTAAGATGCTGCAAACTACAGGCACTTTTAGCTGCTATGGTACTTAAGAGGGCAGGTACTTAACCGGCGGTCACTGTATAGTATTTCCAAATTTTTTTCAATTTTCCGTGTTAACGAACGTTTTAGTAATTCAATTTCAATTGCTGCAATTACCGTTAGATATTTTTTTATCCAACAAAACTGATATAACATTTCCTAAAAAAAAAAGTATCGAATTTCCCACTCAAAGCCAATAAATTTTCTTTATGTTGCTGCAAAAAAAGTGTAAAAAAATATAACGCTTACCACATGTGCGAAAAAATTGCATTTCCATCAATACTTTTGCAGCTCCTTTTGCTTTCAATTTACAGTTTACATGCATACACACACACACAAACACACACACATATGTATACAAAAGTCTTCTCTCAATTTTCGTTTGGCAAAAATGGGAACAAAAAATTTCTTTTGAATTGTAAAGTTTTTATTTTTCTAACGCAAACAAAAGCGGCAGCAGCAACAGCAGCATCAATAGTAAAAGAATTTTAAAAATACTACGTACGCGTTGAAATGAAAAAATAACACAAATAAAAACAACAACTATTCAAAAACAAAACAAAACAAAAAAAAACACAAAAAGGGCCAACACTGTTGTCTTTGTATTTTTTTGTTTCTGTTTAACTGCGCGCCTTTTTGTGGGCTTTGTTTTTTTTGTCAGTATTCTGTATCAATTTCAGAAACTACCGCTAACTTTTTCTGCAAATGCGTAGAGAGGAAATTTTTACTGCCAGAGCGCGCCCGCATAACAGAGTAAAGTACGGAGCAAGAGTTGCCAACACAGTCATCATTTCTATTCGTAATACAACTCATTGGTGTTGTAAATTTCGCCAGAGGCAAACATCTATCCACCTCTATTTATGTTTTTAAGTATATTTATGCTTAACTGAATAGGTTTGTTTTTATTCTCACCACTGAAACTTGAGGCAAGCAGAAGAGGGTGCAGAAGGCAGAAGGTACTTAAGTAGTATATCAATGTATCTATTCCATACAAAAATAACTAGGTTTGTTGAGCCGTTATCATAACAACTACATATGCATATACAACAAAACAGAATATGAAAATGAAAAGGAAAAAAAAAGTAAATAATTCTTAATGCCAATCAAAACAAATGCATGCAGCATTTGGTAATGTTCTGCTGCTGCTGCTGCTGCTGCTGCTGGTTACTTGAGGCAATCGCAACTTCAATAAGCCTACCTCCATACCCTACCTCAAGTATGTATGTATGTATGTACATCGCTCACCGATACTCTTTTAAGGGAAGATGTATGCATATAGTTTCCTTCCATTTGCTCTTGCTGTTGCTGTTGCTGTTGTTCCTGTTCTCTGTACGTCAGATTTGCTTTGTGAAGAGTGTAAAAGTATATCACACCGACTGAACTGAGTACTACTGCTACAGTTACCTTTTGGCACAGTGACTGCCATATCGATTTCGAAATCGGTTTTGAATTGTTTTCATTGTTGTTTGTATAATACTTATTTACTACCTACATCTAAAACATATCTAATTTTTTTCATTATTTTTTTTGTTGTTTGCACGTAAACTGTCAGTTTAGATTTGGCATGGTTTTATGTGCATGGCATCGATTGTTGCAGCTTTAAAAATACCTAACAAAAACGCCAAAGAAAGTGGAATTTTATTATGAGATTTTAGGTAGAGTATGTAAGTTTTTTTGCAATTTTATAGATTTTTGTGGTCGCTGGGGCGTTGTGGTTGTGAGTTGGACTGCTACGCATAGTGTCCGGGGTTTGAATCTCGGTACAGGCAAAATCAAAAAGCAGAAAAAACTATTTTTCTATACGGCACCACCTCTTGGCAGGCAATGGCAAACCCTCAAGAGTAAAAATTGCCTATGAAAAGCTTTTCACTTCGCCGTTCGGATTCGGCATTAAACTGTAGGTCCCTTCAATTCATGTACAAATATAACACGCACAACATGAGTGGATGCGAAAAGCTCGGCCTAGGCCCTCCATGGGCTGTTGTACCATTAAAAGTAAGTAAAATTTTAGATTTTTTATGTACTATAGAAATTTAAATAGTTATGTAATTTAATAAATTTGGTTGAGAAATTTCTTTGTTTTGGAATTATTTATCTATGTACCTATGAAATTTATTTCAGTTAATTTTAAACTGAACTATCACTTTATGTAAGAATTTCAAACGAAGATAACGTTTGTCGTATTTTGTTTTAGTTCTTGTTCTTTTTATGGCATAACAGCCAATAGAGAGCCTAGGCCGAGATTTTCGCATCCATATCATGCGTGTTATATTTGTATATGAATGGAAGGTACCCTACAATTTCATGCCGAATCCGAATAGCAGAGTGAAAAACTTAACTTAGGCCATTTTTGCCCTTGTTGGTTTGCCATTGCCTCTAACAAGAGATGGTGGCCAGGTAAAAAAAATAATTGTTTTCTACTTTTCGATTTTGCCTGTGTCGAGGCACGAAGAACTTTATACTGTGCATGTGACAGTATTACGTCGGCAGAGAATGCGATCCTATTCACATGTGAAGAGGAAACTCAAAATTATCCTACACTGATTTAGAGACTAAAAGTTAGGAGAAAGATAATAAAATATTAACGAACCCACGTTTGAGCGTAACCTGAACTTAGGTAAGGGAACTACCTTTTTTGATTTGAAACTCTACATAAATATTACGATCCGGATTTTTAGAATGTCTAAGCAATGTCTTGTGGAATCTTATAAAAGGTATGAGGACCTGAGCTCCAAAATAAATAAATGAATATTACGATCCGGATTTTTAGAATGTCTAAGCAATGTCTTGTGGAACCTTATAAAAGGTTTGAGGACCTGAGTTTCAAAATAAATAAATAAATAAATATTACGATCCGGATTTTTGGAAGCAATGTCTTGTCTTTCTAAGCAATGCCTTGGGGAAACTTATGAAAGTTTTGTGGACCTGAGCTCCAAGAGGAGGGAAGGTGGTTTGTGTGAAATCAAATTTATATCCCTTTACACTTCGTATTGTTTTTTGCAGTGTAGATTATTGGATTTGCAGATTGTGCCGTAATATCCTTGAAACCATAGATTTGGTGTTAAATTGGTTCACCATAGGGATCGAAATCTCGCCTACTGTAATTTACCCTTTTACCATAGTTACGTTTGCTTCAAGGAGTTTGCTTTAATTGTTGGAATATTTTCACAGTGTTCTTTTTTTTATTTTTTTAAATCAACCACTTTTCGCTATTCGAGTGTACAAATGGAAGGGGCCTTGAGCTTAATACTGATTCGAACGACAAAGTGAAAAGTTTTTCTTAAGCCTGCATGTGATGCCCTGTAGAAAATTCAATTTTCTATTATCGGTTGACTAAAAAGAAAGTTCAGAAAAGGGATATAACAAAGTTTAAAGTACGATAACTCTGTAAGTACTGGTCCGAAGTCCGATCTGGCAACACTTTGTTACTAAAAGTAGTTGACATCTCTGAGAATCATAAACAATTTTTTCCCCATTGGCATTTCTTCATTATTCAACTATTTTAACGTCACTAAAGTGAGTGCAGAATCGGAAAAAATTTGTTACATTTTACTTTATTTCATCGAAAAGCTTTAGGCTGCAAGGGATCACACATTATGAAAAAGGTACTTTATAGGAAAGGACAGTTTCATCACGACAACGCTAGACCACATAATTCTTGGGTGACCCTGAGGGAGACTGGTTGTGAAGTTTTAATGTATCCACCATACACTGCAGACCTTGTCCCTTCGGATTATTATTTGTTTCACTCGTTGCAGAATTATCTCAATGGCGTAAAGTTGAATTCCCAAGAGGACTGCAAAATGGTATTGTCCGAGTTTTTCGAGCAGAAACCCCAGGAATTCCTTAAGGACGGTATTATGGGTTTGCCCGAAAGATGACGAGAGGTGGTCAATAATAATGGAAAATATTTAACTCAATAAAGTTATTTTGATATTTGAACAAAAAAAATTGGTTAAACGGCAACTACTTTTCACAGTACTTATTACATTAATTTATTTTCTTCCATTTCCATATAATGAATTTGTACTTTGTACTTTGTACTTTTGTACTTTTTTGTACTTTGCACAAGTGATTAAAAAAGTACAAGTGATTCTCATCGGAATATAAATTACAATGAGGTTAATATTGTATTAAAAGAGATTATTATATGTACACTTATTACAAAGGGTGATTTTTTAAGAGCTTGTTTTTTTGGTTTTTCGAACTACAAATCGGCCGAGTCCAATTCTTGCATTTTCCGCAAAAAAAAGTCTGTTATCATCGAACGGTGCCGGTACCTTTCCCCATTGATCGTAACAATGATGCCGCCTGCCCATAAACCGAACAGCACCAAACAGTGCATTTTTCGGGATGCATTGGTAGCTGCTGAATTGCCTCTGGCTGGTCTTTACTCCAAATACGGCAATTCCGCTTATTCACGTATCCATTGAGCAAAAAATGAGCCTCGACGCTAAAGAGACGTAGCTTGTGAAACACTTTTTTCACAGAGCACGAATTTTGACAATAAATTTCAATAATTCGCAAACGTTGTTCAGGCGTAAGTCTTTTCATGATGAAATGGCAAACCAAACGAACAATTTTTTACTTTGACAACTGTCAAGAATCGCGCGTGAACTGCCAAGAAATATAAACGTCAAAAACCAAGTAGCAAAAAAATCACCCTTTATAAGATGCACGAGTTAGTGTGAAGATTAGGGAATAAAGAACATAAACTTAAGAGCTTGTATTTCTTATATGCACTTTTTATTTTCTTTGCAACACAAATGACTCATAAAAAAACAAAAAAAAACCAGCTTTGAAAATGATTTATTTTAAATCGTTTCTAGAAACCGAATGAATGGGGTAAAAAATGGAATTACTCATATCTACTGACCCAAATACTTAAAACAACCACTTAAGTTTCACTTTATGTTTTTGTTTTGGCTCAAAAACCTCAACAACAAAAAAAAACCGGCAACCACGTTTTATTTTCTTTTATATTTTCCAACTTCTATTTTATCAGCATCACGCACAACTAAACTCAAACTTGAGAGTATCATTTTCAGAAAATAGCGCATTTGACGACGATGGCGATAACGACGACTACGACGCTCCCAACAACAACAATAATTGGTAAAACAACAATAACTATTGTGCAATAGCAAACAATAAATGGAGCATAGAAATGAATTTTTGGTTTTTGTTTATTTGTTTGTAGGCAGTGTGGTGACACCGCCGCTGTTGCCGCCGCCGCCGCAGTTCAACAAAAACACATAAAACCGCTCAAAAATAGCGTTAAGAGGCTAACATATACACACTCTCATACACACACACACACAAACACTGAGACACATACATACTTACACAAACAAAGCATTTGTAGAGTAGAGCTAGAGTCTGTTTATCGCAATAGAAGTCAGCTTATACTTATTGCTTGCTAAGGCCATCACTAAATGCACGCTGCGCTTTTGCGCTTTACCATTTGGAGCAGCCTGCTGTTGTCGTTGCTGTTGTTGCTGCTGCTGCTGCCGCTGTAACCACCTGACCATGTTGCCACATTAAATTTTGTAGCGACGCGCACATTTATTACGCCATTCGTCATTCGTCATTCTATCAGTCAGCAAACAAATAAACAACAAAACAACAACTTAAGAAACAAACAACAACTGCAAAATACTCGTAAGCTTCTAACAGAAAAAAAAGAAGTAAAACAAGAAAATATTTTACATGCGAGAGCATTACCAGCCCAGTGGAAAATGGCAACAGGTTAAAATTGATAGTTGAATGATGGATTTGAAGTGCATTCCTGATAAGAAAATTACTCCAAAACTGGGTGCGAAGTTGCACTCGTGAAATCGGATTGAGAAAATGTGTAATGCCTCTGAATCATACAGAAATATAACACGCACATCATGAGTGGATGTGAAAGGCTCAGTCCAGGCCGTCCGTGGGCCATGTTGTGCCATTAAAAGAAGAAAAGAGAAAAATCATGGAGAAATTCATATAGCTAACTTATATCTGGTGCGCTGTGTTGTAGTTGCAGTGCATTGGACTATTATGCAGAGTGTAAGGGGTCAGGATCTCGGCAACAGGCCAAAATCAAAAAAAGTAGAAAAAGACAGGCACCACCTCTTGGCAGGCAATGGCGAACCTACAAGAATAAAAATTGCCTTTGAGAAGCTTTTCACTTCGCCGTTCGGATTGGGCATAAAATCGTCGGTCCTTTCCATTCATGTACAAATATAACACGCACGACGTGAGTGGATGCGAAAAGGCCCTCCATGGGCTGTTGTGACATTAAAAGAAGAAAAGTAGACTTCTATCTTCAGGCAAGCTTAATTGGATCTAAACTTAATGAAGTTATTGCGAAAAGATTACGATCTTACGATGACATTTTCTTCCATGATTATGTGTTTTCTGCCCTGAGTCAAGAACATTTTGCCTTTGTGAACTGCAGAACTGAGCTCATTTCTATACTCACTCATTGAGATCAGATCTAGAAAATCTTAGAAAATTAAAAAATTTTGATCATAAAGAATGAAAATGGTTAAAAATTTCAATAATCTCAGCATTGTTTTCATTAAGGTTTAATATTGGCACACCACAGAAAATGGGATTGAGTTGGGATCTGCAGTTTGGAGGTAGAGCATCCGCATTTAATGATGAAAAGGAAGATTCATGTATGATCATTTCACTGCTTCAATGTTTCTAAAGGAAATAGAACCGTAGAAGGCAAAGTCCAACTCAAGTTGTATGGATTATGGAAGCCCAAGCCAGCCAGATTTTACCATAATTTTCTCTAATATTCTCGATGAGTAATAGAGTTTTCTCTTAACAAATCTCTCTCTTTATCAAGATAAATAACTTTATTGAAGATAAGTTCAGATATATTTATTTTTTTCATGCCAGAATTCAGATCTGAAGATTTGTAAAGAATTAGTTCGGTGAGAAATTTAATAACTTCTTGGTCACATTTGTTTTCAACAAGGTAATTAATTTCTTACCTACTATGTTTATGGTATATTGATATTAATTTTATATTTTCTTTGATACATTAAACACACAGGGTGTAACCTCTATGAAAGCAGACCATTGTGTTGCAGACCGTCGCACGCCGAACACAGTAAATGGTAGTGAACTTATATTTGCAGTTTTTGTGTGGAAAACCCTCTAGATTTGTGGATTATGGCAGAAATTCTCAAAGATGCTTTCAGTGATTCAGTCAGGCTTAATGAAAAGTTCCAAAAACTCAGCTCTACCGGAATGAAATTGAAATTCTAGGTAATACATCCGGGACTTAGTATGTCATGATATCTCTTGCGATGGCTTGGAGGGTATCAAGCTTAAATGTATCATGTCATACCTGACAACTTATATTCTATTGGGCTAGGAATCCATATGTAGTATATGAAAGTAAAAAAAAAAAACAGGGCTTATGGGGGAAAGAAGAACTTTAGTGAAAAACTAAGTGCTTTTTGTTGCTTTTTGAATGCGCTCTCAAAGTGCAGTCAAAGTCTCAGTGTCGTTGTTGTTCTTGTATGTTATGCCACATTAAAACCAATAACGTAATTCATTCATGCAGAACAAAGGCAAAAAGTACAATTAAAAAACAAAACAAAAACAACAACAGTAACAGCAACAGCAACAGCAACAAAATACATACAAAAACAAATACTTAAATAATAAATAAAATTAAAAAAAAGTAAAAATAAAAATAAAAATTGCCATAAAAAGAAAAAGAAAACACATATACTAATACTAACGCATATTTACATAAAACCAAACTCTTTTACACAGAAACACATGCATACAAACAAACAAACAAACAAACATACATATATACACCATCGGCAGATATGTACCTACATAGAACTTATGTATGGTTTGTACTCGGTAGGTGCCTCACCTTCACCAACTAAACCACAACTAAATCTTTAAGGTTTTTAGCGCGCGCTTTTGTAAAATTTGGATTATTTTACGCTATTCTAGTGAAAAAAAAAATATGTACAATTCCTCTCTCATTTCACGTAAGCCAAAGCAGAAAAGGGAAAAACTTTATTTTCACGCGCTATAAAAACTGAACCCAGACAAACGTTGCAGTTTTAACTGCGGCATTCACGCAAGCAACACAAGATTCGCGCCAACGAAAGGCAAAGCGGCTGGGAAAAGAAATTAAGTAAATCGTTTACGTAGTCAACTGTTTGGAAAAAAGGGTAGTAAAATGAAAGAACAACAATAAATTATGGTAAGTGCACTAGAACGGGAACACTTGTGCTGGTGGCTTATCTTTGGAGGTGCAGTTGTGCTAGTGTGTGTGTGTGTGTGTGTGTTGTTTTCTACGCTTCGATTTCTGGTGAGTGTGCGTTTGCGTGTTGCGGAAGTCGAGGTTCACAAGTTTTATGTTAAAAGAAAAAAAGTACATATGAAGTTGACACTTTTAAATTTAAATACCGTTTTTAGGTGTTATAAATAAAGAGGGAAATTATGGGAATATGCCGAAATGTTGTAAAGGAAATTTTAAAATTAAGGTGTTGAGAAGGTTTTGAATCTGATACATTTGTGAGTTATAAGTTTCTAGTTAGTTATTAGTATCTAGTGCAACTTCAAAATATGGTAAAAATATAATTTTGGGAGATTTTAACATCTTTAATCAACGCTTGCAACCCCTTACCCTAGTAAGGCTTGGTGGCCTCTGCTTTATTATTGTCGTAAATATTTCATTTTATGACCAAATTATGCATGTTGTTGTCGAGAAATTAACATTTTTATTTTGGCATATTAAAATGCTGAATTTTCTTAAAAAAAAATCATTAAGGACAGTCTTATTAACATTTTCATATATATTTCATATATTTTATTTGTCAGGTATCTAAAGCGGCCCACTTACACGGTCATTAACAGTGACAATATTAGTATTGTCATTGTTTCCATCATTACATTGATCATTCACATTATTGACATTATTGACAGAAAAAATCAGAAATTTCTCAATTCCGTCAATATTTCATCATAATATCTCATAATGCCAAGTATTGTAGGGATATTTTTGCTTTAGATGGTCATTAAAAATATCAATACAGTGCACTCGCGGTAACGTGAAAACCGTCTAACGTGAACACCGGCTAACGTGAACACGGTCTTTTTAACACGTTTAAGGGAGAAAGCTGTATTTCAGCTATTAGAAAATAAAAAGCAGCAGAAAAAATAACGGATTTTTTTAATGAATAAATCTAATGTGATTTTTTTTTTTAGCAATTTAATAGGTTTTGATCCCTTTTTTGTTTTTTTTATGAATTTTAATTTAAAAAAAAAAAATTATATCTTACTAATGGCAATAATTAGATACTTTTACGTTTTAATGTGTAACAATCGTGAATTTAGCAATTTGAAGTTATTTTGCATCTTCAAATTCGACAATCGCTAACGCGAACAATTTCACTAACGTGAACTTACTTTACTTTTATTGGCACAACAGCCCATGGAGGGCCTAGGCCGAGCTTTTCGCATCCACTCATGTTGTGCGTGTTATATTTATACATGAATGGAAGGGACCTACAGTTTAATGCCGAATCCGAACGGCGAAGTGAAAAGCTTTTCATAGCAATTTTTACTCTTGTAGGTTTGCCATTGCCTGCCAAGAGGTGGTGGTGGGTGCCGGGTAGAAAAATTAGTTTTTTTACTTTTTGATTTTGCCTGTGCCGAGATTCGAACCCCGGCCACTCTGCGTAGCAGTCCAACGCACTAACACTACGCCACAGCGTTCACTAACGGGAACTGCCTTGGTTTTAATTAGTTCACGTTACCGCGAGTGCACTGTATTTGTAAATAATGTCATTATTATTGACCGTGTTAGGTCCTCTTGAGGTTGAATTTATTTTTCTATGCACTATAGTTTGAATTTTAAGACAAATCTTTGAGTTTCCTCAGCAATAATTAGTGCTACATTTATCACCGAACAATATTTGATTAGTTTCTTAAACTTTTGGAAAAACATCGGTCATCTGGAATCTGAATTTGACCTACTCTGAAATCAGTCAAACTCATTGTAAATCATTTTGTAACTTCTATTGGAGTAGTTTTTTTTTTTTGATAGGTGATGATCAATTTACTTTATGATAAGTACAGTGCGAATACTTGTAGCAGGATGGGTAGGCGAAGGAGACCTCTTAAATATAGAAGTAAGTACTATTAAGTAGATGTAAGATGCATGTTGTAATTGCCAGGAAAATCGATAAAGGTTAAACTTATTTAAAAAATATGGAACTAGATGAATTGAACGAAGGAACACAAACAATTTCCGCAGTGATAAAACTTCAATGTAACAGAGCAAAATGTAAGTAGAGTCGTGCCGGTATGAGTAGAATGGTGCTGGTTTTTTGTTTAAATTAATCAACATAAAGGCTTAACCCTTACAATTGGAAAAGGAATATAGGACAGAGGCTATGGGCAAAAGGCTATGGACTTGCCGAGACCCAAACACGGTTAGTAAAAGTCTAGAATGAAGCATTATTCGCCGAGGCGTCGGCTTGCCGAGACCCAAACACGGTTAGTGAAAGTCTAGAATGAAGCATTATTCGCCGAGGCGTCGGCTTGCCGTTTCAACTCAGACGTGCCGGTTCAGGGTGAGTCAAGAGTAGCTTTGTATCTGAGACAGTTCTCGTCTCTTATCTCTTCTTGCTGTGCGTATATTTTATTAAAATATTTATGAAGTTTTGTGGAAGTTTTTTATTTGTTACTTGCTTACTTAGTTGGCACTACAACCGGTACAATCGTTCTTGACCGCCTCTTTTATTTGTTACATGACATCAATGTGGGAATGGCAGTGGTGGCAACACCAATACAACAATCGGATCAGGATAGGGTGGCAACAGTCAGATCAGAAGACGAACAACTACGAACCGAATGAACGGAGTATAAAAAAAACGGCGTGTAGCCAGTCGCAGCGCGCTGGTTAAGGGAAACAGAAACGACGTGTATTGAAATTGGAAAATTGTCTCTTAAATAAATAAAACCTTTATATTCCTTCCTTCATTAAAACCTTCATTAATATGGCATGTGAATAATCGATTTGCGGCATTGAGAACAGTTTTTATAATATAAATGAATATTGAGGACCCTTGTGATGCTAGTTTCGCATGATGCCACCAGGCCAACGAAATGTTTCCGATCTGTCTCTCTTCTTCTAAGGCAATGGATTCTCACTACAATTAGATTAAGAACCTTTAAGATCGCAAAAGCTCCGAAATTTTTCCATTTTCTTCAAAACCCAATCTAGCAGAATGGAAAGCTGTAGATACATAAATGATATGTGGAAATTACTTATGTCTAAGGCATCCATTGCACATGTTTAAATGATTATTGATTAAAGTATTAATGATTATTAACTTGATTTATGCTCAGCTAAAAGAAAGAACAATTAAACACTACACACAGTAAATCTTTAAAATCTTAGAACTCATTGATGCATTACGAGTTTCTTCAATTTAAAATCTCCAATGCATCTTCGAAGAGCCTAATTGAAATTGCTTTATGATATAAAAGAAACTTCATCAATTTTAAAGTAGTTAATAGCTTTTTAATTAAGTACTTTCTGGAAAAGAAGAAAAAAAAAATTAAATAAAATTGCACTCCAGCATACATAATGTAACATATGTAAGTGAAAAATTAAAGCAGGCTAACCTCTTTCCAATTAAACGAGTACATACTAAGCCTGAGTGTACGCAAGAAGGTATAAATTTGATGATTAACTTTATAACTACTAGACATGAATGCTCATTTGAATGGAAACCAGAATCCGTTAGTAGCTAATTAAACTCCAATTTTAACTACATACTAAACAGCAGTCAACTACGGAACCTATGTCTTACCTACGTATGTCTACGTATGTAGCAACATCAAAAACTTTTACAACTTTTGAGTTCTAGTTTTTGTTTTTAAGCAGAATTAAAGCATTTACTTGCGTCAAAAACTCATCACACTTTATCAGCGCACTTAACGGTAGATTAACACTTAAAATCTGCTGCTGCTGCCAGCACAAATGGACAAAAGAGTGTAAGAGACGAAGGATGACTGAGCACTGAGCACTGAAATCACAGAGGCAGCCCAGGCCAGCCCAGTCCAGCCCAGGCCAGACAAGATCACATCGCATCAGACCAGACCAAATTCTTATCATGCAAATCATTTTCAACATGTGAAAGAGTCATAAACTCACAAATTGCCACCGTAATTCGTGTATGTGTACAATCACACACAGAAAAACCAAAGAGCAATAAGAAAGTTAAAAAGAAAATAAAAATAAAAAAAAAAAACAAATGACAATAATAATAAAAATAAAAAAGGAAAATTATTGCAATTCCAAGGCATAGACTTTTTTTTTTTGTTGGCATGCATGTGTGTAAATTCTTCATACTTTTCTTTTGCATTCATAATTTATGTATGCCAGGGCGTGTGTGTGTGTGTGTTTGTGTGTTTGTGTGCCGCCGCTTGTGTTGTGCTAGCGCAAAAGGCAAAAGCGCGCTTAAGTATGCCGCTGCATCATACCGCTCAGCCGCACACTGTAACTCGTTTCAATTTCGCACAGATTCCACAGCGTTTGTTTTTGTCTGTTTTATGAGTTGTTTTTATTTATTTTTTATTTGGGTTGAAATCGCTGCGCGCTGCTCGCTGCTCGCTGGCATGGCATGCGCGCTCGGCGTAGATTTTAATTATTCAAAAGTTTATGACTTTACGATTGCCGTCGCCGTCGCCGTCACCGTTACCGCCGCTCTGCTGTGCTCTCTGTGCACTACTCAACTAACAGCATCAGCATCAGCGCAATAATGTTGACAACAAATTGATGACGACAACGTTGCAAATATGGCGCTATGCGCCTGCATGCCTTTACCCAGCTCGACTGTCAAACCGACAAAATGACAGACCGACAGAGTGGCACAGATGTAAAGACTGTGTAAAACGGGCAATTGCCAATAACAACAATGTTAGCTGTTGCTATTGTTGTTGTTTTATGTGTACTTGTGGCGCACGGATTTATTTGCCAGATCTCATAAAATATTTAAAATTATGCTCATACGAGGCGTTTATCGCCGTGTCGCTGTGACGCATTTGCGCATATCTTCTTCTTTAGCCAATGCTGCTGCTGCTGCTGCTGCCTCGCATAACTCGTGCTCATATTCCGCTCTGCTGTATGTGGGTATCTACAACAAAACAACGTTGTATTATTGTCCTTGTGACATGAATTATTTGTGAGATTTGCTGGTGTGGGATTGAATTGGCATAAGGTAGTAGATTTTTGAAATTTTTATGGGTGTTTCAAAAGCGTGAAGCATGTGAGGGAAAAAAGTTTGTTTTAACTTTTTAAACATTCAATTAAAGCGATTGTATGTATATATCTAAAATGTTATAATCGAGCTATAATCAACTAAAATTGGCCGACGATTTTTTCTTTTTCTGTGCTTTTCTATGAATTCATTATCCTAGGTTTCAATAGATGCAATAGTTTCAATAGTTTCAATAGCTCGCTCCTAGTTATGTAAAGGATGTTTTTTTAGAAGTGTGGCCAATACTTTTTTCGGAGTTGGTCTTTTTGACAGTTGTCACTTGATTTATGCTCAGTTTGGTTTGCCATTTGATAACGAATAGACTTACTCCTAAATAACGTTTGCAAATCGTGCAAATTTATTACCAAAACGAGATGGCCACCAATCCCGATTTTCACAAGAAAATTTTGTTCAGCGATGAAGCTCACTTTTGGTTGAATGGGTACGTTTATAAGCAAAATTGTTGCATTTGGATTAATCATAATCCACAAGCCATTGTTGAGACGCCGTTACATCCTCAAAAAGTCACTGTTTGGTGTGCTCTATAGGCAGAGGGAATCATTGATCCATATTTCTTCAAAGATGAAGCCGGTCATAATGTTACAGTCAATGGGGAAGGCTATAGAGCCATGATTAATGACTTTTTCGTGCCTGAATTGGAGGATGTTGATGTGGACGACCTCTGGTTCCAACAAGACGGCGCTACATGCCATACAGCCAACGAAACAATCAATTTATTGAAGAAAACTTTTGGTGAGCGCATTATCTCGCGTCGTGGGCCTGTGGCGTGGCCTCCAAGATCGTGCGATTTAACACCGCTGGACTATTTTTTGTGGGGTTATGTGAAGTCGCTTGTCTACGCAGATAAGCCCGAGACGATTGACGCCTTGGAAGAGAATATTGCTGCAAAAAGTGGTCGAAAAATGGGCCTCTCGGCTGGAATTTATTCGAACCAGCTGACAGCGGCGGCCACTTGCCCGAAATCGTTTTAAAACATAATGGCAAATCCTTATCTTTATAATAAAGCTAAATTCTTGGCCATAACATTAAATTATATTCGTTTTTTTTCTTCTTGAAAACCACACTTATAAAAAAAACACCCTGTATATATGTAAAAGTATTTAGCAATAGTAATTTTATGGAAAATATCAAAAAAAAAAGTTTATATAACTATTATATCTATACTTAGATGTTATTTATAACTATGTATCAACTCTATAACAACACTACTGTGAACTATTAACGATGAAAGAAGAAGAACAGTGTCCGTTAAAAACATAAAGGAAATGTGTCAAAATGTTGGTCGGACAAAAGTAGTGAGCTGAAAATTGGATTTAAACGTTACGTGGTGCGCCAGAACAAATTCGCTCATATAATAAAGAAGAGAAATGTTTATTGTTACGTGCTGAAAGATCGTCTGCTGCCGCTAGTGCTACTGAGCTGTTTCATTACGAATGACAATACAACGATAAATAGATTTAACAACATATTTCCAAGGATCGCAGTAAGAAGAAAACATTTGGAAGTAAGGGAAAAATGCTACCGTGCTTTTTAGTTTAATACTAATAAATAAAATAAGAGTCCCAAAAGAGAGTTGTCATCTGACTCTCCATAGATAAAGTCAAGATAAGCTAAATATCTGCTGAGCAATTATTTTAATACGATTTTCATATATTATATGTAAGATTCTAAGTTATAGTATGTACCATATATTGAATTTAAATCAATACATACCTACTTCTTTTTGAAAGTTCGGCAACAAAAGTTTGAATATAGTAATTACTTATGATAAAAATTCATTGTAAAAAGAATTTAAATTTGAAATGTAAATACTTATTTCATGATTTTAAACTCCCACGCTACAGAAAAAGAATTGCACATAAATATGAGCTAGCTAAAGGCAAAAAATAAAAATGCTCATACACAAAGTTCTTCGGAAGAGCAGAAAAAAAAAAAAAAAATCACAAGTATTTATAAAATAAAATATATGGTACGTATTCCCCACAACCCCATTCTACACCCACTTGATACTCACCACATAAAATGCATGCATGCGTGTGGTGAGAGCTAAGAATGTGGAGGGAGCTACATGTGCGGCGTATAGATGTATGCATGCGTGTATGTGTGTACGTATGCGATATTTTCCTGACAATGGCAGCTAACAACGAAAATAAGAAAGAAAACCAGTAAGCAAAGCTAACGTTGACTCTGTAACTGAAGTACGTATTTGCTTGTTGTACTACGCTTTTATCGTCAACGACAATGGCAGCAATAGCAATAGCAATAGCAATAGTAAGAACAACAACACCAACAACAACAACACCGGCAACTCTACTGTCGACGATGAAGAAGAGTGTTGCTTCTTTGTATGTATGTACTCGTACGGGTACTGGGGCAAAATGCGTGGCTCAGCGATACAGAGGCACAGACACACACACACATCTCCATATAAATCCTTGCTTCACTGTGTCCAACTACATACAATATTTCTTGGGTAGATATTTATTTATTATATTTATTTATGTACACACTTACTCCTATATACATAAATATAAGTATAAGATATTCATATACAATTGTCGTCGTTGTCGTCGTTGTCGTCGTCGCAATGCATTCAACGTCGTTGTCGTTGCTTTTGATGCCATATTTTCATGACAACAACAACAACAACACCAACATCATCCGCAATACCAATAGCAACAAATAAAAGCAAACGACAACGATGACAACAAACAACGCTTCACATCTCTCTGCCCTCCTGCCAGCCTGCCTGTCTCTCAATCTTATGTACTACTACTCGTGTATATTTGTCTGTGGTGGCTCTTACTTTGCTCTGTTTCATCTTTTTCTGTTTTTCTGTTTCTTTGTTTTTTTTATTTTAGTTACTTTTGTTGTTGTTGTCGGAATTTTCCCTTTTATCACAGCAAGAGATCTTTGCCATTGGTTGTTTCAATGGCAATCCATAAATTTTGCTATCTGTGCTGCAGCAAATATGAGTGCGCCTAAGTATTTATTTTTTTCCTTATTTATTTATGTATGTATGTGTGTATGTGTGTATGTGTGGATGTGTGTGTGAGTGTTTATGTGTATGTGCTCCGCATTCAATAGATACTTTAGCTACATTTTATATCCTGTATATTTTTTTCCATTATGTTGCTTTGCTTTTTTATGTGTGTGAGTGAGCGTGTGTGTGCCTGTGTATCTGCATGAAATCCAAAAAGGATTTTCATTCGATATTTCTTTTGCTTTATTTATTTTTTTCTCTATTCTTTTTCGTATTGTTGTGTTGTTTTCACATGCATAGTTGTTGTTGTTGTTGCTGACTTTTGTTTGTAATTGTTGTTGTTGCTGCTGCAAGCAAACATCCATACATAATAATAATCATAAATAAATGTATCTACATTGGAATTCCCCTAACCTCTAGTAATCTGTTCTTGGCCAAACTTTGTTGCTTGTGCACTCCTCACTCCCGCACGCATACATAATCACACATACACGCACACATACAGAAAGTCGAGTCGAATACCCAACAACTGTCATTTGTGGATATTCGCATATTATTTATGAGTGGCTGCAATCCTTGTCGATGATGCCCTTTTTTTCTGACATGCTCTTTCATTATTCTCTCTCACACACACATACACACATTGCACAATATGGCCATTTCACTCACTCACTCACTCACTCACTCACTTTATGTAGTTGGTGCATGTAACAAAGCAATATCCTTCCCACTAAACAATTTATGTAGCCTTACGAAATAAACGTGCTTCTTAGGAAGATTATCGGAGCAATATGATTTGGGTGATTATCTATCAGCACACAGCTAAGCCAAGAACCGGCCGGTCTGATACTACTTGGGCGATCATTGGACAAAGAGATCCTTTTAATAGCTTTTTTAAAAGCACCTTATCGTCCTAAGTCCTATGCAAGTCCGATTCGAGCTTAAATGTTTGCTGGGTACTTTACTTTAATGCTCATATGTATGTATGTGTGTATGTGCTTTTTGTCGTTTGCTTTTTCATACATACAAATTTTCTATGTATAGAAGTATTACATTTTTATTATAATCTTTTTGTATTTATGCAGATTTTTGACTCTTTGCATTTGTATCTAAAATATTACACATTTTGTATTTCTCTATACACATGCACACATACACATGCACTTATAAGTATGTATGGAGTATGCATGCGCATCTGTGTGTGGTTGTTTATGTAGCTTTGTGTTATTTTTTCGTATCTGCAATTGCAATATTTATACAAAATGCTGCATGTTTTGCATAGATTTGTTGTTTATGATAAAAAGTATTATTTGCATTTGTTAGTTTTATTTTTTTGTGGCAAAATATAAATATTGTGAATTTTTCATTCAAAAATTGTGTGTGTTCATGAATATTTTTCTATGATATTTCGTATTGCTTTAGTATATTTTTACTAGTACATATTTCCATGTACAGGGAATTAAACTCAATGATATTTTTTTTGGCAACTACATAAGCTTAGGTATTTCTATTCATATACAAATATAAGTCGCTCAACAAAAATGTATGCGAAAGCTCAGCCTAAGCCCTTCCTTCATGGCCTGTAAAGTAACTCAAATTTGGAATTCATATGAGTCGGTCGCAAAATCTGAACGACATGCGGACGGTGGCAGGTGAGAGGGCCAGTGGCGTAGCCAGGGGGGGAGGGGAGGGCATTCCGCCCCGGGTGTCACCATTTTGGGGGTGACACCCTCAATGTCCAAAAAGCGAAAAAATATTATAATTACCTAAGTAGGTGAAAATGTCTAAAATTACACTTTCATTTGTTTTTTTGCACGACGTGTTGGAGGAAGTGGATGCTACACAAAAATATTTGCAAACTCGAGGACTAACTGCCGATAAAGTAATAGCGAAATCGAATGCCCTAATTCTCTTTTTACAAGAAAAGCGGGAATGTTTAGTGAAAGGTGCATTTAAGAAGGCTAGTATTATTTGCTCAAAGCCCGGAATAAGCATCTGCCGGCGCATAAGGTACAAGAAACGAATACCGGGTGAAACGGAACGAGATATTGGTTTAACTGCTAAAGAAGAAAACAAGAGGACGATGCTTGAATGCATCGATCGTTTCTCGACAGAATTAAAGTCTCGAACCATGGCATTCAATGATAAAGCCGATATCTTTTAAATTTTGAAAACAAATGACTTGCCGTTTTGCACAAATGAAGAGCTGAATATAAATGCAAAAAAGTTGGCGTCGCACAACGATGAAGTTGTAGAAGAAGAACTTAAAGTAGAAGTACAAAGACTTCGTAGACAAATCAAGGCAGCAAACATTGAATTTAAAGTCGCAAGTAAATGGACTACGCTTGATATGCTTACTTTTATTGTAGAATGGGATTTTATTGAGTCTGTTTCAAACGTATCTTTAGCTCTTCAATTGTTCTTAACAGTTTGTGTCTCTGTGGCTTCATGTGAAAGAAGTTTTTCAAAGTTAAATCTAATCATATTTACGCTCAACTATGTGTCAATCTAGGATATGTGACCTAGATATTTTATCAATAGAAAACGAATTTTCTAGCAAATTAGATTTCGGCAATGTTATTTCAGAATTTGCTGCGAAAAATAGCAAATTTTTAAAATATTTTTTTAAAGCTTCATATACTATATCGCAATGTAAATTTGGTACTTTGAATATGTACTCACATACATACAACAATTTCCTACAACAGCAATTAAATAGTCATTTAAAAAAAAAAACATGCTGTAAATAAAAATTTCCCTTATTGGTCTCATACTCGTAGAGGTTTTAACTATTTTGTCACTTAAATTAAGTACGTATTAATTTAAGTTCACTCATCGTTATGAATTCCTGTATTATCTACTTACTTTTAAATAAAAAATAATCGTACATACCTACACATAGTATAGTTCTTTCAAAAGAAGAGGGGGAGGGGTATTATAGGGTGACACCATTTAGGGCCGCCCCGGGTGTCACCCGACCTGGCTACGCCACTGGAGAGGTCCCATTGAGTTTCGACCAATATGAATACCTACAATAATCAATGGATACATCAAACTACATATAATCACCACCATATTTACATTGTTTCTTTGTATCCTTTAAAACGATTTTTGGAAATGCAGCACCTGAAATGAGAAAGAGGAAAACTTTTTTGTACAGATGAAACCAAATCACGCGGTCACTTTAGAACAAGAAAAAATGCATCCTATTCAGACTCTGAGAAAGGAGTTAAGCTTAATACAATTACTTTTAAGTTGAAGCAAGTGAAGTTTTGAACAATTTAGATATAGTAGAGTTTACATAAGTTTTTCTCATTGTTTGTAAATTTTTGTTAACAAACAACATTTATTAAAATTTTGTATGTTAGTTGTTTTTTTTTTCATCTTTTAATTCAATTAAAATATTTTAGTTCTTATATTTTATTATTTTTCGTGGGCACGACAGACAATGAGAAAACTGCCTCTGTGACTGTCAACAAAAGACAATTTTTATAGATTATTTTAAATCACAGCTTTTAAAGTCAATTTGGAAACTTAATGAGCATATATCATGTTGGTCACACCGTGCGATTCCTGATTGTTTTTCCCCCGGTTACACTCATCTCTACAATCGAAAGCGAACAGAGTTTCAAGGATTTTCTATCACATCAATATTATTTACAGCATTTAAACTTATAAAAAATAAAAACTCAGAAATTATGCAAAAATTAATTACACCTACGAATTTATGACAACTAGAAAGACGTTGATTGATGTCCACCTGCACTCATTCAGACACAAATTAATTTACGTGATCCTTGACGTGGTCATTAGGGATATTAAGAGTATAAATCAAATCCCTCTCACCAGTTGATCTTCTAATTTTTTAACATGTCAAATTTAATTTGTTCTACTAGCATTGAGCGGTTTTAAATATTTACTAAATTAAAAGTGGTTAAAAATACTTACAAACTCAACCAGAACCAGGCGTCGTTGTGTCGACATAAGTTAAGTCACATAACAACACCCATTCTCTCCAATTATCTCATTAATTATAATCATTGTTCCTAAGTAGCAAATATTAACGATAATTATAAAATAAATGAATTGTAAAAATATATAATATATAAAATACTCTTTGAAAGAACATAAAGATTTAAATCTGCCCACCCACTTTCTTAATCCCAATTAGTCTCTATGGACTTACTGATATTTGCTATTAATCAAACTGATAATGACGTTATTGTTGGCTCTCAGCCATCAGTCCAAATGGTTCCCGCTCTCACGCTCATTTTTAGCATTCTCTTCTCAAATCTCTCAACATGATGCCGTTGTTTTTTGTTTGTTTTGTGTACTCCTTAAGGGTTGCTTATTATTGATAATGAGTTGGGTAAAAAGAGTACGTTTCAGAGTACTTAGTAAGACCTCATAGTTTCAGTAAACGTCCAATATAACCAACTTACTATACCATATCAACGAATATTCAAATATTATTCTGAATTTGTAAGAAAATTTCACGCCTACATACCACAAATAATACGTGGAAAATGTCCAAAACTAGCAAAATTTCTTTTAAATGCCTTTTATTTTAATAAAAAAATACAGTATTGCTTTGTTTTTTACTATCGCTTGTGACTTTATATTTTCTTGTTTCGTTTTAACTTTTTATTTCTTTTTCCAATTAACAACAAATGACAAATGTTTGTGTTGCAGCGATTGCTGAAAGAAATTTATATTAAGAAGATTTAAGAACACGAAAAATAACATGTACTCGTATTGACCGAAAAACAAACAAAGAAACAAAATTAACAGCAAACGCATTTCTTGATTTTATTTTGTTTTTATTTTTATCACTTGGTGTAAAAGTTTAGTACACTACTTAAGTACTTTTTCTTCTTCATTGCTAATGTAATGACACACAAGTGGATTATTGGTGTCAATTTCTAGAAACGACAAGAAAAACGTTGATTTGATTTTATTTCGGGTAAGAGTTTTGTGTTCGCTTGGTTTATTGTTACCGGTGGACATTAAAAGCAGTCAAAGGCGAATCAAATTTAATGAAGTCTTTCCTTAGGACTGTAGACAATTGTGGGAAGAAGAATTCTTATTTCCAGTTTCTATAGATAGTTATATCCAAATTTAAATAAATACCTATTGCTATTTGTAAAATGTGTTAATTTTATTTCTACCAAGTACTTTTTTCTGTACCAACATCGATTGTGTAATGTGCTTTAAAATCTGTATACGGAAAAAAGTAAATCGTTTTTTAACAAATAAAATCATATACTCAAATACCATTTTCCATTTAAACTGCAAATAACTTTTTCACCAATCCGACAACATTTTTTTATTTTTTTTTTATTTTTTTGTTCTTTTTGCAACGAGAACGAACACAAAAAAGTGCAGCA
Organism: Palloptera scutellata; assembly: GCA_958295655.1. Lineage (NCBI taxonomy): Eukaryota > Metazoa > Arthropoda > Insecta > Diptera > Pallopteridae > Palloptera > Palloptera scutellata. Next base: position 127,019,631 of record OY282449.1, on the reverse strand, counting down.
GAATTGGAAGAAAAATCCCGTAATCGTGTCATATTTCAAAAACAGCAGAAAAGTTAAAATCCCAAAGACACAAAAACAAAAAAGACAAACACGTTCGTTCACGTACCTAAAGCAAACGACCATTTTGAAAAATAAATCCCCTAGCAGCAGTTCCAAAAGCTTTTCTCGCCACCGCCGCATATCCCCCGCAGCCACCCGCACAAAGTACAACAAAATGACAAAACAGAGAAAAAAAGTAAACGACACTTGAAAAATAGAAGAGGAATGCAACCAAAATATAACAACCCTGCAGGAGTAAAGCAACAACAACAATAATGTCACGTTGTAATATTTGAGGGGAGCATGCTAGAAGAGTGTGAGAGAGTGTGAGAGGGGTTCAGAAAGGGGGGTAGGGGGCAGGAAAAAAAAACGTTATGCGAAAAGAATATGAACGTGAAAATGGATGCTGCGTTGCCCGAAACCACTCCTCACCCCACAACCCCCACAACAAATCGCAACACACAAATACCATGAAAAATCCAAATCCAACTGTCGAAAACAAGGTGAGAGACATCAGTAGAAAGAGCGTTGCGGAAAAGGTGGGGAGAGAGCGCATTATGGCAAAAGAATAGCAGAAGTAGCAGAAAGTAGAAGGTGGTGCAGCGGCAGCGAGAGTATATAACAAAAACAACAATAGCACAAGCACAATCACAAGCACGGAAAGCTAACGAAATGCGAAATAAGGTTATGTATACAAGACAAAAGCAACAACAAACCGAAAATAAAAGAAAATAATGAAAAAAAAGAAGCTGAAAGGGATTCGCAAATAGTAAAAAAGAAAATCGAAAAAGAAGAAGAAATTTATAAAAATAAATAAATAAGAAAGAAATAAATACAAAAGAAGTACGAAAAATAGAAGAAAATAGCAGTAAGAAATAAAAATGGCGAAGCTAGAAAATACGAAGTCGACTTGTATTTTGTGTTTTTTTTCTGTGAATAAAACACAAAAGGAAAATGTACACACACACACTCTCGCATTGTACATACTTCAAAAAAGGAGAAAAGGTAAAAATCTATGGAAACTGCATGAAACAAGATATTGGAAAGAAATCTTCTGTTGCTTTGCAAATATTCTGGCTCTAGCACTGCGTGAATGTTGAGAAAAAAAAAATGGGCGTAAGAAATGGATTTCCCATATGTTCTTCTTTTTATTCACTTTTCCTCATTCAGTGTTTTTTGTTTACATTGTGTTGAAGAGAAATAGGAAGGAAGTCATACTTTTCCTTTGAGATTATTCAGCTACTACATTGAATTGAAATGAAATGAGCGGAAGTTTTTTCCGCAGAAGGAGAATCGTATACTTAAAGTGAGAATTACTATTTAAGATTACTTAAAAACACTAAAATTGTGTAGTCCAAGGAAATTTAAGAAATTTGTTATAGGAAATTACTTCGAGCGCATTTAGAGTGAGCTTTAACTCTCTCGCCCCACTCTCTCTTTCTCTGTCGCTGACATTTAACTCTAAACATTTTGGAACTAATCTTTATTCCGCCATAGGTGACAATAATCCCTAACAGAATCACTGAGAAATAGGGGAGAGGGGGGCTGAGTGGCTTTCTTTTTTTTTGAGTGATAAAAATATGTACATAAAAATTTAAATCCTTTTTAGTTAGAAGTGGAAAAGAACTTGTTATGTTTATGTTTGTTTACAAAGATCTGAAATTTCCACAGAAGCACAACGGGGAGCGTTTGAATGTGCTACTACTTAAAAAGATTTATAATCTAAATCAACTTCGGATAACAAAACAAACAAAAAATACAGTCAATTGAATACTACTGAGACCAATTTGATAGTTAAACGAGACTCCACAGTTTGTACAATGAAATTATTTGTTCCACAGATACATAAATTATGTTTTCATAACAAATACTCTCACCTATACATTGTAGCTCACAAGGTCATTGTTCCATAGTTGTCAGTGATATCTGTTCCATAAAAGATCGAAATTGAGAATTGAAATTTATAAAAATTCTACAAAAAGCATCGTGTTGAGCATAGTTTGCCCTGTACAGGCTAAATTTAATAGTAGTTTCCCATACATGATATATTTTTTCTGTTAATAAGTTCTACGAAATGATATAAATGCCAAAAAAAAAACCATTTTTAAACCGAAACATCCGCAGTTTGAGTTATTTGAACCAAACAATGAGTCAAACTGTTTTTTTTTTGTTTTTTTTTTCACTTGAACCAAACCGATTTTGCTTGAAAAAATGGTTTGTGACAATTTTTTATTTTTATCTTGATTCAGATTGTCAACCATGAAAACTGCATTTCATGAAGTGAATCTCCGAATTTCAAAAGAGGTAGTGAAGACGTAAATTAAGCGCTCTTAAAGCAAATTGAGGGAAATAGTTAATTTCAAACAGAACAGGATTTTTTAAGTTTTTTTCTTCTAATTACTTAATGCATTCGATGGATTTGCGGGTTTTCAAACCAAACCATTTTTTAACCAGAACAGTAGTTCGAAAGTGCGAAAGAAACGGATTTTAAACCAACCCACTGGTTCAGACAGACCTTGAACAGAGAGACACTGAGCCAAATCATACAGTGAAATTTTGTTGGCTCACATCCCTGATTATAAGTGCAAAAAAAAAAATACTTAATATATTTATTATTCATAACGGCGACTTTAATTATAAGATTTTATATTTTGTTGCATCGTAATGACATATAAATAAATAAATAATAATAATATTTGAGTCCATGAGAACATAGAACATAGATTCAAGGGAGTGAGTCAACTTGGAAGATTTCCTTTTTCTATTACCCATAATTGTAGTTTTTGAAAGTAAAAAAAAAACTCTGTTGTGAATTAACATTTGGTGTTTCTTTACTAAACCTATAGAAATAAGTCGATAGTTGCAAAAACTCCACACTCAGAAAAAAGTTTACTGAAATTTACTACTGGAAAAAATGTAATGATTTGGCTCCAAAGACAAGTTTACTTTACAAGTGATCCCAAAGAGTATTTATTGTAAAAAGAAGAGAAATTGTCAACCATTTTAGTATAATTTTCCTTTACAATAAATAAAATACCATCTCAAATAGAAATAACATTTTGTTTAAAACGGAGAAAATTTTTTTTAAATAAAATAAATTCCAATAATCAAAGAGGAGCAGTATTTCTGTCACCTTCAACGATGTTTTATGTAAGTATATCACAAATGAAGCAGTACATTTCTAGCATTTCTCTTTAAGAAAGTAATATTAAATAATATTTTAAGTTTATGTACTTATTTTATGGATGACAATTGTAGGCCAAGTTTGTAGGCTATACACAAAAATGACAATGATTTTGCCAACTTTTTGTTGAAATGACTTGGCTTCAAATATTTTTTTATATATTTTTGTTTTTTAAATCCTTGATCTGTTATTAAGAAAGTTGATTGTGTTTATTGCATTCTTTTCTCCTTTAATAAATGTTAAAACTTTCAACAATACTTTGTCAATAATTTTCTCGATTACACTTTCCGTGTCATTTATCTTTCAGATAAAAAAAAGTTTTCGAAAAATATCCAAAAATGAGTAAAATTGCTCTTTTCTATCAATCAATTCAAGCAAGCATTTCTTTTTAATAAGAAGTAATTTTTTTCATTTTTTTGGATCAAAGTTATTCATACTTACTTCTCAAGTTTAAGCTTTCATCTATTTCTGAAAAAATTTCCTCATATTGTCAAGTTTTTCTCTAATTTGAATATGTATTTCAAAACTTTTGGGTTAAGGGAAAATTCTTATAATTTTTGTAAAAATTAATTTTTTGTCTTCTTTTACAATTTAGCAAAGCATAGTTTCCACAAGCTTGAGAAAATTCCAACTGATTGTAGAATGTTGGTATTCTCGTAAATAAAAAAACATTTTTGTCATTTGGAGATGTGTGCTTTTTTTCTGAGTGAATTTTCGAATTGAATTTTCGTTTTCTGTGACTATTTTTAATTTCTTATATGTTTTTAAATGTTTGTACCTATCGACATTTCAATCTCTAATAAAGGGTGTTTTTTTTAGAAGTGTGGTTTTCAATCTGGGCTCGCTGTGGCGTAGTGGTAGTGCGTTGGACTGCTACGCAGAGTGCCAGAGTGCTATGAAAAGCTTTTTACTTCGCCGTTCGGATTCGGCATTAAACCGTAGGTCCCTTCCATTCATGGACAAATATAACACGCACAACATGAGTGGATGCGAAAAGCTCGGCCTAGGCCCTCCATGGGCTGTTGTGCCATTAAAAGTAAAAGTAATGTTTTCAATCTGGCTATATTTTTTTGGGAGTTGGTCTTTTTGACAGTTGTCATTTGATTTATGTTCAGTTTGGTTTGCCATTTCACATTTCGTGCAAGTATTGAAGCAGAACGACCATCAAGCGCGTTGCACGTTCGGTGAATGGGCCCAAAACTAGATGGCCACCGAACCCGATTTTCACAAGAAAATTTTGTTCAGCGATCAAGCTCACTTTTGGTTGAATGGGTACGTTAATAAGCAAAATTTTCACATTTGAAGTGATCATAATCGACAAGCCATTGTTGAGACGCCGTTACATCCTCAAAAAGTCACTGTTTGGTGTACTCTATGGGCAGAGGGAATCATTGGTCCATATTTCTTGAAGAAATGAAGATGAAGCCGGTCATAATGTTACAGTCAATGGGGAACGCTATAGAGCCACGATTAATGACTTTTTCGTGCCTGAATTGAAGGATGTTGATATGGACGACCTTTGGTTCCAACCAGACGGCGCTACATGTCATACACCCAACGAAACAATTAATTTATTGAAGGAAACTATTGGTGAACGCATTATCTCGCGTCGTATGCGTGTGGCGTGGTCTTTAAGATCGTGCGATTTAACACCGCTGACCGTTGGACTATTTTTTGTGGGGTTATGTGAAGTCGCTTGTCTACGCAGATAAGCCTGAGACGATTGACGCCTAGGACGAGAATATTCGGCGCATTATTACTGACATGCGGCCCCAATTGCTGCAAAAAGTGATCGAAAATTGGGCCTGTCGGCTGGAATTTATTCTTAGCAGCCGAGAGCGGCGGCCACTTGCCCGAAATCGTTTTTAAAACATAATGGCAAATCCTTATGTCTTTATAATAAAGCTAAATTCTTGGTCATAACATTAGATTATATGCGTTTTATTTGTTCTTGAAAACCACACTTTTAACAAAAAACACCCGTTAGTATTGAAAATATACAAATGAAATGTAAATTTACATTATTAATATGGTTTTCTTTTTTATAGAAAGAATTTTGAATGACATAATTATTTTGTCAACTGTATTTTGAGAAACAGAATTTTGAAAAGCAGAACATATAATGTGAACAGATTTTTCTAAAGTACAATTTTACAAAAACATAATTTTGATTTCCGAATTTTACTCAGTCAAAATGTTGACCGCAGCTCTAATTTCCCATTTCACTGCCATGTAAAATTCGTTTAAACCGCTGCTAACATTTGTGGTTTACACATCAAACATTTGTGGTAGACAATTTTACTTTAAATAGTAAAGAATCAGAAAATTTAATAAACTATACATTTTTTTTTTTTATAAATATTTGGAATATTTCATTTTGCATTCATCTTATCACATTAAAAATATGAATAAATTCCTGCACACTGTGATAAAGTGGCTACTTTTTCATCATATAACAACAACTCTGTACAGCAAAGAGTATCAAAATTTATTACAACCAAAAAAAAAATAAAAAAAAGTTAAGGGGAATATGACCGCACTATTAAAAGTGGCAGCAAATTTATAACGTAGCACATAATGTTTATAAAATATACAACAATGTCATAAAAATAAAATATAACTCAAGTAATTGTCAAATAAACTTTAACGGTGTGGCAAAAGTTCAACATCAACAACATCAACTGCATCAACAGCATCACAGCACAGCACAGCAGAGCACAGCGCAGCACACACACGTAGACAAAGCAACAAATAAACATTGGAGAGCGCCAGCAACACCAACGCCAGCATCGTTTATTGTCCATCGTCATTATTATTGCAGAAATAACCGAAGAAAAACCACGCGTTATATAAAAATAAAATATATATGTACTATGTGTGTATGTCCAACGTATTGGGGGAGAAAAAACAACCAAAAACAACCAATAACAAAAATGATAATAATAAAGTATTCGTAAAAGGAATAATGAAGGAGGTACTTAGGGGAAAGGGTGAAGAGTAGAAGCAGTAGAAACCAAAGTAGCCGCAACAGTAACTCACTTCATATATGTATGCTACATATATGGTACATATAGTATATATAAATATACTATGTACATATGTAGTATAAAAATACGATTCCCTACTGCGGTGTTACTAAGTTTGAATACATTTTTATACGAGTCGTAGGTACTTTCTTCATCGTTTTTTTGGTATTAAAGTGAGTACATGTGGCTGGACATAGTTGGTGTTGTTTTTGTTGTTGCGGTCAAAAAATGTAACAATAAAAATGTAGTCTTAAAACCCGTGCACCTTCAGGATTACATATAGTACATAGTACATATTATATCCATATCAGGCTCTCATCTTCTACTTCTTCTTCTACTTACTATTGCTGTTGTTGTTATGTACATACATATGCATGTACATGACCGTACAACATTTTTGTGTGGCAAATCGTAAAACCGAACATTAAACCGAAAAAGAGTTAATATATGCGTGTGTGTGTGTGTGTGTGTGTGTGTATGTGTCGTGTGAGAGATGCCCATGTTCTCGATACCTCTAGTAAAACATATCCTTCTTGTCGTCATCCTTTTTTTTTTTGTTTTTTTTATTCACATTTTGCTGTGTTTGCTTGAGTGCAATGAGGGCAGCTACAGCAGCAACATCAACAGCTATGGCAATTCTTTGGCATGTTGGCAGTTCAGCGGAGCACCAATGTTGACCCTATGCTTCATTTTTATTGTGTTCCATTTGTCAATTTTCACATGTCTATTTCTCCCTCTCTCTTTCTCACTCTCTCTCTCTCTCTTTGTCTTTCTCTCTCTCACTAACTTCCTTCTAGTTCCCACTCTAGTCTCGCATTTCTTACATGTGGGTTTGTGTATGATGAACGATTTCTTTGCACTTGTAAAATAAAATCTGAAGTAACACTTTTTTCTCCCCCTTCTCTCACACTTTAAGTTTTTGTTCCTTTTATTTTGCCACCGCTCTCTTCTGTGTACGTTGAAACATTGCTCCTTAACCTTTTGCGCCCCTCTCTCACAAATAAAGTTATAGCTAATTTTTTTATTATTCCTCAACTAGTGCTTTTTGATCTACCCCAATCAACTCTTTTTGCTCTCCGTTCATTATTTCTCGCAGCACCTTAAACTTATATAGCACATATAAATTTAGGTTGTTGTTTTGATTTTGTTTCTTGCTCCATTCTCATATCAGTCAGTTGTAAGTCATTTGTGTTGTGTTCGTATATTGTAAAATACTTTTAAACTTACAAAACAGCAGAGACTATAATAAATACTTACAACAACAATAGCAATAATAACAAAAGAAAAATCATAAATTTTGGTTAAAAATTGCCGCAAAGTGTACAATAAACATAAAAATTGCAACTGCTTTTTCATTGTTGCTGCTGTCGCTGCTGTTATATTGCTATTGTTACTGCTCTTTGTTGTAGTTGTTGCTGTTGTGTGTGTTTCATAAAATGTTATACACGCATTAAAAGTTATGAAACAACTTTTTGACAGTTTAGAAGAAAAATGGTACATATGTCAAATTGACACAAAAAGGCAAATGACAACAAACATCGAGAAGCAGACATTGAGAGTATGTGTGTGTGGAAGAGGTGCGAGAAGAGTATGCATGCAGAAAGCATTAACCCTTTTTTTTCTTGGGACTACCGCAATGTGAAATACGCTGGAGGACCTTAAATTCAAACGTTCGATTTATAAATTATAAATTTGATCTTGATCACATTTAAATTTGATAAATTTTAATTTCTTTAATTTTCTTTCATCTTTTGGACGGTTATTGTTATGCACGGAATTTTCCTTCTTTGCGATGCAAATATGCAAATTGTGAAACTGAGAAAGTATTGCTGTCATTGTTGTGTCAAAATAATACAACAAAGACTGCAAAAAGAAGAAAAAATGTTGGAAAAATCATTATGAAATATAATAGATTTGGCTGCCTATGCACACAAAAACCAAAGGGACGAAGAGCGGTTGCTTTGTCGTGCAGTGCAATTGCCGTCGGCCTTATGTACATACATAAGTACTTCTGTGTATAGTTATCTAAAGGAAATAATTGTAAAAGAAGCAGTAAAAAAATATGTAATAACTCATCGCTAACATATAAAAAAGAAAAGAAAAAAAAACCCAGCTCCTCTCCACTACCATCAATACTATACCATTAACTACTACTACTTTTACCATTTCATTTTCTACTTTTCGACTATTAATGGCTACCGTTTTTTCTTCGGCTTCTTCTTCGTCTTACCTCATAATCGTTTCACTCATCAACAATCGCACAAGCGCAACACTTTTTCGGTTTGCTAACGATTCTACGCCTACAAATGTCAAAAACAAAAGTCATTAGGATGTTAGACATGACAATAAGCTTCTTCTTCTTCATTTGCTTGTTGTTATTGTGCTGTAGTAATTTTTGCTGCTACTGTTGTTGGCACTTTTTTGTTTTGTTTTTTGTTTTGTTTTTTGTTGAGGGTTTCGTTAAGGATTTTTGTGCATTAGTTAAAATTGTAAGTTGAAAAATCGTTTCTCTCTGTGGTCGTTGTCGTTTTCGTTGTCGTTGTCGTTGCTGTTGTCTAGTGTATAGTTTTACATTTTGATTTATGACAGTTGCTTTATGGTATTTTCGAGCTCAACGTCACAAAAAACTCTTCTGTGATGAAAAGTTAAAAACAAAAAAAAGTAAAAGTATCTATCTACCTACCATAAGAAGATGAGTATGAAGAAAAAGCAACAAAATTCGGAGCGAGTGTAGTCATAAATTATTGCTGCTAATCCATGGGTTGTAGCTATTTTGTTTGTTACCATCAAAGTGTAAAATTTATTGAATGTTATAAATTTTCGCCTTGCTGCGAATTGTTGCCTTGCATTTGAAATTGTTTAATGCTCTCAGATAAAATACCCAGACAACTATTATATGTTGAAAATGTGAAAAATAATAATATACAACATTTCCATCGAATAATTTTTCCAATTTTAAAGATATACAACTGACAATAGTTAAAACAAAAAAAAAAATGAGTACGCCTGTCCCATTAAAATATAATGTTTGAATTTACGGCGATATTTTATTTGTAGGCAAATGAGGCAAAGCGAAAGCGAAAAGGTTCTGCATTGGCCATACCGAAGAGAGAGAAATGAAGAATCGGCATGTGTCAAAGAAATAAGTAGACTCGAAAGTCAGAAAAGCAACTGTATTTGATGTGCTTATTACTTAGCTCATTCTCCTAGAGAGCGGATCACAGGTCGCTCTGCATTCTCTTCGGCAATCAAATCTGATGTCGCTCTCTTATATTCAATAGAAAACAATAATGAAACACTGGCTTACAAGGCGAACCACCTGTAAAATCAAATCGACAATGAATTTATTCTTGTGCAATAGCATACACGAAAATTACAATAAAAAGCTTATTTCTTGAAGAGAAAGTCAGAAAATTTCTAGGCTTGGTTAGTAAAAGACAGAAAGTCAATGATTTTTAAATAAGGAAAATAAATTTTTGTTTGATTTCGTTTTCTGCACTAACTGCGAAAAAGCTACAGAATCGTGATCTCAAGTGCAAATTAAATTTAATCAAGGGTTCTTTATCACATTTTGCCAATTGTTGGAAAAAGAAAGGATTGACATATGACAATAGTTTACTTAATATTTCTGCAACTTTGTTAATTTTATATTTAAATGCTATTTTATCGAAAACACACAGAAATGATTTGACAAAGAAAAAAAAAATTTTTGTGATGAGTTACAAATTGCCCCCTGTTGGCTAAACTAATATTAATAAAGTCTTATTTTAACATAAATTGTTTTTGTTTTTCAGCCAAATTGGGATTTGATTACAAATTTCAAATGCCGTCGGTGAGAATGAAGCAAAAAATGTATGCAGATACAGACAACAATTGCAGACATTGATTGCTGCTGATGACAGACAGCAACAGCGCAGCAAAATGAATTTCCGAATTTCCCCGACGGCGGCCATATTGGAAAATTTGTACACACTTAAATGCCAACTGTCTGTCAATCGGTGATGATGTCAAAACAATGAATACTTGAGAATATCGCACGACCATACAATTTAAATTAACTAAAATTTGCTTCGCAGCAGAAGCAGAACAGAACAGAAAAGAAAATAATTTTCCGCTACCCTTGAGTTCATCAATTATAAAAACTTAAAACTTGCAAAAGAAATGAAAAACTGAACGCAAATATTGGAATTTATTTTTAAATGTTTTCGCTTTAATAAAATTTTTTCACGCTTGGTGTATAATTTATTTTCCATTCTGGTGCCAGGGCGACAGATACTCACGGCAATAATGTCTTCGAAGACATGTGACACTTTAAACACCTACTTGTGTCGTTTTTTGTTTGCTTTTTGTTTTTTCCTCTTGTTTAATTTGAAAATTTTCCACCCACACGCGCACATTTTCTTTTAACAATACACACAGAAAGTTTTCCAGCGCGCCAGAAATGAAAAGCACAAAACAAGGCAAAGATGAAAAAATATGAAAGAAAATCCGTTGCACGTAATTAACACAATTAAAATCAAAACATTAATGACCTTTCGTACACGCTATATTCAAAGACACCTTCTCCTAATTATGTTAATTGTGAATAGCAGCAAAAGCAGCAGCAGCCGCAGTAGCAGAAGGAACAACAACGAAACCAAAAAAGAAGCAACAACAATACAATACAACAACATAGCAGTAAAGGGAAAGCTAAGGAAAAAGCAGCAACAGCAACAAAAGCTACAGTGTGGCAGTAGCAACAGCAGGAATAGCAACAGAAAATAAGAGAACAATTTTCATTGAAACTCTATTATCACACACACACACACACACACACACACACACACACACACACACACATGCTCATATAACTACGTTTATACGTTTGTGTTTATATGTATGTGTGTGTGGGCATGATTGGGGTACATTTAATTTCTGTATACTTAAAAAATTTCCCCAAAAAATCATCTGTTTTAAGCAACGCACATTTTCCTAAATTTATTTTACAATCAAAAAATATTAGTTTTTTTTTTGCTTATTGATGAGAGCGAGAGGGGAACGGGCGGAGAGGGTAAGGAGAGCACAGTAACAGCCATTTTGAAAGGCGCTAAGAAATAACCTAGAAATACGTTGACAAAATGGAGCTGAGACATAAAGAAGTGCTTCAAGTACTTAACAGCTGAGTGAGGAGTGTGAGGAGGGAGGAAGAAGGAAAAGGGAAAGAGAACAACCCGCACGCTCCACTAAAAAGAGCATGTATGCAGAAACGCAAACTCCAGAAAATTGAATTAAATTGGAGAGTTATGTATGAAATGAAAGATAGAAATAAACATAAGATAAAAAAACAACAACAAAAAATAACTCTACACACGCTAAAGAGCATGTGCGAGCATAAATACATAAGTATACAGTTGCGTATGTGTGTATGGTGTGTGCATAAACATTGCTCTCTTGTGCACCTTACAATGCAAGAGCGAGTGAGAAGAGAAAGAGAGCGCAACGGTGCTAAGCGTAAAGGAAAAAAATAAAGCAGCACATGTAAAAGAAATCCACAAATTCATGGTTAAAATGTTGAAAAAAGTATGCTATATTAAAATATTATTATGATCATAAACAAAATGGTAGAAAGTTCGTTCTAAGCACATGCACACACACACAGGCGTGCATTCCACGATTTCTTCTTGTCCTAATAAACTTTTAAAAATAGTATGTAGATTATTGTTTATGGTATGAAGGTAAGAGTTTTCATTTTCAATACTTATTTTCTTGCTTAACAAGCAAGTTTATTTATGTTTATTTATGCTTTGTCTTCTTCTTATGTACTCAGCAGCAAGCACCAAGATACAACAGAATGAATGAATGGAAATCTTCCTCATATATATGTACTTATGCATATCCTTAGGATACACAGAAGTAATATTTTATTTATGCACAAGTACCAGTACAAAGATGTTCTTTGTGTCTATTTAAGTCTATGTGTTTCACTACATAAATTTATTTAACACATTTTAAAGTATAACCAAAAATATGTAAGAAATGTTAAGTTTAGTTACAGCTGAAATTCTTGAAATTACGGAAGCTTAAAACTATGTTAAACTACTATGGACGTTGCGTTCTTTGAGGGACCCCCCTCTTAAAGATTAATAGTTTGGTTAGTTTCCGTTTGAATATTTAAGAACATTTTTGATGTGCAAACATTATCTAAAGTGGCGGTATGAACAAATTTTACATGGGAGTGACATGGCAAATTATACCGTAATAGTATTATATCTTATGTGGTCGTTGTGGTGTTGTGGTAGTGCGTTGGACTGCTACGCAGAGTGTCCGGGGTTCGAATCTCGGCACAGGCAAAATCTGAAAATAGAAAAAAAAAATTGTCTACACGGCACCACCTCTTGGCAGGCAATGGCAAACCTACAAGAGTAAAAATTGCCTATGAAAAGCTTTTCACTTCGCTGTTCGGATTCGGATTCGGCATTAAACTGTAGGTCCCTTCCATTCATGTACAAATATAACACGCACAACATGAGTGGATGCTAGGCCCTCCATGGGCTGTTGTGCCATTAAAAGTAAAGTAAGTATTATATCTTATCCCCAAAAGCTTGCTCTAATAACCAAAAAAGCATGCTTTAATTTAGAAAACTACATACATATGCAAATTATTTTTGAAACGTAAAAGTGTTGGGGATGGTTGACATTCGAATTATTTCGTGATGTTACTATTTCTAATATTGTACTTTTCTGCGATTTTACTTTAATACTTTTCTACTACTATTTTCCAATACTTTTCTACTACTATTTTCCATTACTTGTCTACTACTATATTCTAATACTATTTTCAACTACCATATTATTTTCTACTACTATTTTCTACCATTATTTTCTGCTACTATTTTCTACTACTATTTTCTATATTTATTTTCAACTATTTTTACCACATTTTCTCCTATTGTTCTACTAGTTTTCATATAAAGACAGCCACTATATTTTTATACAAAATAATAAAAACTCTTAATACTTTTTAATAATAAAAAATATCACTTAAAAGTAACTACACAGTTAAAAACTGATCTTTACATCATTGATCACGAGTGCTGCCACTCATTTAATTTTTTTTACTTGTTTTATTTTCTATATTCTCTCTATAATTTGAATAAAAGCAGAAATTATATAAATTAGTTTAATCGAAATTGAAATCAAGATTCAGCGAAAGATCCTGAACGTCTTTCAAACATAAAGAAGTCGGAAAGTGTTTGAGAAACGTTTGTTTTGAAATAGAGTTTCCTCCATGATGATAACTTTTTTCTCAAGTTTCTAGACTTGTAATATTGTATAAGAAATAATCCGAAAATATTATACAAGGATTTAAACTACATAATAGCTTGATTCAACGACCAACTTTCAAAAATCGACCGAACGAATTATACTCTTCTAAATTAATAAAATTTTAGTCACATTTTGTGTTTCGACATTCGAGGGCTGTATTTTCAAAAGTTCAGAACGGCAAAAATAAAAAATTTCACCTTGAAGTAAAAGTAGCTTCCAAGAAATCATAGCCTTGGATTTCACTTTCTAAAGTAAAACTTTGTGCTGGAAAATATGTGACATTATCAAAAATTTATGTAATTTTTCAACAAACGTTTTATGAGGCTGAACAGTCAGATCTGAGGACTAGCGGATCCCAGGGCAAACAGGTTAATTGCTTTTAAGAATTATTAGAATAATATCATTGTTCTTTAATTAAACAATATTTTTAAGGGGTCATAAATACTTAAACTTCCCCTCTTACAATCAAAAAATATATAGGTGCTGCAGTGGATATGAATGTGATCCTCTGACTGATCGGAAATATAGTATGTACTTACATACCCACAAGTAATTTTAGGCCTTATCACCTTCTCTTTTCTAATATCACGCATGAACGGCCATGCAGTCGAAGTTGATATAGCCTCATGCCTAACAGCTGCAGGCTACAATGTACACGTTTACATTCATCAACACACACGCACAAACACATACATACTCAGATGAGAAAGGCTCATTTAAAGCTTTAAAGTACCTAACATTAAATGCCTATCAACATCATACCAAAAATTTATGTAGACGAAGTGAACAGGAGGGAGACAGAGCGAGCGAAAGAGAAAGAGAGAGAGAGATAAAATGATAAAAAGAGGGTGGCAGAGAGTAGACAAGGAACACACACACACACACAAAAAAAAAGGTTTTATAGTCGAAATGTATGCGATATTTCGGAAATTTTCATTTAAAGCGTAAATGCTTTAAAGCGTATTAAGCTCATTCTTTGTACTTAGTATGTATGTATGTATATGAGTATGTATGGATGTGTGCATGTATATGTAAATACGAGTATGGCATATAAAATAGTAGTAAAAATTTTTATACACAGTGCAGAGAAGAGCATAAATGAAATGTGTATGCGTATTTGTGTGAAACATTTTCAACATCATTTAGTTTAAAATTTATACGCATTCATATCATATGAGTGAGTGTGTGTGGGTGTGAGTGTGTGTGTGAGTTTGTGTAAGTATAGCAGGATGCTGCTTTCATATCCTTGTGTGCATGGCAAAAGGGGCATCATACTCAAACGTAGATTTATTTATACAACACACACACACACACACACACACACACACACACACACACACACACACACACACACACACACCAACATATGCAAGTATGATGCCATGCAATGCTGCTGCACATTTCCATGCAAACGAGCTAAAACGGATGCGGATATTGCATACAGTTATGAAATTGCCTAAAGCATAACATTGCCGACATTTTATGCGAAATTGTGAATGTGAATGTGTACGTGTGCGTGTGTGTGTGTGTGTGTGTGTGTGTGCATGTTTGTGTTATCTTCATAAATGTTTATTTAACATTTTCGCAAATAATTTTTGCATATTTTGTTCGTTTTTTTTCTTCTATTTTTGAGAATAAATTTTGAATTCATATTTGTTTGAATTATTTTTGGTTGGGGTTAATAAAAAAAAAAAAAAGAAAAATATTAAAAATACCTCGCCCGTTCATTCACGATTTTCGGAAAATATTTTCATTTATTCTTTATTTCATTTTCTCCTCCAGAGCACTTTCAACTTGAATTGTGTGGAATACGCGTGCTTGTGTGTGGGCTTGTGAAGGTGCGTGCGTGTTGAACGTTTATTTCTGGTGATGTTTAAATAACTTGAGGATATGTGCGCTATTTAAACGCGCAAAATTTACAAAACTGATGATTGTGCGCGTGTATGTGTATATGTGTGTGTGTGTGTGTGTGTGTGTGTGTCTGCATGAATTAACAATATTTGTATATGAATAAATACTTTTAAAATTTAAATTTTCTCATCTTTACTGCTGTGACTATTCGTGACTGCCTGCCTGCCGTTCGTTGGTCCGTGCCAAAAGTTATGATTATTTATGTGTATGTATGTATATGTGTGTGTATGTGTGTGTTTGTGTGCCAGCATCTTTCTTTCTCTATACATATAGAAATACAATTTTGTAGTCACTTTTGTGCCTTTGTTGGAATTCATTTTCGTTGCTACAAAATTTTTCCAAGCATAAATTCACATTATATTTTCATTTCCTTCAATTTCCATTCCCACTCCGTCATCACTGCGAAATAAATAGAAATAAATATTGCATTTACGTTCATATTTCTATGTAAATTTTCCGCTGACTGTTTTCTCTTCCTTCTTCATTCTAAATACATTCATAATTGCCATGATTTTAGCATTTGGGATTTTCATTCGCTGATTATGTGTGTGTGTGGTTGTGTGTGTGTGTGTGTGTGTGTGTGTGTGTGTGTGTGTGTGTGTGTGTGTTGCCTTCTCTCTGCTCTGCTTCAGCAAATGCAAATATTTACCAAGTATTTAACCAATTTCTACGATATTATTCCTACGGAATTATTCCTCTATTACTTTGAGTATGATTGTAATTGTAATCAGCGCATGAAATGTAAAACTTATGATAGAAATTCAATCAAATGTAAAATTATAAGAAAATAAAAGAGTGGGGGATGTGTGTGTGCATGTGTAATTCATTGATCAGATTTATCTGAGGCATGGAGGAAGAGAAGATTTACCATAAAGTGGAAATTTAAAAAGGGAGCCTTGCCATTTTTCAAGTAAATATTTGAGTTGGAAGTTATTGTGGTGAAAAGTAATATTTAATTTAACCAGGAATTAGTTCCACCAGCATTTAGTTTTTCATTTTTTATTTATTTATCTACTATTTGGGACTTGATATTAAATTAAACTAATAAAAAGGAATAAATTTAATGAATGGCTTTTATTAATTCTGAACAAATTTTATATCACTTACTTTTCCTACATCGAAAAAGGATCGCTAATTGAAAGGATGTTGATGTGATAAATTTGCAAAGATACTCCCACAGAAAAGTAGACAGTACTGGGAAGGTTCAATTCTATCACGATTCCTTTCCAAATTCCATGCAATTTAATTCCTTGCATTGGAATTACTTTTTAAGGTTTTTGGTAAGCAAAATTTTCAATTCATCAGTGATGGAACAGAAAACTTGTTCAATTGCATAAGAGAAAATAGAAAAAAAAAATTACTTAAAAATTGAGCGTTTTCTATTCACTTGGAAAATTAATTATTTTTGTGAAGCTTAACCTTCTAGTTCCCAAGCGTGTTTCTAGATAGTCTTCACCGAAACGGGTACAATAACCAACAGAATAGTTTTCTGGAGGTAGACTTTATCATTTCGTAAAGTGTACTCCTCAAAACTTTCATAAAACACACATCGGATATGAGCTGCGATGTGCATTATAGCCGCTAGAAGCAATCAAATTCCAAAATTTGCCAAAATATTAAAAATTAATTACTTAGAAAGAATTTGAGAAAAAACAACAACAACAAAAAACAAAAAGAATACTTACAGTGATATTAATGGTATAAAAAAAATTCTATGAATAGTTAAGAATATGAGCTAATAATAAAGGGTGATTTTTTTCCTACTTGATTTTTGACGTTTATATTTCTGACAGTTCACACGCGATTCTTGACATGTGTCAAAGTAAAAAATACTCAGTTTGGTTTGCCATTTCATCATGAATAGACTTACACCTGAAGAACGTTTGCAAATTATTGAAATTGAGGATCGGTTTTTTATCGCAAAATTGTCTTCAGCGACGAGGCTAATTTTTGGCTCAATGGATACGTGAATAAGCAGATTTTGCAACCATACATGATCCACCTCTTCCCCTTCCCCTTTATTGATAATAATTATAAAATAAAATTCTTTCTTAAAAAATATAAAATTTTGTGTGAGAAGATAACTAATAAAATTATATAAATACTAAGTCGCCACCAAATACGAAAGGACATACAATCTGAATATGAGATTATTACTTATTATAAAAATATAACTTATTTCAAATATCTAATTAAAATTAAAGTTTCTTAACAGTAGCCTTGTAATATTTCTTTTGAATATTTGGAGTGAAGAGTGAAGGCAATTCAGCAGCTACCAATGTATCCCGAAAAATGCTTTTGTTTGGTGCTGTTCGGTTTATGGGCAGCCGGCGTAATTGGGCCGTACTTCTTCAAAGACGATGAAGGCCGCAATGTTACGATCAATAGAGAAAGGTACCGTTCCATGATAACAGACTTTTGCCATCAGCATCAATTGAGAGGCGAATTTGGTATGCAGGTAATCTCACGTTTTGTTGCAGTCAATTGGGCATCAAGATCAAGTGATTTGACCCCATTAGACTATTTTTTGTGGGGCTATGTTAAGCGTCTTCTCTACAAGTATAGGGACAAGCCAAACACGATTGCTGCTTTGGAAGTCAACATTGAACGCGTCATTGGTGAGATTTCGGGCGAAATGTGTGAAAAATTGTGCCAAAATTGGACGTTCAGAATGGGCCACTTGAAGCGTTGCCGCGGGCAACATTTTAGTAAGATCAGTAAATAGCAGGAATTGATTAATCGATCCAAATAAAAATATCATACCCTTTTGCCAAATTTTCTATGTTTTTTTGAATTATCAAAACCAAGTTGTTAAAAAATCACCCCTTACTAAAAGGTTTAATCGTTGAAGGGATCTCCAATTTCCGACTTCATAAAACCATGTCCATTTATTTTTTTTATGTTTTGGAAATCAGGTCCACACATTTTACACCAATATTGATCTATAATAATTTTTTTTATGTCAATCAAAAATTTGAGAATTAGAGGGTTAAAGCCAAAATGGTAATGAATTCCTTTGGTGAAGCAACAAATTTCATGCACTACACTGACGCCTCACGAACGATTCATGTAACTTAAATAAGTTGTTTTGGCTAAAAAAGTTCCAATTTTTCATTGCAATAAATAAATTTAACAAATTTCTTGTGTCAGTCTCACTCTTTTTATATAACTCTCTTCGGTTTTAATCATGGTCCTTCGAGTTGGATTTATTAAATAACTCACACTGGAGTTAATCAGTATTGTATAGAAAATCGAAGTATATTTACCAAAATTGATTTTTCTAAATATACAAAATAAGTATTATGAGCATTCTTTATTTTCCACGCTATCATTTGCAAGCTAGTATGTAATATCATATGTCATTTTGGTGACGTGATTACTGCCGCTCAGCTGATACATACTAACTGCAACTACAAACTTACTTTGTAGATACTTTTATTTTTTTACTGGAGACCATAACATTTTTATGATTAGTAATTACACAAAACTATCACTACTTACATAATTAGACAAATTTGTATCCATAGCAAATTGTTTCCATAATAATGAATATTTTTTCTGCTACAACCAAAGTGAAGAGATTATAAACAATTAACAATAACAAATTATGTGCTGTCAAAAATCACGTACACATTCATGCAAAATATAATTACAAACTCATAGATTCTATTTACGTAAATATTCCCAAAGTGTTATTTAGTAAAATTACTTAAATGCGCTTTAACAAATACACACTCACACACACATAAATAATAATAACAGCGTTCGTTGTTGTTGTTATTGTTATTGTGCATTGTTTGTTGTTGCTATTGTGAAAACAAGTAAAATTATGTAGTTAAACTAACAATATTGTTGCTAATTTTTGTTGTTGTTGTTGTTTGGTTTTCGTTGTTGTCATTTATCGTGATAACATTAACATAAAACAATAGAAAATTATTAGTAGAAAATGCATATAAAATGAATGCAACAACACGGCAAACAGACACAAACACAAACACAAACACAGAAACTATTTTGCATGATTATATGCAACGGTTTGTGTGTGTGAGTGAGTGTGTGTATTGAATAATGACATATACGCTCTTTACTCACACACACATACACTCATACATATACTCGCTCCCATATGCGTGTATTGCAGAGAACAAGTAAGTCATCTAATTAGCATATGAGCCCGTAAATGAATATTCGAACTGAGTAGCAGCAATAAAAAAAAAAATGGTGTTGTTAGACGACAGACATCGAATTTATGAGCTGGCCATTTTCGTTTCCCTATCACACATGATGATCACATCACAATCGCACACACGGTACACACATACATACATATTCATACATGAATTTGCAACTAAATTTCCTAGCTGTTTACGAGTCATCACACTCACGTACATGGAAACATTCTTGATACTCAAATATGTGACCTCAAAAAATCCTTTAAAATTCATATTAAGTATTTGCTGTTGTTCATTTTATCGCATTTTCATGCTGCAATTGCTTAAAGTAACCGGAACGGAATGTAAGTGTATGCATTTATGTATAAAGTATGTGTGTTAAACTTACCACTCATTGAATTTTGCGCACACCCGAGCATCCCGGGCGCTTTGCCAAGCAGATAATCATCCTTGCAAATGAATCTGTTCTCGTTTAGCACATATAGTTGCTCGCCAGTGCTGAGCTGTTTCCGGCAGATGCAGCATGTGAAGCAGTTTAGGTGAAATACTTTGTCACGTGGCTTTCGCACGAGATCGGAGGGCGCGATTCCAATTCCACAGCCGCTACATTTGGTGCCATAAATTCTGTTGGAATTGAAGAAAAGAAGAAGAAGGGAAAAATGACATATAATTAAGTGTATTGAAGATTGTAACAACAAAAAACATTTGTAACTAAATTACTAGAATGAGATTTCAAGAGAACAGAATAGAAAGAGGTTAATGGGTTTTTGACAGGGCCCAATGTGGAAAGGGGTAGTTTAAATTTGGCTGGAATGATGGTATACTTAATATTTAGAAATTAAATGTAGGACATTTTCTAGAAATATTTTCGAAAACGCTTTCCATTTTATTTCTGACTGCGCCTTGGTTTTTGGAATTACCAACGTACCTTAACTGGGAGTCAGTTAGCCTGTGGCAACTTTATACATTGACTTAAAAGTTGCCTGAATAGTTTCTGGGTCCGGTAGAGAGTACTCATCCATGATTTTATTGACTTTGGCATAGTGGGTCGCAACACTGTGAAAAGTTGTGAAACAATATAAACTGTAGATTGAAACTATTTTTGAGACTACCTCTGCATCGAGCCCTTGCACTGAGCACCTCCGAAATAACTATTTATTCAATATTCTTCTTTCTTATTTTTATGACACAAAATGGTGACCCGTGGAGAGCCTAGGCCGATTTTTTTCCATGAAAGGAAAGGACCTCCATTCATGTACAAATATAACACGCACAACATGAGTGGATGCGAAAAGCTCAGCCTAGGCCCTCCATGGGCTGTTGTGCCATTAAAAGTAAAGTAAAGTAAAGCAAAGTAAAGTAAGGGACCTACAATTTGTTTTGGCGAATCTGAAGTGCCTTGAAACGGTTACTTTTTAAGCAATTTTCACTTTTGGAGGTTTGCAATTGCCTGTCAGGGAAAACTCGAGTTGTGCAGAAAAACTTGTAATTTTGAGATAGTTACCTGTGCCGGAATCCGGAATTTGTACCCCCACAATCTGAATACCATATCCAATAAAAATATGATTAAATATGAAATTGTCAAAAGGAGCAGTAGGACCTTCACTTTTGCAACGTATTCCATATGGAATGCTCAAAACTGGTTTATAAGGGGCTGCCCCATTCAAGTTGATATAAACGCTCTTGAGTTTCTCATGTACCTAACGTACACACTAAGCACTTGAGCACTTCAAAATTAACTACTTATTCGACCTTCTTCTTATAATTACACAAAATGGAGGTCCATGGAGAGCTTAGGCCGAGCTTTTCTATATCAATTCGTGCTGTGCGTGAGTCGTGCCAGCATAGATACTGCAGGGAATCCATTTTACACTCGTAAGTGGCACAACAGCCCATGAGAGCCTAAGCAGAGCTTTTCACATCCACTTATGTTGAGCATGTTATATTTTTATATTTTATACATGAATAGAAGAGACCTTGAGTTTTTATGCCGAATTCGAAAGGCGAAGTGAAAAACCCTTCATAGGGAATTTTTACTCTTTTAAGTTAGCCATTGCCTGCCAAGAGCTGCTGCAGATCGGCCTAATCACGCCATTATTCTCAGACTGAGAGTGAGAGCAGTTACGGAAGGGAGTAGCACTCAGTCCATATTTAGAAATGTTGATACGAATATGTACATATTATCCAAAATATCCAGATATATTCCGTAAGGCAATGAATAACTAAAATAACTAAATATTTGTCAGGTGATATAAAGTCAATTGGAGGAGGTGTACTTTTTTTTATTCGAAAACTTTTGCGTTTCTCCCTTGCCGATAAATTGCTTCACCATTATGATCATTGCTCTTGAATTCAAAGACTTGTAAATTTAACCCCCTTCCCACCTGTTCTGTAATCTCTTGATTCACTAGTTTCTGGACTATATTTTTTCCTTTGTGTAGGCAGTAGGTATACAAAAAAATTCCTAATGTTAAATTTTTAAAGAAAGATATATGAATATCTTTGAAGTTTGACTCGATTAGTAAAGAGACTTATGTCTACATACTTGTGTATCAGCACTTCAAATTTCTCTTCAAAAAGAAACACCTTTTAATGTCTATGTCTATGGTACATACATACTTAATCAATAATTTTTTAAATAACTTATATATGTATTTTGTCTAGCTAATTTTTGCAAACACACTCTGTGATGCAAGGAAATTGACAGCGATTTAATCAAAAGTGCACTTCACAAACAAAATTACTTCATACATATGTATGGTATGTATGTACAAAATCATACTCCTAACTACCTACAGATTTTTACCATTTGACTGATTCGATTCTTGGATTTTACGATTTTTTATACAAAATACTTTTTACTTGATTTCAGTAATTTTACAATCACATGACATCACATCACAGCACAACACTTAATCAAAGCCAAGTCAAATGCAGATCATATCATTTTTTTTTTCCAATTCGAATAAATTCAACATAATAAAAAAAACTCGAATTAATCGAAACGAAATGCAAAGTTAATGAAATTGAGGAAAAAAAAAAAAAATATTGGTAGTAGTAAAAAAAGGAGTCAAGAATCTTGTGCCAGCAAGCAGTGCAAAAATGCAATCACCAGCAGAAGCAATAGTGGCAGCAGCACCAAACACAAACCAGCAGCCCAGCGGCAGCAGCAGCAGCAGCAGCAGCAACAAACATAATGTATAACTAGTGAATGACAACAATCACGTTGTTGGCAATTTGCGCTATAAAAACGCATTCACTGATTTTCACTAAATGTAAAATTGCTAGCATGCGAGAGAATGTAGCATGCTACTACACACACACGTTTAGCAAGAGCGCGAGCAAGAGAGAGATAGTGAGAGAGTTAGTGAGCTGAGTGCGGTAGCCTCATAGACCCAACAATTTGATTGATTGGCTTGCTAGCACAACAAAACTGCAGCACACACTCACACACACACACACACACACTCACTCACTCACTCACTCACTCACTCACAGAAAATCCAAATAGAAAAAGAAGAAACCTGGTCAACTTCAACTGCCATGTACTGATGACTGCCGACTGACGTTAACTTGATGCCTCATCGGTTGAATGGGTTTCGGTGGCAGTGGTGGCATCGGTGACTTGCTGTTTGCTATTCAAATGCTTTTGCTGTTTTTTAGTGTTAATTGCTTTTACTATTTTCCTCTGCATTGGAATTTTTAGATAGACTTATTTGTTGTTTTTGATTTTCGTTTTCACTTTGATGGTTTTTTGTTTTGTTTATATGTAATTTACATTTTTACATTTTTAATTAGAAAAATATGCAATTGTTGCATCACTTTTACTTCATTTAATTACTTCCATTGTTTTTCATTTCAATCTACACAGGCTGGTTGTAAGTAAGGAGCAAGAATTTAGAATTGCGAGTGAGGAGTTACATACCTAAAAAAATCATGTCGGCAATACAATTTAGATTCTCTACTAAAGCATTTATCTGTAAGTTCTTGAAAGCATTCACAGCAGCGCACGCACGTGGCATGCCATCCTCTTTCTAGGACGTTCAGTAAAAATTTATCTAGAATTGGTTTATTACAGCCCGCACACGGCTCACCAACGCCGACCGGTGGTTCACTGCGGCCTGCAAGAAAATGAGAATACATAAATGGATTAAAATTTAATTCTATTGTATGTTTACATATACGAGTATAATATGTATAAGTAGTATATTGATTGTAGTAGTTCTATTTTTCAGTCCAATCAAATCGAATCGAATAAAATAAATCGAATGATCTGTTCTGTATTTAATAAGAATTGAAGCCCTGAACATCGAAAAGTCTTGGGCACAGCTTGAAAAATCTGATAAATTCTTAAATTGGTATATAGTTTATATTTTTCTTTCATTTAAAGCGAATCGATTAGAATAATCAATAAAATAATAATTAATCAATATCGAAAACACATCCCGGGCACAGTTGAAAAATCAGAAAAATTCAATTTGTTTCTTGTTGCTTTGGGATGCAGACTTTCAAAGAAAAGTTGAACTCTGAAATTCTTCTCCACTTAAGTGCAGGAAGAGTTTTATGTAAGTTACAATTGTTTATTCTTTGAAACATCGGTTTAGATTACCTTCAAATCCTGCAGCGGCTGCAAGACTATCAGCCTCAATCCGAAGGATACTATTCGAAAATTGAAATGTTTTTTGAAGCGTAAACAGAAATAAACTGGTCCCAAATCTATAACTCAACCTGTCACAAATTCCATTTGCATTTATTATAAAGCCGATCTTATTAGAGATTTAGCTTCCACGTACTGAAATGCCAAACAATTTACTTCAGCTGTAATCTCAAGTCTTTTTCGTTCCATTATTTAATAATAGTTTATTCAAGTCTAAAGCAAATTTCCTTTTCCTTACACATACACAAGATTAAACGCCTTCGTCTCACTCTATCCATAAAAGATACCAATATTTATGAACTCTAAAAACTGAAAAAGTGATTCCCTTCGAATGCAGCCTGAGACCTCGCAATCCCTCAGCCATAAGTACCTTCGCCATTCGGATTCAGCCAGAGTATTATGTGATTAAAACATTATCAATGATCCGGGCAGTGGAGAAAACTGGACTGCGGTGTTAAAGGATAATCAGCTACGGGCCTTATATTTTTATGAAACAAAATTGCATATACAGTAAATACCATAAGTACCCTTCGTCTCTCTATCCATAAAATATACCAATATTTATGAACTAAAAAATTATCAACAATCAAGTTATTCCCATCGAATGCTGCCTGGGTGTATTATGTCATTAAAACCTTATCTGTGATCTGGGCCGTGAAGAGAATAGGGCTAGGAGGGGGAAAGGTTAATCAGCTAAGGGCCTCTTATTTTTATGAACCAAAATTGCACATACAGTGTCGGACAATAAATTAGAACACCACTGATTTTTTTTTATCGGACTGCTTATGGCAAACAATGAAAATGGTATGGTATATATTTTATGAATTTCTAGGTGGCAACACTACATTTAAATATTTTTTGGGGATTCCCAAACAAAAAAGTTGAAGCGAAGCATTCGAAGGCGGACAATCAAAATAAGAACAGCAGACGAAAAAATTTCTATTTTAAAAAGAAAACTTGAATTTGTTTATAAATTGTACTGGTAAGCATTTAAATGGTAGAACTGATGGTAATTCAATAAACTAAATGTAAACTATTCCATAATGTCACACCAAAATGGGTCGAGCAATGCACTGTAGCAAGGAGGAGCGTGATTTGGTGAAAAAACTGCGTTTTTGTTTTAAGAAAAAATTAAACTTATGGAATAAATGAATAAAAGTAAATACCTTTTAAATTTATCATAAGCCTAGAGAAATATTTTTTTAATGTTTTTGGTTTCAGAACAAAGTGTTGTTATTTTATTGTTAAACACTGTAAGTACTTACCTACCTACATGCTTTAGCTGAAGCGAAATGATTTATTATTGCACTGGACTCGAACTGGCACAAGCTTCTATAAAAACTACAGACCCGGGGGAAATCTCCCAGTTTGATCCCTACCCCTCTTATCAGGCCTGCCTGTGATACAAGGAGTTCGAACAACCTGAGACACAAGTGGTCGCTGTGGTGTAGTTGGTAATGAGTTGGCCTGCTACAAAGAATGTTCTGGTTGCAAATCTCTGCACAGTCAAATTCAAAAAGTTGAAAAAACAATTTTTCCACACAGCACCT
Organism: Palloptera scutellata; assembly: GCA_958295655.1. Lineage (NCBI taxonomy): Eukaryota > Metazoa > Arthropoda > Insecta > Diptera > Pallopteridae > Palloptera > Palloptera scutellata. The sequence continues at coordinate 126,993,787 of OY282449.1, read as the reverse complement.
CCTTTTGGCAAGGAATTTATTTTTATTTATTTTTATTGATAAATTCAACACACAGGGTGTACCCCCTATGAATGCAGAGCATTGTGTTGAATGGAAGGAAGATTGATAAGTGGGAGGGAGAATGAGAGAGGGAATGAACTCACACAGGACACCGATAAAGAGTTAGACAGCCATTGTGGCAAGTGTTATGCCTTTACCACAATGAACTCTTCAGTTTATCAATGTCGATTATGACCGCAGGTAGCGCCAAAGGCCAAGTTTTTCGCATCCTACATGGCAAAGCTTCTCACTTCGTCATTCGGATTCGCGCATAAAAACTGTAGGTCATTCATGTACAAATATAACACGCAGAACATTAGTGGAAAAAGGAAAAGCTAGCCCTAGGCCCCTCACGGGCTGTTGACCCCATTTAAAAAAAAAAAAATGAACAAATATTTCGTTTTGTGTGGTCCACCATTTTGGATTTCCGATTTTAGCTTAATGGAGACGTGAGGTGAGAGAAATGATTAGAATTTATCTACATACCATACATACGAGTACATAATGCCATATAAAAATTTCAAAGGCTTAAGATTTTCGACCCCCAAGGTCACTAGGGCTCTAGGAATACTTCATGGACAAATAAAAATCTCTGGAAAAACGTTGAACGGTGTGAACCCGGTGTAAGCGTTATTCAGTTACGCTTTAAAACCTGGTACTTCTATTTAGAGAAATCTGTTCAGTAGATCTGTAAAGAATCTGCTTTCGAGACCTTCCTCTGGAACTGGCATTAAGGCATAATGAAAATATATGTATGGTATATGATATATCAGAGAGGAAATGAACCTGGTACACAAATTATTGTTATAACACTGACCTTATAATATTGTTAAATTTGATCACATTAAAACATACTTACATAAATTTGAAATAAATTGTGATCAATTTTGATACTACAATTTGGCAAATAAATCCTTCAACACTTGACAGAAAAAAAAAAAAAAAAAAAAAAACAGTAGCCACCAACCATCATGGCAGCAATTAAATTGCAACAGCATAAAATACGTAAAAGCTCAATGCAACTTCTTTTTTTTTTTGTTTTTTTTTTTGTTAATGCGTTCTTTGATAGATTGAACATGATGTCGAAATATTTAGATTTAAGACCTTGTCAATACAAATAACAACAGCAACAACAACAAGGACAGCAAAAACCGTGAGGTAACCACCTGCAGCAGCATAAACTTGCAATGAAATATTTATGTTTTTTCTTTGCTTTTTTTTTGTTTGAATAAGTTTATGCGAGCATCAAAGCCAGGCTGGGTTGCCGTTTGGTTGCTCGCTGGATGATTGATAACATCCGTCAATATTTGGCAGTTTTTCGAAGTAAAACTTGGCGCGTCTAAATGTAAGGTTATGTTTTTTTATCTCTTACTTTTCTTCTTTGCATGTGAAATATTTCGTCTTAAATACTTATATTGAATATTTAAATGCCTGTTGTTTGAAAGCATGCAGCTTACAGCATTTTTGGGTAAGCTTCCTTGTTTAAGTTAAAGTGTAGTGCCAGTGCCAGGAGAGTAGCAGTGTTGCCAGCGGTAGGGGGCGGGAGTGGGGTCTTTATTCTAATTGCTTTTAGCTTGCGGTTATTTTGCTTAACCTACTGTGCTGCAGCGGCACACACTTCTTTCGTCCTCATCTTCTTCGATGTTTCAGCGCTGCTTTCGCCTAGGTTTTGGTGTTTGCTTCAATATCCTTGCAACAGTTTAACTTTAACTTGTCGCTTGCGGTTACTTGTTATATTATTGGGTATGCTAAGTTTTTATGAGGAGGTTTGTATGTATACTTATGCCTGTTATTATAATACTTTCAATGCATCTCTTACTTCTGCTACTATTTTACATAGTACTAAGCACTTTCTTCTACTGTTTTGTACTGCATAAGTACTTTCTACTTCTTTGCTTTTACGCTCGCTCATTGAATATTTTAAAAGTTGAGCGAACAATTTTTAATGTGGTTTTTCGTTTTTTCAGATTTCTTTTCTGTGGAAAATTTTCCCTTTTCTCTTGTTACTTTTTTCTGGTTGCTGTCGATATTGGTTGTTTTTTAATACTTTAGCTTTTTAATACTTGACGCTTCAGCTTGTTTAAGCGACCGCATTGCTGCAGCCAGAATACAAGCTGGAAAAGAAACATTTGATTTAAAAAAGAAATAAATAGTAGTTGAAACAAAAAAAAAAAAAAAAAAAAATACAAAAAAAAAGAAGCGAAATCTAAAAAGTAGAATAAAGTACGAAACTTTTTGAATGAAAATAAATTTCACAACGTTTTCTTCGCCTTTTCTACCAATTCTAATATAAAGTTTCCTAACTTTTTTTTAGTCATTATTTTTGTTTCACTACTTTACTTTTTGCTGTATGCCTCCTCCTCCTTCTTCTTCTCCTTCCCCTCCTCTTTTCTTCACTCTACTTATTTCTTACATTTTTGCACTTATTCTGTTCATATTTTTTTTCTCACGTTTTATTCTACACTCTTCTTGCTTAAAAAGTTATTTTACTAAACTTGAAGAGTATCTTCATTTTTACCTTGGAGGCTACTTTATATTTTATTTTTCGACTTTCAACTCATTTTGTCAGTCAAGTCAGTGCAACGGAAGGGAAGGGAAGGGAAGGGAAGAGTGTAAGAGGTTGCTCTGGAGTGGAGTGGTTGGCAATGTACCCGTATGCGCAGTATATGAAGAAGAAGAAGCGTTGAATTGTTGATTTTGTGTGGTTGGTTCCAGTTTTGGAATCGTTTCTTTTTTGTTGTTGTTGCTGTTGTTGTTGTTGTTCAAACGCAAACTACCCTCAGGGGCTTTAAAAAACTGAAACCGTATCATTATTCGGTTGCACTTTTGGGGTGTGTGCGTTTACGTAGCCGAATGATTTTGATTTGTGTGTATGTGTGTATATGTGTGTGAGTGAGTGAGCGTGTGCTTTCAACTTATTTATACCCCTAAAGGGAAAATAGTAATAAGTACCTACTACTTTTACACCTTCTTGTATACTACATACTAATATGTACATACATATGTATATGTACTAAGTATAGTAAGCAGAAGTGTAGAGTTTGTAGGAGTGAGTAGTAAGTGTGTGTGGTAAGCATGAAAGGCGTCATCAGTAGGAGGGGTAAGTAGGGAGCATTTATTTATTTATTTATTTAGTCAACGTTGTTGTTGTTGTTGATTTGGTTTCTTCATTTGATATGTTATTCATTTGTGTTAACAAAAAGAGAGAGAGAGAGTGATAGAGAGAGAGAGAGAGAAAACGAAAAAAATAAGTAAGATGTAAAGGTGCAAGTGTAGTGGAGGAGGTGGTAGGGATTACATTGGAATACTGAAAGGGGATTATAAAAAGCATATATGTATGTGTGTGTGTGTGTTAATGCGCACATGTGTGTGTGTGTGTGTGTGTGTGTAGTTGCATGCTTTTAAATACCGTTAAAAGCAATGAATTGTACTTTAGAAATTAACACAGAAACTTAAAAAAAAAAAAATACAAACGAAAAACGAACTTTCAAAAAGTGTTTCTTTTTTTTGTTGTTGTTGTTGGCATGTGAAGTGTGTCTGTGTCTATCCGTCTGTCCGTCTGCTTTATCTTGAATGCTACCTACTGTTACTCTGTTTGCCTTGAAGTCACAAAAATTAAAACGTTTTATTGGTGCTTGCCACTTGTAAATTTTATGCAATTTGCCACTTGGCACTACTTGCTGCAACTTTCTGTTTGATGAAGTTGATGATTTTAATCCGTTTTTCGGTGCAAACATTTCAACTGCCACAAAGTCCGTATTTTAATAGTCTTTAATTAGCAGTGCGCCCTGATGCACACATACGCTCATAATGCATATGTTGTGTGTGTGTGTGCGTGTGTGTGTGCGTGTGTTTCTACCTTTTCTTGCTAATGATGATGTTTAGAAACACGTCGCTCATTTTTTGGATGTTGACTGTTGGTTGTTGCTGTCTTTCTGAATGCATGGCAATTATGCGAATTTGTGCAAACTTAATGAGTGTTTAGGTACTAATTATGCCCCAATCGACATAAAAAGGATACTCGTTAAATTTTTTTTTTTTTTTTTTTTAGTTACTGTTGAAATTGAATTGAATGTGGAGTTACGATGAAGCAATAAAGTGTGTTGAGAGAACGGAGGAGTGTTGCTGAAAGTGTAGCTGACGTCTACTTCAGTCAAGGGACATGTTTTGTAAGCTTAAATTATTTTAAATCAATCTTCATTTCAGTTTGGGGGCGTTTAGCATATGCAATTTAAGTATGAGAGACTTTTGTGTTGCTAGTTAATCCACAGGGGCGATTTTGGTTGTACGGGTCCGTGCTCTTTTGAAACGGGGCTGGGCCCGTTTGATGTATATTTCAGGCATTGTGCGTATAGCAACTTTCTGGCATAATGCAACATGCAGTTAATGCATAAGCTGTCACGACGAGGACGAAGAAAAGTCGATATTTCACTTTCTATGTCAATGTCAATGTCCGGGACTGTAGCTGCTGCTCTGTATATGGGATCAAGATTTTTCACAGGTCTAACACAGATAACGAAAGTAGTGAATGGTTTAGCAAGGACAGCACTTGGGCTTTAACTGAGTGAACTGGATAGAGAAGGTGCCTTCTTCCTGGCAGTTATAAACGCCTTCTTAATTTAACATAATCTACCTTTTATTTTCGCATCTGAAATACTTATCTTGAAAACTTGAGGCCTTCATTGAAAACTTCATATTTTGTTTAGTTTGGTTTTTGAGATCGGAGCAGTCAAGTTCGTGAACTCATAACTGCGATTAAAAAAATTAAAAATTAGAAATATTATTGGGCTGGTAGGTGGCTGCTAAGTGTTAGGTAAGAAGGATTAATGGTCCTAAACAGTAAATGATATTTTAATTAATCTGTGCCAGATTTAGAAGCTTTCGAAACAAACCCGAATGGACTAAAGATTGAGTGTGACTCAAATCTAGTATTATTTATTATATTTTATGAAAATTAATTTAAATCAGCGTCGGGGAATTTTGATATTTTTCTTTACATGTGAGTAGGCTCATATTCTCCGCCGACGCAATGCTGTCACATGTACACTATAAACTTCTTCGTGTAGCTTATGACTTATTGTCCAACAATGGAATTCGGGCGAACAATTCGGGAGAGCAATTTTGTCAACCCAAATCATCTTAGTTGACTTTCAGCATCCATGTAAGTAAGATTTCGCTGCGCAATTTTTAAAAGAACAGTGCTGTCGCTCTTTCAGAGACACACACAAGCATGCATGTTTATGTGTTGGTATACCCGGCACTGATTTAATTTTTTCATATTCTCGACTAACTCATATTATGCATACGAATATGTATATTAAATAAAGGTTTCAAAAATTTTTACATCAAATTCAACTCTTTGATTCTTCGATATATTTGCCATGCTCGGGATTATGAAATTATGCTCACTTAATATTTGATTAATATTATCTGCGAAATCTAGATGCTTCAGGGTAAATAACAGGCAAGGAAAAAGAAGTTCAAACAAAATTTTTTTAAAATCCTACACTAAGGTAGAAAACGCGGTCTAAAAGTCTGTTAAACTTCTTAAAACAAAAAACCATATTCAAATTTTACTAGGTACTGATTAAATTAAGTTTGATTAATGAAGTTTGAAGATTTTAAGATTGTTTGGTTCTAAATATAAAAGTATGTAGTATAGTAGGTTTTAGAATCAAAACCGGTCGGTCGTTCTTATTTTAATATTGTAAAGCACTTATTTCGAGATTGAAAGATAAAGTAAAGTATTTGTTTTTGTTTTAAGAGCACGACGGCGTTATTTCAATAATGAAATTTTGATTTAAGTCCGAAAAGATTTTACATTCAGATTTTCTGTTCTTATGAGGAGGTCTTAACAGCTATCGCTCAGCTGAAAAACAATTAAGCTGCAGGCGCAAATGGCCTTCCTGCAGAGTTGTTTAAGACCGGAGGCGAAGAGCTCACAAAACGCATGCATGAGCTTCTATGCAGGATGTGGTCGCATGCCAAGTGATTGGAATCTCAGCGTACTCTGAAAGGTGATTCCACGATCTGCGTTAACTACCGTTGATATCTTTCTCAATATTGCATATAAGGTTCTATCGAGCATACTGTGCGAAAGACTGAAGCCCATCGTCAACAAATTGAATGGACTTTATCAGTGTGGCTTCAGGTGTGGTGAATCAACCATCGACCAGTTATTCACACTGCGCCAAGTCCTGGAAAAGACCCCAGAACAACAGATCGACACTCACCATCTATTCGTCGATTATAAAGCACGATTTGGGATCACTTGTACGTCGCAATGTCTGAATTTGGTATCCCTGCTAAGCTCATTCGTCTTTGCAAAATGACACTGACCGACACCACCAGTTCAATGAAAATTGGGGCAGACTTCTCCGCGTCATTTGATACCAAAAGAGGTTTCAGATAAGGTGACTCCCTATCGCACGACTTCTTTTACCTTATGCTGGGGAAAATAATTCGAGCTGCGAACATCGACATCCCTGGCATTCTCCAATCTAGAAAGGGAGTCTAGTCGAGTGGGTCTAGAACAAAACGAAATGCCTTGTGTCACCAAACAAAGAGTCACGGCGTCTTGGACAAAATGTTACTGTTGACAATTATACTTTTGAAGTCGTCAAGAATTTCGTTTACCTAGGATCCGGTGTTAATACCAACAATAATGTCAGCCTTGAGATCAAGCGGAGATTAACTCTTGCCAACGAGTGTTACTACGGGCTCAGTAGGCAATTAAGAAACAGAGCGCTCTCTCGACCGACGAAAATAACGCTCTAATAGTCCCTTATCCTTCCCGTCCTAATATATGGCGCCATCACGTGGACATTGCCCATCAATGATGTGAGGCTGTTAAGAGCGTTCGAGAGGTAGATACTTCGACGTGTATCTAGTAAAATGGAACGTAGAGCTGTGTGACATAGTCGAGCGTATAATAATCCAGCGGCTGCGCTGGCTGGATTATGTTGAGCCAATGGAAGAAATCGTTCCGTCTAGAAGGGTGTTTTATTCGAGCCACGGTGGAGGAACACGTAGAAGAGGACATCCTAATCTCCGTTAGAAAGACCAGGTACAGGGTGACCTGATAGCACTTGGCCTTATCAAGTGGTGACAGCTCGCGCATAGCAGAGGCGACTGGCGAAGCTTTATAGAGGCGGCCAAAAGCTATCATCGGTTGTAGTGCTAGTTAAGTAAGTAAGTAAGTAAATCAAGAATATTGTATCCAAAATAATTCCAGTGTTGATTTAAGAGACGTGATTATAATTTAAGATTATTCGGTCTTCGACGAAATAAGGCAAGAACACGATTCATATAAGATGACTGGGATCCATTTTAAACTGCAATTTTTCTCTCAGTGCACATCGATCTGATGTCATTTCTCTGGCAGTGACTTTTTTTTTATTAAATAGCTTACAAAATGAAAAGCTTTAAGTAGATTAATACTGAATTTATATAAGTTTTTCCAGATTGCCATAATCTTAATGCTTTTCAAGCCATTCTTTTCCCAATTCATGAGATTGCCAATGTTCTTTAGCTTTCAATCGAGTACTTACATCAACTATGCAACCTCACCCGCGATTTATGCTTTGAACTTTGCTGTCAACACGTAGCAACTTGTAACGCTTTAGTGCCAATGCAACGTTTACAAGAAACGCTAAAAGATTGCAAGAAGAATGAGCTGAAGTGCAGACCGCGTTGAATGTAGCCAGTACATTCAACTACCATGCCGCCATATTAACTTGTAAATTATTATATAATTAATGCCTTTTGGCTACCTAGTGTGGTGGCGGCATAAGCTTGAAAAAATAACGGCAATAACGGCAGAAAATAACAGGTAAAGGCGACGTTTATTTATTTTCATTTCCCCGGCCACTCTTTCCGCAGCTTCCTGCATCGATGATAAGAATAACTGAAAAGAATCGTTCAGAGAACAAGGTAGCAAACGTTGCTGCTGCTGCTGCTGCTGCTGCTGCTGCTGCTGCTGCTCCTACTGAAGCTGGGGCGTTAGCGCGCAACAAGAACAAGCAAAAACTGAGAGATTTGAGATTGGCAGTTGGCATGGAAGGAAGCCAAACACATAATATATATTACTGAAACAAAAGAAACAAATAAAACCAAAGAAAAAATTGCAGCATTTCGATTGCTATGTGCACACTAGCAATCAAAGAGAAGCTACATTATTTTATTTCTGCTTTTTGTTTTTTTTTTTTGTTGTGATGATTTTTCTACAGCGCCTAAAGTGGGGCCTACAGCCAGCACAGAAGATTTTCCAAAGCTAAAAAATCTAAAGTTCATAATCTTTGCTGTAGCTGCTGCTGCCGCCAATGTAGCCGCATAAATTCTTTCGTTCCGATACAATGTGGATGGATGAGGGAGCATTCGCTATAATTCCCTTTTGCTGCATCCTCCTATTCTTCTACTTCCTCCTCCTCCTCACATAGTTACAAACTGAGTTGAATATGAATGCGCTACATTTTGAATGTTAATATTTTGCTATTCTATTGAAGCTCGAAATACTCCATTGCTAGCTCATGGTAATGATTGCTAGCTGCGGTTGGCTGAAATGGTGGCTGCTGCTGCGGCTGCTTCTGTGCGTCTGGCTTCGATCTCAGTGACCGCAGCACGTACAAAGCATTTTTCATTCTTTTTTTGTTTTTATTTTTCATGCCAGTAGAAAAACAAAAACAATAATTGTGGTTTCATTGCCACCGCGGCACAAACTAACAACCAAACAACCAAACCAACCAATCGACCGAGCGACCAACTGAAAGCCCAGACAAAAGCGTCCAAGCTGCTGGTAGAAGTAGTAGTAAAAGGCTCCGTTCGATTCCATTGCCCATTGTGGCACGGTCAATGTTGTTGTGTTTGTTGGTTGGTTACACTTTGAATTTTTAAAATGCACAGCAGCAACTCTGCAATATCAGAAGAATAAAAAAACAGCAGCAGCAGCAGCAGCAGCATCATTGTAGCAGTAGTGGAAGTAATGAAAGCGCACCAGCAGCAACAGCAGTTGCTTCTTATATCTCTCATATCTTTCATAAAAAGTATTCCACCCATTTTGAATTCAGCATAAATATTACCAAATCTCAAAAAAGGAAAATAAGAAACATATACATATACAGAAAAAAGGAACAACATATGAAAGCATTCATCCAACAACATCAGCAAAAATGATTTTCTCTGGTGCCTGCTTTTTTTTTTTTGTTTTTGGCTTTAACTTCGTATCGAATCGAATTGCATCGAGTTGAGCTGAGCGGAGTTGAGTTGAGTTGAGTCCGAGAGACGAGAGACGAGGACGAGAGACGAGGACGACTTCAGCGAAACGTGACTAAAATGTTAAAGCCAGCATCATCAGCATCTTAATCATGAGGGAAAATCTGTTTTCCACGCACACACTCACTCTCACATGTACATATAACACAGATAAGCTATGGTATACTACTGTGGGCAAAAAGTAGTAAGACTTTTTAATTTAAATTTCGCGCGGAAACCCATTCATCAAAATATCATTTTTTTAAGGTTGGTATGACTGTCGGTGACATTTGTGCCAAATGTCACATTAAAATAATCATTAGTGTTTAGTATACGCTTGTCTTTCTGAAGTACAAAAAGTGCATTCGGCGATTTGAAATTCACAATGAGTGAAATTATTCAACAAAGAAGTTCCATTAAATTTTGTGTGCGGAATCAAATTTCTGGTGCCGAAACGTTCAGAATGTTGCAAAAGGCCTTCGGTGATAATTGCATGTCGCGAGCAAGTGTTTTTGATTGGTACAAATTGTTCAAAGATGGTCGAGAACGCGTTGACGACGAACCACGTCCAGGACGGCCATCAACATCAACTGATGATCAACACGTCAATAAAATCAAGGAATTGGTGCTCGAGAATCGACGATTAACAGTCAGAGACCTTACTGGCATCGTTGGAATATCGGAAGGATCAGTGAAAACCATTTTGAAACATCATTTGGGCCTAAGAAGAGTGAATGCACGATTGGTTCCAAAATCATTGCATTGGTTTTACGAGACCATTTTGCCAAAAATTCGACTGATATCGTTCCGCAACCACCCTATTCGCCTGACTTAGCACCGTGTGACTTTTGGCTATTTTCTAAACTCAAAAAACCGCTTCGTGGACCGTTTGACCGTTTTGAGTCAATTGAAGACATTAAACATGAATCGCTAAGCGCATTGAAGGCTATTCCGGAAATTGACTTTAACAACTGTTTCGAGAATTGGAAAAAACGTTAGCACAAGTGTATTGGGGCCGGGGGGGGATTACTTTGAAGGGGACAAAATAGATTTGGAAGAATGAATAAAAGAATTTGAAATTATGAACAAAATCTTACTAACTTTTGCCCACAGTAGTATAAGCTTGTAGTAGAAATGAGTATTTTGTTCTTCTTTCTTGCTACTTTTTTGCTGCTTCTCAATGCTCAATGAATTTCTTGGCTTGGGAAACTAAATACTTTAGAGAAAAGGACGACAACTTTGTGCTTTTTAAAGTTTCTACTCTTTTTCCTAATTCCCCGAAATTCATGTATTCAAAAAGTTTTACAATTTATTAACTTGAAAATTAAAAAAAACATAAAATATTTAAGCCTGTCACTAGCCAATAATACTAAGCAACGATTTGACACATTTTAAAATCAACTGGTAAATGAATGACATTTTAGGGCAATTCGGTATCCACTGACTCAGACGGTATCTATTGCTTCTGAGATTCTTCAAAAAACAAAAAATTTTGATGGGAGTGGAACCTCTGTATTCATATAATTTTTTGTTTTAACTCCTATGTAGCAGGAAATATTCCCTCAGACCCCCTTTTTGCTAGTTATATGAAACCATTAGTGGGTAAACGGTCATCAGACCGGTCATCAATGGTTTTCGGGAAAAATGTTCCCTAATAAAAAGTATTTAGGTTAACTGTAGGTCTAAGCCCAACTAAGCAATATTCCTTGGGGATTAATCTTTGAAATAAATATTATATTTTTTTAAATTAACCATAAGAAAAAGGGGTAGACTATTTTTGAAAAAAATATTTCCCATAGAAAATATTTTCTGAGGTGGTCACTATGGCGTAGTGGTAGTGCGTCGAACTGTTATGCAGAATGTCCGAGGTTCAAAACGCGGCACAGGCAAAATGAAAACGTAGCAAAAACAACTTTTCTACACAGCTCCATATCCTGGTAGGCAATGGGAAACCTACAAGGGTAATAATTGCCTATGAAAAGCTTTTCATTTCACTATTCGGATTCGGTATATAAGTGTAGGTCCCTTCCATTCAAGTACAAATATAACACACACAAAATGAGTGTATGCGAAAAGCTCGGTCTAGGCTATACATGGGCTGTTGTGCCAAAAGAAGAAGAAGAATGTGTTCACAGAAGGTCTTAACTATTCATCCAGGTCCAACTTTTTAAAGAAAGGTTGAAATTAAGTATTTCTGGAATATTATCGTTATATGTAGATGATTAAACATTGGAAATAACAACAAATATTTACGAAAAAAAAATATTTCCCATATACTAAACTACACATTCAACGTTATTGAAGAAATAAGGCCCTGCAAACTAAAACTGCCGAAAAGTTAAGAGAAGGGACTCCCTTCAGGGGAGGGAGTTGCATAAACAGCTGAGGTATCTTTTGTCTGAAAGAGAGATATTTCGTATAATGATTTCGATAAAGAAACAATTTGAAATAAATTCTGAGAGAGAGAAGGGGTTTTTACAACAACAATTCCGATTGGTCAATTGCTGAATAGCTTAGAAAATGTTTTCCCTGCAAATGTTCATAAATATAAGCTATTTGGAGTCACACAGATTCAGCTTTGAAATTTAAATAGAAACTAATTTCTTTTACGGTTATACTCCTCACTTCTTTAAAGTAGTTTTCAAAGTACTTAAGTATTTATAATTTATTTTAAGAAAATTGTATTTTAAGGTACGAACACAGTGGACGCGGCAACGACATTGCGCCACCTGTCAACACTTAAATACGATGCATTCCTATGAAGACGAACATAATGGCTGCGTCACTGCATCATGGGCGTCAATGTGCCAAATGCCACTATCGGTGACTTCAATCTAACAAAACAAAAAAAAAAAATTTTGCTTATTTACGGTATTTATTTAAAAATAAATGGGAGGAAGAAGTAATTGTGCACGAGCATTTGCTTTAAATTTGCAAGGGTCATAAAAATCGAGGAAAATATTTGTAGGGAGCTTATTCCAAATACGCGCGCTTCCACAGATACATGAACTTTCTCTGTAATGCGTAAGTAGTGTGCTGGAACACCTTGTCTACGTTAGTGAGGCTCCAGCCCATAAGTGCGAATTATATTCCAATTGAGGATGCATATAGGTGGTGTAGATAATGCGGAGATCAATCGTAGTGAAATATTTTTTATACCGCCTAAAAAAAAGCCGAGACACTTGGCTGCTTCTTTCGTATAATATAATTAATCTGTGGCAGTTGTGAATATTAGAATTCATGTCATTTTGTCGTTGTCGCATTCGTTGTGTTCAAGTCGCAGACACCATCTTCTTGTCATATTGCCACGACACTGTCGCATCCATTGCGTTCGTACCGTTACAATCGTGCACCGGGAGAGTAAATTGCCGTTCACTTAGTGAGAGTAAAATATTCTCAATTGATGCAGTTGCAGTATGAAATCAATTAAAAGGAACTGAAACTATCACGAATATGTGTGTTTTAGTTATTTACTTTACATAAGCATTCCTTATTTGAAAATCCTTGAAATTTGTCATGCCAAGTAATAAAAAATTCTTGTAAAAAAAAAAATAAAAGAAATCACATTGATTTTTATGACAGCATTCGAGTGTCTACAAGAATTTTTCTGCAATGCCATTAGAAAAACGACATTGTTGATGATGGCTACTCTGATGATGATGATGATGATGATGATGACGATAACGATGGTGATGTTGCGAATGATGACTACGATGACGATGGCGGTACTGATGAGGAAAAAGATGAAGGCAATGCTTGAAAGACTTGAAATAATAATGGCGTTTTCTACTGTGTTGCTGCTGCTGCTACTGCTACTGCTGTTGCTATTGCTATTGAAGTACCTACAATCGCTATACGACAAACTAAGTATAACTATATACTACATTCACACAATGTACATACATATTTATATAGCATAGCGTAGCGTACAATGAAATGTTTGTACATGTTATCAGCAGCAACAGCAGCGGCAGCGGCAGCAGAAGGAACAACAGTAGAAGTAGCAACATCAGCAATGGAAACATTAAAGCTTACAATAGTTACTAGAAAAAAAGAGTAAGAAGAGGAAGCAGCAGGAGAGTACGTGCTTGGCATTGCTTGCTTTTGGCTTTGTAGTCCATTTGTGCGCTTGATCCCTGGTGAGCTTAGCGAGTAAAAAAAAAAAACAAAAAACACAAAAAAAAAACAAAAAAATAGAAGAATGAAATAAAAAACTGAAATAAGAATTCAATGGAATTTCTTTTGTAGTGGCAGCAGTGGTAGCTACTTGCGGAGAAACAAGTTTGCAGAAAATGTACAAGACAAAACACAACAGCAAGACAAAAACAAAATATTAAAAAAAAAACGTAAAAAAATGGAGAAATAACCAAAGCAAGTCTTTATGCTTCATTCATTACCCGTAGCCAGCGTCTAGTACTTATGAGTAGAAGCTTGCAAGAGTTTCATACATGCACTTGCCTTAGATCGATTTAGACACAACGCACACATAACTCCAAATTTATTGTACACATGTGCACATTGTATACATACATACATATACCAGTATGCCTGCGTATGTATGTATGTAAGTGCCCCGACAATGGATTTGCACGAGTTGTATAAAAAAAACATGCATACGCAACATTATTCTACATTTTTTTTTTTGTTTTGCTGATTCAGTATGACAACAAAGTATCTAGCAGATACTTTACTTTACCTACTTTATATGCATAGGATAAACGCACAATGCTCTCCTCAACGATGAATAAGAAAGCTAAAATAAACATACTATACACACTCATACACATACACATACACATACATATACATGCACACACAAAAGAGGCGAACGAATTTTACTACCACCTAAAAGGGAAGGAAGCTTGCGAGTTACTGCGAATATAAAAAATATTAAAAAAAAAAAACAAATTCCACAAAATAAATCGAGAAAAAAAAGCGATGAACAAAAGCGTAGATATTTCTTCATGACTGCATTTCTTTCCGTCGAGTGCGTTCCCATTTTGTTTCTGCTTTTACCAAACGCAATTGTGACGACTACAACACCGACGACGTATACGGCGACAACGTTGCAAATGCCAGTCGTCGTCCTCCACAGTCCTCACCAGTATGAATGCAGTCACATTGCACACAGAAAACAACTTAGTAGTTGTACTAGTAAAAGAAGTAAAAAATAGAACTGAAATCAAAAGCACTGAGCAACTAAGCCCAAGTTTGCCAGGCAGCCATTTTTACTTCGTACATTTTCCACATTACTTCATTCTCATTTAAAATTAAGAGAGTATTGAGTATTTATTTGGCTTGGGAAATGAAACTGAAGTGGTTGAACACATTTGATATGCACCTTGTTTTTGCCTGCATGTCAACCTAGACCGACTTACAGCTTAACTTTAATTCGAAAGGTATCTCTTCAATATATAAGAAAGTTATATTCTGAATGAAGACTGCCTAGACTAATATTCAGTACGTGATAACCATATAATATAATCCAATTGTCTTCCGATTTGTGAGATTTTGTTATATAAGGTTGGCTAAAGAGAAAGAAAGTTCAAAAAAGTGAGCTGAGTTTAACAGCTCAGTTTCATACATCACAATAACTTTATTTAGTCAAATATTTTCCATTATTATTGACCACCTCTCGTCGTCTTTCGGGCAAAACCATAATACCGTCCTTAAAGAATTCCTGGGGTTTCTGCGCGAAAAACTTGGACAAGACCTTTTTGCAGTCCTCCAGGGAATTCAACTTTATGCCATTAAGATAAACCTGCAACGAGTGAAACAACTAATAATCCGAAGGTGCAAGGTCTGAATTGTATGGTGGATGCATTAAAACTTCACAGCCAAGCTCCCTCAGTTTTTGGCGAGTCACCAAAGAAGTAAGTAAGTATGTGGTCTAGCGGTTGTCATGATGAAAGACGACGCCCTTTCTGTTGACTAATTCCGGACGTTTTTCGTTGAGCGCTTCATTCAATCTTATTAATTGTTGACAGTACAGTTCTGGATTAATAGTTTGGTCACGCGGAAGCAACAAGGCATCACCTCTTGTCAGGCATTACTTAAGAAAGACTTTTCACTTCGCCTTTCGGATTCGGCTGTAGGTCTCTTCCATAAGTGAATGCGACAAGCTCGGCCTAGCCCCTCCATTGGCTGTTGTGCCATTAAAAGAATGAAACAAAAAAAAAAGGTGCACTTTTATTATGCTGAAATTATGCTGTTCCCAAAATGTGGTAAGTGCTAATTTCAAAATCATTTATATTTCCCAAATATTGCATTCAACTGCACTGACAAGTGTAAGAAAAATTTCCAAATCTGAACTTTGACATACACGCAGCGCTGCAGATATCCTAACATAACATTTTCCATATCTTTCGCTCAATCCTCCTCTTATTGTGTCGCCCTCAGCCGTAAAACATTATGATAGGGAAATTTTATTCTCAAATGACGCTGAGTGGCAAATTTTATTTTCAAGACTATTTGCAGCGCTGCGCTGCATGTAATTTGCATGTATTCAAATTTCCCTGCAGCAAAAAATCTGCACATGTGTTGTAGGCATAAGAACAATAACTGCAGATCCAAATCACTACTACTTATCAAAAACAGGAGTTTTTGACGAATAAAACGGTCAACGGCTCTTGTTACTGCTTGTGGTATTTTACGTGAAACTTGGGCGTTTTTTTCTCATTTACATCAGAAATGGGTAAAGTGCATAGAGAGCTTTGCTTTTTCAATGTAGTCGATATGGGAAGCTCAAAAACGGTATGTTCACGTGCAAGGGACTTCCAATTACTGATTTCCACATTACACATTACTAGCAGAAATTCGTCCGAGTCCCTCGATTGGGTTCACTAGGTACGATTGTATTTGTTTAAAAATGCGTCTGTGGTTGGTTAGGTTTTGACACAGATAGAAAAAGAGACGGTTGAGTAAAAGAGGGTGGCGGTTGTCCACTGGAAACACTTAGCCCAAAATGATCCGTTGTACCGGTTACGAATGATGGGTGGCAATTTGTTATCACTTGATGGTTTTGCCTTTGCCTGCCACAATTGGTGGTGCACCTGTACACTTGCTTTGGTAGTTCTCATTCGCTTCATAGCGGTAGGAATGTAAGAAGGTTATGAATGAGATTTAACCATCAAATCAAAAAGGAAATCGAACTCCCAACCTCCTGAGTGGAAATCCTACTAAACTATCGAGGTCGTGGATTACTAACCAGCTTATATTCTATTTCATGCCATTAGAGATGCTACGGCTAGTTTATTTTTCTTATTAAAAAAATTTGTTTTTAATTTAATTTAATAATAGCAGCAAAATAAAAAGATCTTAAATATTTATCGGTCATTGCATAAGATAATTCATTTCATTGGATTTGCTACATTTTTGTGGTCTATTAAAATTCCGCAGCTAATGATCGAATAAGCTTAGTAGAGATTTAAGAGAAGTCGTAAATAAGTGGCTCTAACTGTAACTATCATCTCCCATCTCCTATCCCCCATACCGAACCGCATCGATATAGTAGCATCATTTTTTGCCTGTAGGGTATGAAAAGATGGCAAAAAAATCGATGTTGAAACAGCAACCAACAATAAGCTTACTTATTTGAAGCTTACTGCATACATTTTTGCTCGTTCATGCAATTTTATTTTCCATATTAAAAAGATATACCATAGGAAGCATGTTTCATGCATAATTATTTGCTTTCTGCTTGAACAACCAATGGAACCTCAAAATCAATAGCAATGGTACAAATGTTTTGTTGCGCTTAAAAACTTCTTTCCATATTGTTATTCTTTTTTAGTTCGTTATCAATGCAATCGAAAATGAAATAAAACTTCAGTGAATAATTTTTATTATTATATTTTTCAAAGAAATTTTATGTACAGAAATTTGTGGTATTCCTAAAAAAATCATCAAAATTACAATAGTTTACAAATGTAAACGTTTTTTTCTGCCCAATTGCTATGTCAAATCGGCTGCTGAATCCGAAAATCAGCACCATATTAATTTAAAAAATTGTGGTTTTCAAGATAACGCAAGGGGAATTAAAAAAAATATATATATATATATATTCTTCCTGCAAGGTTGAAGACGGAAATCCGGTGACAGATGTCCAGAGCATAATGATATTATGGAGGGAGCACTTTTCGCAGCTGCTTAATGACGATGACGGCAATAATCCCGCCACTGCGGAACCCACTTCGTAAACCCCAATCACTGACGGCGTTGAAGTACCGCCGCCTGACTATGAGGAGGTCTTTACAGCCATTGCTCGGCTGAAAAACAATAAGGCTGCAGGTGCAGATGGCCTGCCTGCTGAGTTGTTTAAGACCGGAGGCGAAGAGTCCAAAAAACGCATGCATGAGCTTCTATGCAGAATATGGTCAGATGAAAGCATGCCAAGTGATTGGAATCTCAGCGTACTCTGCCCAATCCATAAGAAAGGTGATTCCACGATCTGCGGCAACTACCGTGGGATAAGCCTTCTTAATATTGCATATAAGGGTCTATCGAGCGTACTGTGCGAAAGACTGAAGCCCATCGTCAACAAACTGATTGGACCTTATCAGTGTGGCTTCAGCCCTGGTAAATCCACCATCGACCAGATATTCACACTACGCCAAGTCCTGGAAAAGACCCGAGAAAAACAGATCGACACCCATCATCTATTTGTCGATTATAAAGCCACCTTCGACAGCACGATTAGGGATCACTTGTACGCCGCAATGTCTGATTTTGGTATCCCTGCGAAGCTCATTCGTCTTTGCAAAATGACACTGACCAACACCACCAGCGCAGTGAAAATTGGGGCTGACCTGTCCGCACCATTTGATACCAAAAGAGGTTTCAGACAAGGTGACTCCCTTTCGTGCGACTTCTTTAACCTTATGCTGGGGAAAACAATTCGAGCTGCGAACATCGACATCTCTGACATTCTCCAATTTGGAAAGGTAGTTTAGTCGAGTGGGTCGAGGACAAAATGAAATACCTTGTGTCACCAAACAAAGAGTCACGGCGTCTTGGACAAAATGTTACTGTTGACAAATATACTTTTGAAGTCGTCAAGGATTTCGTTTACCTAGTATCTAGTGTTATTACTAACAATAATGTCAGCATTGAGACCAAGCGGAGATTAACTCTTGCCAACAAGTATTACTACGGGCTCAGTAGGCAATTGAGAAGCAGAGCCCTCTCTCGACCGACGAAAATAACGCTCTAATAGTCCTTCATCCTTCCCGTCCTAATATATGGTGCCAACACGTGGACATTGACCATCAATGATGAGAGGCTGTTAGGAGCGTTAGAGAGGAAGATTCTCCGTAAGATATGTGGTCCAATATCGTGGACGACGTGTATCGAGTAAAATGGAACGATGAGCTGTGCGCCGACACTGACATAGTCAAGAGTATAAAAATCCAGCGGCTTCGCTGGCTGGATTATGTTGAGCGAATGGAAGAGAGCGCTCTGTCTAGAAGGGTGTTTTATTCGAGCCACAGTCGAGGAACACGCAGAAAGACTAGGTACAGGGCAACCGAACTGCACTTGGCATTATCAAGTGGCGCCAACGCGCCCATAGCAGCCGGCACATAGTGCCAGCTAAGTAAGTAAGTACATAAGTAATAATAAATCGTTTTGTGATACTGCAACTAGTGGCGTAGTGGTAATGCGTTGGACTGCTACGCAGAGTGTCCGGGGTTCAAATCTCGGCACAGGCAAAATAAAAAATAAAAATAGAAAATAGAAAAAAATAATTTTTCTCCACGGCACCACCTCTTGGCAGGCAATGACAAACCTACAAGAGTAAAAATTGCTATGAAAAGCTTTTCACTTCGCCGTTCGGATTCGGCATTAAACTGTAGGTCCCTTCCATTCATGTACAAATATAACACGCACAACATGAGTGAAAGAGAAAAAGCTCGGCCTAGGCCCTCCATGGGCTGTTGTGCCATTAAAAGTAAAAGTAAAGATACTGCAACTTAGTAGCTAACAAATATATAAAACTAAAAACCAGTAAAGCTTGATGAATTTTATTTTTAGTTTTTAATTTTTTTATATGATGCCTTCCATCGAATTTTTGTATCTAGAATCATACCCAGATATTTGTCTTTATCTGAGTAGAGGATTTGGACATCGCTTATGTAAATTGGATGGCAACTAGTAAAATCTATGCGAACTGATTTTGTCGTGTTTAATTTTACATTCCACATGTTGGTCCATTTCGCGATTTCTTCAACAGCCTTTTTAAGTTTTACAGACAGACGCTTCTTCTTCTGTTTTGCTACACTGCAAGAAGCGCTGTATCGTCGGCAAAAGTAGCAGTAAGTAAGATAAGAAATAAGTATGAATATTATATATTTAATTTCATGTACTGCTTGTTCAAATCGAGATACTAAATCGAAATTAAACCGATACCTCTTCTTTTTTTTTTACAAAAATCACCTCACTCTTTGTTTGTTGATACAAGGTATTTCGTTTTGTCCTCGTTCACCACTAGACCCAGTAGACCCACTTGACGAGACTCCCTTTCCAGATGCGAGCAGCATGACACTCTTGCGGCAAATAGTGCCAGAGATGTCAATGTTCGCAGATTCGAATGATAAGGTTAAAGAAGTCGCACGATAGGGAGTCTCCTTGTCGGAAACCTCTCTTGGTATCAAATGGCGCGGAGAGGTCTGACCCAAAACGTAAATGATTTTTAATCCAGTACAGCAGTTGATTTTAAATAGAAATTGCCTAGTGATGTTCATGTAGCATGTTGACTGTTAACCAGTTTGGTCAACTTAAAGCAAAAATAGCAATAGCAAAAAATGGCCAGCGCACATAAGGTAGCAAAAAATTATTAAAAACTAATGTTGAAATAGATTTATGTATTTTGAATATTTTTTCTTTCAAATTGCATATATCCTACATTAATTTTGTATTTTTTTAAATTTTTTTTTTTTTTTTTTTTGTTTGTTTGTTTGTTTTTAAAACCACAAAGTCACACCGCGCATTGAAACGGGGAAAAAAATCATAAATTTATTAAAATAATTAAGTGATAAATATCGAAAATTTAAGCATTTAAGTAGCAAAATGAAAATTATAATTATGTTATGCATGTGTGAAGCGGCAGCGGCAGCGGCAGCAGCAGTAGCGACGATACTTTGAGCGTTTTTAAATGCCGTCCCTAATAATTTTCTAAAGTAGTTTTTACGCTACTTAAATGTGGAAATTCGTCACACTTGATTTGACATTACGATTATTAGGAACGCGACCGTAAAATGCTCGGAATTTCGGTTGATGCTAAAGAGCAATCAACTAAATAAGGCGAGGGGCTGAAAAAAGAGAAAGACGAGGGGAGAAAGAAAAAAGAAAGAAGGGAGGGAGAAGAAAATGAAAAAGAAAGAAACCAGCAACAAGCTGGCAGTAAATGTGGCGTTAATATTTTCATATACTTATACATTCTTTCTTAGTTTTTGTTTTTTTTTCGGAAGACATTCACTTAACACCTTCAAATTGGTTAACATATTACCTAAATCTTGTTAACATATTAATTGCAATATTAAGGAAAGCCAACCAGGGAGGAAGAGAAGCTGTTGGGCTAGCAGCGAGAAGAAGAAGAGCAATAATGGAATGTTGTTGTTACTTTTGAAAGCGCTAAAGATCACTGAAAAATGTTGATTATTTTGATAGCTAGCCATGTTAGAGGCGCGCTTCAACAGCGTTAGCCAACAAGCATTTAGAGAATATTGATTGCGTTAACTGCGTTATTTATGTAAGAGGCAATATTTGAAATGTTAATGGCACTGATAAAAGAGTTTTAAGCTCTTTTGTCCAACGCTGAAACTATGCTTAATTTAACGCCACTTAAATCAGCGCCCACACGTTAGTGATTAGCATAAATTTTCAATATTTAATTTTTTACTTTTGTATAAGATACTGACTGAGCTAAGCACCGAGAGCTTTGGTTAATAATTTTAGTTACTTTGAATTAATTATTTATTTATTTCGGCATAGCTTACAATAATAAGTGTGGGTAACGAGGCCAACGAGGACTGGTTGGACCTGCAGTTTAAAGCCGGTTCCAAACAGCGGGATGGCGATTTGTTATCATTAGGTGGCAGGCGCTGATCCGGAATCAAGGAGGGGGAGAGTACAGTTACAAAAAAAAATTTATTTCCTTTGTGGACACGGACTTAAAAAACATACATTCTTTTTTATAGAAATATTAATTTAAATGAAGTTCTGAGAAGACTAGAAATCACATTTCTCAAGCAACTATACCAGGTGTACAAGTATGAAACCGACACTTTTTTGAAGAAAATACACGTCAATGATTTGGTTTGACAGAGCGTATAGTTTTACCTAGCGACCCAGAGATGTCATTCATACTTGTGCACCTGGTAAAAGTATCTAAAATGCTAGGTACTCAAGAGATAACTTTTGGGTATCACGAAAATCTTAATAGTAATACTTTCATTTAAACAATATCATGGGGGAACAGTAAATTTGGAGTCGGGTTTGGTAAAATCAGGTTAAAATCAGGAAATTTTTGGATGTGTATTAAAAGCTACAACTTCTGCCGAATTTTGTGCCTTCAAACTATGATATGCCTACATCATTGATTTTCTGTTTCTAATTGAAGAAATCTGCTTTGGAATCGCATCGAATGCTTGTGGAAGCTTACGGCCAGCACGCTCTAGGCAAAACACAGTGCAACGATTGGTTCAATAAGTTTAAAAGTGGCGATTTTGATGTGAGAAACGAAGAACGTGGAAAACGACCGAAAAAGTTTGAAGATACCGAATTGCAAGCTTTACTCGATGAGGATCATGGTCAAACGCAAGAACAATTTGCAGAACAATTAAATGTGACCCAAGAATGCATTTCTCAACGTTTAAAAGCCATGGGATTGATTTTGACGGTGGGAAGGTGGGAAGATGGGTGCCGCATGAATTGACTGAAAGACAGCAAGAAAATTTAAAAACCACCTGTGAAATGTTACTCGCCAGGTACAAAAGGAAGTCATATTTTCATTGAATTGTTACTAGCGATGGAAAATGGATCTATTTCGAGAATCCCAAGCGTAAATGATCATGTGTTACGCCCGGTAAACTGGCCAAATCGACAGCAAAGCCAAATCGCTTCGGAAAGAAAACAATGCTCTGTGTTTTCTGCGATCAGCGAGGTGTTATCTGGTTTAACTTTCTGAAACCAGGTGAAACAGTTACTGGTCAACGCTACCAACAACAATTGGCCGAGTTGCGCCAAGAACGTCCAGAATATCAAGCTAGGCAACACAAAATGATTTTTCTTGATGACAATGCACCATCACATCGAACAAAACAGTCGCGGGAATTTGTAGATTCGTACAGCTGGGAAGCCTTACCAGACTTGGCTCCATCTGACTACCACTTATTTTCATCAATGGGGTACGCACTTGCTGAGCAGCACTTCGATTCGTATGAAAATGTTTGTTTGGCGAGGCATTCACAAATTGTCAAAGAGATGGGAAAATTGTGTAGCTAGCAATGGCCATTACTTTGAAGATTGAATGTATAAAATACTTAAAAATACTTGTTTCATACTTGTGCAGTGTACACCTGGTATATGTATTTTATGACCGAGAAAAATGTTGGAATTATAGCCGAAAACATGAAACACTCTCTCAGTTGCACTCACACGTTGAAACATATTATTCGGCTTCAATAAAATATGTAGAGCTCAAACGAGGCATGTACCACGTGACACAATGCATACACATATTGACATACATTTTTCAGGGTGTAGCTGTGGATTTCATGGAAATGGTATTCCATATGTTGGGAGAGCACGTTAGCCAACTTAACTTAGAATTTTTCCTATTTTTTCTTCGCTTCAAGTTTTCACTTACCTGCCAGTAAAACACACAAAATTCCAAAGGGGTTTGAATTCCCTTAATTGCTTTCCCACTGCGCCCCCCCTTGGATACGACACTTCTGATAGGCAAGGAACGAATAGAGCTTCTCTCTTTCAATGTACATATTGCATAGGAGATTAATCGTTACGTACGAGTTACAAGAAGGTTAATATATTTACATTTAGAATGTTTTTCAAAACAAAAAACAAAAAAAAAAGTGTATATTGCAAGAGTTTTAGAATTTAAATGGTCCCTTGTGTGAATTCGGCCATGCGCGGAAGTTAAAAGAAAGTAAATAAGAGAGTGAGAGAATCTGAGAGCCAAAAATTCTCTCAAAAACATACACATTCATACACAGCAGAGTTACCACAATCCGGGATTTTACCGATATTTCGGGATTTTCTTTAAAAGGGCGTGCTTTAAAGGGGATTTTCGAGTCACGAAATACAATTTTTTATTCAATTAATTTACTTTCGATTCAAAGTTCTGCAGGAAATGCATTTTTCATATAATGAAAATGCTTTCAAGTTATTAAAAATCAATATTTATCAAAAACTGTTAACATTTCATTAGTCTGCATATTACCCATTGATCAATTGGGTAATATTTTGTTCGTTTTAATAATGTTTATTAATAATTTTGAATAATGATATGAATTGTTAATAAAATATCAGTTTTTTGCTTAATATATCGTCGGCGTTCAAGCGAAAATCCCTAAGTCCCGATTAATTTTTTTTTAATATGCCCGCATAAATTAGCTTCTAAAATTCAACTGACATACTAATGTACTTACATAGTTAAATCATATACATATATAGGTAGTTATGTATGTATATGTATATCAATCTGTGCAGTTGTCAGTTTACCCAGTTATAATAATGCACCATACATTAAGTAACTTTACTACTGTGGGCAAAAGTTAGTAAGACTTTTTAATTTATATTTCGCGCGGAAACCCATTCATCAAAATATTATTTTTTTAAGGTTGGTATGACTGTCGGTGGCATCTGTGCCAAATGTCACATCAAAATAATCATTAGTGTTTAGTATACGCTTGTCTTTCTGAAGTACAAAAAGTGCATTCGGCGATTTTTACAATGAGTGAAATTATTCAACAAAGTTCCATTAAATTTTGTGTGCGGAATCAAATTTCTGGTGCCGAAACGTTCAGAATGTTGCAAAAGGCCTTCGGTCATAATTGTATGTCGCGAGCAAGTGTTTTTGATTGGTACAAATTGTTCAAAGATGGTCGAGAACGCGTTGACGACGAACCACGTCCAGGACGGCCATCAACATCAACTGATGATCAACACGTCAATAAAATCAAGGAATTGGTGCTCGTGCATCGTTGGAATATCGGAAGGATCAGTGAAAACCATTTTAAAACATCATTTGGGCCTAAGAAGAGTGAATGCAAGATTGGTCCCAAAATCACTGCATTGGTTTTACGAGACCATTTTGCCAAAAATTCGACTGATATCGTTCCGCAACCACCCTACCACCCTATTCGCCTGACTTAGCACCGTGTAACTTTTGGCTATTTTCTAAACTCAAAAAACCGCTTCGTGGACACCGTTTTGAGTCAATTGAAGACATTAAACATGAATCGCTAAGCGCATTGAAGGCTATTCCGGAAATTGACGTTAACAACTGTTTCGAGAATTGGAAAAAACGTTGACACAAATGTATTGGGGCCGGGGGGGGATTACTTTGAAGGGGATGAAATAGATTTGGAAGAATGAATAAAAAAATTTGAAATTATGAACAAAGTCTTACTACTTTTTGCCCACAGTAGTATATAATATAAATTTTTCTCGTAATTTTTTATTTTTAAAGGGAAAAAAGGGATTTTTGGCAACACAGGTGCCGCTGGACAACTAACCATTCCAAAAGCTATGTGCCCTTCTCACTCTCTCTTTTCTTAGATTACATTAGATTAGATAGAAACAGTGGCTGGACACAAGGCACCAAATCACAGCGGCCTAAAAAGGGCTATTGTGAAGAGTCTATTGAATATCCTGAGATACTCTTCCTAGGCTTGTAGCATTTAAAAATGTGAAAACATCACCGGGAGTCATATTGCCCACTTCAAACGTAGTTGGTTATGCAATAGTAATGTGACGATGCCTAACACTTGCAAGCTTGTCACAAGGGCACAGAATGTGCTCTGCTATTTCCTCGTCTTCGTCACAAAATCTACAGAATTCGTAACGAATTATTCCCGTTTCAGCAAGATGTTTCCTAACTGTTAAGTCCAGTAAGAAATCCTGTTACAGCTGGGATTCCGTTTTTGTTTAACATCATGAGTTGTTTCGTTCTTAACTTTGATACACTTGGCATGAATGATTTTGCTTCTCTGTTGCCCGAGCTGTCGTCCCAGGCGACATGGTTTTTTCTGTTCAGCCACGTGTTAACATTGTACTTTACAAAACTCCATGGCGGTCCGCAGAATGGGGTTGGTCAAAACATAGGTTCGGATGCCCCTTTTCTGGCTAGCTCGTCAGCCATTTCATTGCCCTCAATACCACTGTGTCCAGGCACCCAAATTAGATGGGCTCTATTTTGTGACGCTAATTTGATGCCTCTCTTTCCTTACTCCACCGTGCAAGGGTAGGTAGGGCGTGTCATATAAATATGCATCAAGTGAATCTTTGCCTTAGCTAAGTATACGATTTCATAATGAAATATTATTGCATTTAAAATATGTTTAAAAGAAAATCAATTTTAATTTTTAATACAAATAATTTAACATGTTTATATCATAACGAAAATTTTCACAAGTCTCAAGTTTTAAAGTCAATCTAAATCGCTTAAAATATTAAATTTCTTTGCAGAGAAATGCTTGTCCTACAATTGTAAGCCTCAATTAAAATGATTGGAAAATTGGAAAATCTATAGCAATATGTGAAACTGGCAACAATATGCATGAATGCATGCATATGTGTGCATTTATGTATGCATGTGTTTGTAAATGTATGTAAGGATGCTTACATCATCACAATCATCGGCATATTGAATTATTGCATGCCTTATTTACTAAAAAAAAAACTATAAACTTTTAATCGCATTATGATATTGAAGCTCTGCTTGTGAACAGCCGAAACCACAACAACAAAAACAACAGTTTACACTTACATGTGTTAAATGCCATAGTTAAACTTTCATTTATTCATGTGGAGAAAAACTTAAATTATAGCATAAAAATATTGAACAATGCATGAAATTGTTATTGTGTATTATTTCTAACAAAAGCAATAAAAAAATCAATCGATATTGAAAACATTTTATTTGCAAATAGAAGAGCAAGCACAAGAACGAAAAGAAATGCATTTTAAAGATATCAAAAACTATGAGTGCAGTGCCTACATTATTGATCCTTATATCAATAAGGAGGAGATGGGGTGAGGTGAATTGTGGTGAGGTGAGATGAGATGTGATGTGAAGAGAGGAGCAGAAAGAGCTTCAGCTGAGATGTGAGGAGAGGAGAGTAAAAAGAGCTTCAGCTAAGATGAGAGGAGAGCAGAGTAGAAAGAACTTGAGATGAAATCGTATGTATGGTCCGAAAAAGGATTTTCAACATTTTATTTGCATTTGCTGCGTGATGATGAGAAAAAATATACTACAAATATTAAAATAATAATAGCAATAGAGAAAAAATATACTACAAATATTAAAATAATAATAGCAATAATAATAACAAAAATAGGGTATAAAAATGAGGAAAAATGAAGGAGAACAATAAGAAGAGGAAAATGAATGTTAGTACGAGTATAGTGGGCGTGCGCTATCAAAGCGCGCCGCCCACACTCACAAGCAAGCAAAGCATTAAACCAACAATATAAGTACAATAATGTATGTGAACACATACAGTGAAATGGATGGACGGACGAACAGACAAATACAGAGAGACAGACAGTCAGGCAGACAGATCGAGCAACAAACAGACAGACAGCAGATAAATGTTTGTTATAGTTGTTGCTGGAATGACTGGCGACACTGGATAAATAGTGCAAGCGCGGCGCACTAGACAATGCAAACAACAACAACAACAACAACAACAGCGACAACGGTCACGACAAATAATGATGACAATAATGACGATGTTGTTGCTCATGCCACTGATGAGTGTTGCTGTTGCTGCTAAAGAAGAAACAAAAAGACAACCGCCCGAGAAGTGCAATAATTTTTAACATAAATGGAAATTCATTTTACCATAAGAGAAAAATAAAATTTTGTTTTTTCTTTTATTGTTTGCGATATTAATATTAAAAAAATGAAAATAGTGCAGAAAAGTGCACATACTTTTTCCATACATTTACTTTTTCTTTTATTTTATATTTTTTGTCATTTATGTTGAATGACAAATTGAAATGTTTGCATGCGACATTTTCATTTTCCACTACAAAATTGAAATGAAAAACAAAATCAAGAATTGGCGCTCCGCAATGTTGGCATATTCAAAAGTTGAAATGTTTAAGACAAATCTGACATAAACATGAATTACCGCATTGTTTATTTTAGAGTAGCCTGATTTCGTAATAAAAATGTTGCATTGCAAATGTCACAATGCTTCAGAAATGTTGGTTTTCATTCTTTTTTTATGTAAATGAGAAACTAACTGCTTCTTATTTCTCTTTGCTGTGAGCGGCTAAAAGTGTTCGAGAGCGAAGTATTTCACATCAAGCCGGAAAAGATTTTGAAGTGAGTAAAATTTCAGAGAGCGAGAGAAATTGTAAGCATGAAAAAATGAACGATAGTTAATGCCATAGAAGACATGCGGTAAAATTCAGATGTTGCTTTGTTCATAGCAACATATGATGATCGACGACGATCTCTCAAGTTTCACCTCAAGTGTTCTATGGTTAATGCCATAATCATGAGCTAAGATCATTACGATCATCACCATTTCAATAAATTGCATTTCGGGTGCCTTACAATTCACAAAACAGTAGAATTGCGTGATTGATTGATAGTAGCTATATCGAACAATTCTTGTCTCGGCCTGGTAGTCAGTCGTGACAGAGGTACGATTAAATGAGGTAAACAACTGATTCTCAGGTTATGGCATTTAATTTGTTCGCCCGAAAAACAAAATGATCAGGTAAAGCAGACATTACTTAGATAGCAATTGCTTAGATTGAAGGTCAATTGTAAAATATTTCTGTTCTTGAGATTTAAGAGAAATAAGTTTCAGTTGCAGTAAATTTCGTTGGTAAATTCCTATTTCCAACCGGAACGATTTCTTGAGCAATCCCGCTTTAAATAAAATGAAATGAATGACACAGTTGTTACACGTTATTTTTAGAGTTTACTATTTTTACTTACTTACTTTTAATGGCACAACAGCCCGTGAAGGGCCTAGGCCGAGCTTATCGCATCCACTCATGTTGTACATGAATGGAAGGGTCCTACAGTTTTATGTCGAGTGAAAAGCTTTTCATAGGCGATTTTTACTCTTATAGGTTTGCCATTGCCTGCCTAGAGGTGGTGGTGGGTGCCGTGTAGAAAAATTATTTTTTTTACTTTATGATTTTACCTGTGCCGAGATTCGAACCCCCGAACACTCTACGTAGCAGTCCAACGCACTACCACTACGCCACAGCGACCACAAGAGTTTACTATCGATTCTAAGAAATTAAATTTTTAGTATAAAATTGCTAGAACCCTCGATAGCAAGCACACAGGTAGACTTACCAAATATTTACGACCTATTAACCTTTTTTTTATTGCTTTCTACTTAAAATGCTCAATTGCGCATGTTCATTTCCCAAAACTTTAAATTTGTTCCGTTCAAAAAAAGTATCCTTGAAATTACGGAGTTTTGCTTTCTATTGTACCTACTTTTTTTTAGGATAGTTCAAGAAATGCACGACCTTTCTTCAGAATTCACGTTGCAGAAAAGGACAATTACGACACCTACCTGCGAAGGTTTCTAAGGGATTCGTCATGCCGCATAACTAATGCGCGGCCTTAAATGAATTCCTGGTAAATCCATTTTCAACCATGAACCTTCCGAATCGGGGGTTAATAATTATATAATAGTTCCATATATTTCATAGACATATAGACATTAAAACAAAGAAACAAACAAAAAACCGTGCAATAAGAACATATACACACATAAAAATAACGGCATATGCATAATCAGTCACGGTATGGTTAATTGTTTGTGCTCCTTTAAGTATATTGTCATATCAGCTAATAAATTATTACAACTTTACAGCCACAAGCCATGCGAGAAAGCGCTACCCACTGCTAACAGCAATTTTACCTACTCCCCCTTAATAAATATATATAAAAAAAAAAAAAAAACAAATGAAAAAATGCTCACGAAACTCTTTAAATAACGAACACTAGCCACAGCAAAAAATGCTGCTGCTGTCGTTGTTGCTCTTCAACTCGACATGAACTACTGCTACTCCACCCAATCGTAAAGCCTACAGACGACCACAAACCCCAAAAACAACAGTGGCTCGTCTGCTGCTGGTGCAGAGCCCTCATCTCACTTGATGATGTTGATCGGTTGGTTGGCTGGCCGGTGACAATGGTGTCGATGTTGATGCCAATGTTGTTGATGATGTCGTTGTTGCTGTGGCTGTTGTTGTTGTTGTTGTCGTCGTTTTTGTTGATGGCATTGCACGATTTTGTGAAACTGTGAAAATTGTCTTTATTTTATTTGGATATGCATACGACACTCTAAAGCTGTAGCAGCACCAGGAACAACAGCAACTAGGTTGTCCCTTTTATTTTACCATATGTATGTATGTATATAGCTTGTCCAAAGCCTGCTCCTCCCCATTGTATGTAATACACATAGACACAGCCACGCAAGCACACAAACGCATACACACACACACAGGAAGCCCCCATTATGCAGAGAGCCTCATCAAAATGTTCGGGATTATGTTCAACATGAATTTCATGTCAACACTGTTGCCATGTTGCATGAATGGTTGTTGTCAGTACTACATGTAAATGCAATGCATTGCATTGAAATGGAAGTGCAACGCATGTGCATTAATGTATGCATGGCAATGCTCAATTGTTGTTTCTGTTGTTATTGTTGTTGTGCATTTTTATGTGTTTATGTCTATGCATGGGTATGCATGCATACATACATACATACATGGTACGTGTTTCCTTTTATTTAAATGCATGTGAGTGAGCCTAAATAGGATTAAAGCCAAATCCTTATCCTTGTACCCGGACGTTATTATTGTTTAGAAATACAACAACAACAAAAATACTTTGCATTTGCATTGTATAAGTTTTTAGTGAATAGTTTTGGAATCTACAGCAATTACTTTGTTACAGTTTAACATGAAAAATGTACTAGGTTTTTTCATCTCAATAGACAAAAGCAATGTAAATGCAGTCCTCATAATTTAATAGCTTGACTGCTTCGCAAATGGTTTCAGTTTCAATATTACCACCCTAGTCGAAATCTATCACCCAAGTCGAATAATAAGAATAAGAGTGGGTTATTCATTGCTGAGTCTACGTACGTATGTATATATTTGCATTTACTTACTTGCGTATATGATGAGATAATAAGATATGAAAAATATTACAAAAACAAACAAATTTACATTCAGTTCCAGAATTGCAAATCTTTCTAGATTTCAGTCAAGAGAGAAAGTACATACATACTTAGCAGTAAGAAAAAATGCAACCGTGTAACTGTGTTTTATTAAAATAACAGTACCATGGGAAAGACATCTTCTGATTGGTTCACCTAATTATTCCGCCATGTTTCATATCAATTATACATGTACAGTGTCGGACAATCAAATAAGAACACCTTGGACTATAAAACTTGCATTGATTTTTTTTATCGGACTGCTTATGGCAAGCAACTTTTATAGAGAAGAAAATGGTATGGTATATGGTTTATTTATAAATTTCTAGGTGGCAACACTATGTTTCAATATTTTTTTGGGATTCCCAAGCAAAAAAGAAGATTGGCAGTACCAGATCTAAAAACAAAGACGAATTGTGGCAAAGCATTCAAAGAGCGTAGTATTCCATACCCCAGGCTACTTGCGCGTCTCTGGTGGAATCAATACCTAGAAGGTGTAAGGCGGTTTTAATTAGCAAAGACTATTCCACAAAATATTAGCATTAGTGAACAATTTCAGTCAATATTTTATAATTTTTTTTTTTGTAATTGAAAAGTTCTTCTTTTGTTTGTCCTTTTGAAATGTGATTTTTTGTATAACTTTTAAATTTCTTTTTTTACACTAAATTGATTTTGTTTTTGTTTTAAGAAAAATTTAACTCATGGAATAAATGAATAAAAGTAAATACCTTTTAAATTTATCATAAGCCTAGAGAAATATGTTTTTAATGTTTCTGGTTTCAAAACAAGGTGTTCTTATTTGATTGTCCGACACTGTATATTGACTATCTACTTAGTATTACATTTACTGCTAGTAGGCATGAAGAGAGAGGCGGAAACGTGAGGTATATATTTTTTTGACCGTTCTTCAAAGACTTTGGAAACCAAATTTGGATATGTATATAATATAAACAAAAAAAACTATGCAAATTGGCTAATTTCATGTGTATTTTTCCATATGCAATTTTTTCAGAAGTTTCGTCAGTTGTAGGCTCTCAAAAAGATGAGAGGATCTATGAAGTTATCATTTCTTCATCAAGTACTTATTTTATAAACCTTTTTTTTATTTATTTTTTTTTATTGATATATTCAACACACAGGGGGTACCTATATGAATGCAGGGCATTGTTTTGATTGAAAGGAAGATTGAGAGGTGGGAGAAGGAAGGAGGGAGAATGAGAGAAGGAATGCAATCACAAGACACCGCTAGAAAAATACAGATGAATTTTCTATTTCAAATGCAAAATAATTAAATTAAAAAATTGTTTTCTGTGGTTTTTAAAAACAATTATTCAGCATGTTTTTGTCCAGGTAGGCTTTTTAGTGAGGAAAGGCCTGATAATTTTAATAATTTATTGAAATGCAATTTGAAATCCAGAAAAATATAAATATATGACCTATATTACTTTTACGAAAAGCTTAAATGTAAATGTATTTTTAACGAATTTTCAAAAAAATTATCTCCGATAAATACTAGAGATTTCAAAATTGCCTCAAATGTATAAAGCCTGAAGAATTATTTTAATGTGCACATTAAAAAAAGGAGTCTGTAAGTTGAACATTTCCTTTTACACCAAGTACCAAGTGCAAGTACTTTCTCTCCACCGTTACTCCCTGTCCCAACGACTACAATTTCGGAGAGCGAGTTTAAAAGAAAATCTAGTTTGGGTCTTTGTTAACCAAAAAATTCAATGATGGTTTTTTTTAAAAGAAAAATTAAAAATCAAACTCGTTAACAGGTTGCATAACTTCTTTGGTATCTTTCTTCTGGTACCTAAAACCTTCAAGTTTTTCCACCTATCCACCTATAACATGCTTTCTTTAACTTAATCAAAAAGTTTGTGAAAATCAATCAAATTTACAAACAAATATTTATGCACATGAAGTTGATATTTTCAAGTTTGTTTTCTATTTCTTTTCTGATTTTTCAAGCACCAGAAAACATTGCAAGTAAAAGAAACATTTTCTTCCCATCAAAATCGCCCCTCTCCAAAGAGACATTCACATATACACACACACACGCACACACACACTTAGAAACAAGCGTAGAAAACATTAAACTGCAATAAAAACGGTTAAAATAATCTCTAAAATTTATGCGCTTTAATGTTATTCTATTTTTCTTCTAGTATGAAATCAAAACCTTTTGTTATAACCTAAAAATCTTATCAGATCAGACTTCATTTCACTTCCAAAAAAGAAAAAAAAAAAAGGAAGCAAAAGCAGTAGGAAGTAGAAGAAGAAGAAGAGAAAAAAAATATAATATAAATCTGTTCGCCAATGCAAGATTTTGTCGCAAACATTAACCTTGGAAAGTATTCCGACAGAAAATCAGACTAAAAATCAGAATCAGTCAGGCAAACGGGCAAACAGGCAGGCTGTTATGTAATTCGGGTGGGTCGAACTAGGTCGTTCTTATCTGTATCGCACCGCGCTCAACCTCAGTGACATTATACAGACACACACACTCACAAACACTAACTGTAATAACAACGAGCGCGCACATTTCCCGTTAAGATTAAGTTTCTTGCTCCCATCGCCCTCCATTCACCACCACCAAGAACCCAAACCATCGTCGTCACTGAAAAATTTTGCACTCGCAAAAGTCAACTTTTCTTATCAGTGCCAACAAATCTCAGTATAACAGCAGAGGCAGCAGCAGCAGCATCAGCAGCAGCAATGGCTGTAGCCGCAATAGAATAACATAAGAGCGGGCGCTTAAAACTTTTTTGTAATTGTTGCCTTTGGTGGTAATCTGACACCAGCGGCGCGCGGTTACGAGCAACCAAAAAAAAATAACAACAACGTTTTTTTTCTGTGCTTTTCTACTTTGATTCACCACAATTTGCGTTGAAATGTTGTTGTTGCTGATGCTGGTGTCGCTTCTAGTGTTACGCAGTTAACTCAGCTGCGCTCAGTTTAAATCCTGTTGCCTATACACACACATACATACACATACCCGACAGCGACAACGACAACGACAACGATGGCTCTGTCGGCCTTGATGACATTTTCACATTGGTAACGTGCTACTGGCGGCAATAGTGGTGGCAACAATTGTTCACATTGCCATTGCTGCTACTGCTGCTGCTGTCGCAAAATGTCAATTTCATGCCGGGTTTTGTTGCGTAAACGACCAAAAAAGAGCCACCAAATCCATCGACCCAACGAACGACCGACCAATCGACCTAACATCTTATCTGCATCTGATGGATGTGAAAGTGACAGGGCAGCAGCTCAAGCAACTACAACTGCGAGCTGGCGATGGGTGTTGTGATGGTGGTGCGACCACTGCTGTCGTTGCGATAAACGGCGGCAATCAAGTACACATACACACACACACACAGAGAAATGCAAAAGCACCACAGTTTATTTATGTATGCTCAAAAGCGTCAGCGGCGCGAACTGGTTTAAATGTCAACGCTTTATGGTGTGTGAGGATTTTAACGATTTTTGGGATTTTTATACTTGGTATCAATTTTGTTCCTTTTTTTTTATTTTTTTGTTTCCTTACTGGAGCATATGAAGTTAGGGTCACTTCAATTGTTGTCGTTTCATTTTTATTTTTGCTTTTGTTTTTGCTTGGCAAGTGCTAAAGAAAAGTGTTGAAAATAAATACTTTGATTTGAGAAAATATGGTGGCCAATGTGTGTGAGAGAGAAAGAGAAGGAGAGAGGGGGAACTTATGTGGATTAACCTAGATTAAGTGTAAATCTAGAACAAATAAACTTATTAAGCTTATAAGTAATTTCTTTTTACAAGAAACAAAAGTGACCAGCATTTTGTCGTTTTACATAAGATTTAAGGATAGATATGAATTTTTATTTTGGTGGTAGAGAGTTTTTTGCTATCCCTGCAAACCTCATTGGTCTTTGCAAAATGACACTGATCGACACCACCAGCGCAGTGCAAATTGGGGCAGACCTGTCCGCGCCATTTGATACCAAAAGAGTTTTCAGACAAGGTGACTCCCTATTTTCTCCCTGGAGAAAATAATTCGAGCTGCGAACATCTACATCTCTGGCACTATCTTCTACAAGAGTGTCATGCTGCTGGCATACGCTGATGATATTGGCATCATTGGCAAAAACGTCTGAGCAGTCAGTGCTGCATTCGTCGAGTGGGTTAACAAACAAAGAGTCACGGCGCCATGGACAAAATGTCACTGTTGACAATTATACTTTTCAAGTCGTCAAGGATTTCGTTTACCTAAGATCCAGCATTAATACAAACAATAATGTAAGCCTTGTGATTTATGAATGCAGAGCATTGTGTTGAATGGAAGGAGGAAAGATTGTTAGGTGGGAGGAAGAAGCAGGGAGATCAAACGGAGATTAGCTTTTGCCAATAGGTGTTACTACGGGCTCAGTAGGCAATTGAGAAGCAGATCCCTCTCTCGACCGACGAAAATAACGCTATATAAATCCTTCATTCTTCCCGTCCTAATGTGCAGGCACGTGGACATTTACCGCCAATGATGCGAGGCTGTTGGGAGCGTTAGAGAGGAAGATACTCCGTAAGATCTATGGTCCAGTATGCGTGGACGACGTGTATCGAATAAGATGGAATGATGAGCTGTACGCCAACACTGACATAGTCACGCGTATAAGCGTATAAAAATTCACCGGCTTCGCTGGCTGGGTCATGTTGAGCAAATGAAAGAAAGCGCTCCGGCTAGAAGGGTGCTTTATTCGAGACACGGTGGAGGAACATGCAAAAGAAGACGTCCTAATCTCCGTTGGAGAGACCAGGTAGAGGGCGACCGGACTGCACTTGGCCTTATCAACTGACAGAGTAGCAAAGGCGACTGGCCAAGCTTTATAGAGGCAGTCAAGACCGATCATCGATTGTAGTCCCAGTTAAGTAAGTAAGTAGAGAGTTTTTTATAGTGAAAAAATTAATGGATTATTTTATTATTGGGGGGCAATGTTTTTTTTTTTTTTCGTTGTATGCAATTCACAGTGATTCGATCCCATAGA
The DNA here is from genome assembly GCA_958295655.1 of Palloptera scutellata. NCBI lineage: Eukaryota > Metazoa > Arthropoda > Insecta > Diptera > Pallopteridae > Palloptera > Palloptera scutellata. The sequence continues at coordinate 126,958,032 of OY282449.1, read as the reverse complement.
TCGGCTGGACAAAAGTCAAATGAGTTCCCCGATCTTTATGAAATTTTATATACCCAGCAGCTTCCTGCTGATCGCTATGCCCTAGTTGAATCCGATACGAGCGATTTTTCTTCTACGATTGTCGTATACGACATGTTTTTGAGAACAAATTGCACGCGTTCAATGATGCTCTCCTAATTGAGGACGATGCGATGATTTCGCATAAAGATTTGAATTAAAAATTATGAAAAACTTTCTTAATTTTGATCACCAAGGGAAGTTTCAGATTTCGTGGCACCAAAAATTCGAGCCAACACTTTAAATTATAAGCATAAACATATGCCATTTGGCAAAAAAAAAAAAGAAGAGAAGTTGGTGCCTGAACGACCTGAGCTAAAGTGTCTCCTTTCAAAAATCTTATAATCATGGGAAAAATTTTCAAAAAATTTGAAAATTGTCAGATTTACTTCGTATTCTCGGAATACTATTAAAGCTAATAGAAATCAAAAAAAATTATTTAGCTAACAAGAAAATCTCACTGATTGCCTAAGTTGCTGAATCAATAATCGTACTGTCGTCCTGCACTTCGGTGTGAATCCACCAAAATCTTACAACAATTTACAACCTGTTGACACTTTTTAATAAAGTTAAAATCTAACCATTTAACAACAATCATTAAAACAAAAAACTTTCCTTACTTAAATTCAAAATCTAAGCATAATTCATCTTCACAAAAACACGATACAATAACAATAAAAAAAAACATTTAAAAGCCATAAAAAGTTATAGAAAAAATTTCAATTGCCAACAACAATTTTGTGCGGTTACATGAAAAGGTAACAAGAAAAAAAAAACATCACTAGGCCCCACAATTCTTATTGTTGCTGGCCCCCCCATAATGGCGCTAAATATACAACAACAACATACAAAATGAAACGCCAGCGAATGGTTGCGCACGTGTAAAAGTGTAGGAATTTAGACAAAAAGTATGAAAGAAAGATGAAACAAAAAAAAACAAAAAGTAGTAGACGCATCAGTTAAAAAGCGGCATAAAAATGTGATTTTGATTAATTAATTACGAATTGTTTTGGAGCATGTGTTAAAAATGTTGTTAATGTTGCGGCGGTTAACATCAACAGCAACATTAACCAAGCAAACTCAGCCAGCGCAGCAACAACTTCGACAACTACAGCGAATTTGAGAGTGTGATCATTTATGGAGGACTTTTGCGTTTACCTTTTTTATACCCTACACATTTTGTGAGGGTATATTGGTTTTGATCGAGTAACTGTTTGTTTGTAACGCCCATTAATAGGCGTCGTAGGTATGAACATACAAGTATACATACTACATATATATTATATAAATGATCCGAGTGAATAGCCGAGCCGATTTAGCAATGTCCGTCTGCCCGTCCTTCAATCTGTCCGTCATCTATCTGTCTGTGGACACTAGATAACTAGAGTAAAACTTAACAAATCTCAACCAAACTTGATACAGACATTGGTTATTATCAGGAAAAGGTTAAGTATTGAAATTGGCAAAATCAGCCAAGGGGGCGTGGTACCTTCCATAAAAGTGATGTATTCAAAGAGTGATATTGAAAGCAATCTCAAAGGGTATTGTACATAACTCGAAATATATCATTAAAGTAATCTATTTTGAGGGTTTCCAACATTGGACAAAAGCCACGCCTACTTCCAATAAGAATGTGATATGAAAAAGGATATATCACAAGAACAAGCGAAGCAGATGGAACGAAAATTTGGTGTACACAGTTAAAATAACACAGAGAAAAAATGATGTGAAAATTGCCCTCATTGGGCTAAAACCACGCCCACTTCCCATACATAACTTTATATTTGTTATATGTCTGTGGACTCAATAGCTGGAGTAAAACATACCAAACTTGATACACACATTTATTATTGTCAGGAAAAGGTTAAGTTCTGAAATGGGTAAAATTAGTCAAGGGGGCGTGGTACCTCCCATACAAGTGCAATTTTCAAAGAGTCATACTGAAAGCAATTCTAAAGGGAATTGAACAAAAAAAAAGAATAGTTTCTTAAACAACTTTTTTGAGGATAGCCAACATTGGGCAAAAGCCACGTCTACTTCCCATAAAAATATGATATGAAAAATGAAATATCACAGGAAGAGCAAAGCAAATGGAACCAAATTGGATGTACATAGTTAAAATAACTTCGAAATAAAACTGATGTGAAAAGGATGATAATCATTGGGAAAAACCATGCCTACTTCCCATACAGAACTTTATATTTGTTATATGTCTGTGGACTCAATAGTTGGAGTAAAACTTACCCAACTTGATACAGATATTTGTTATTGTCAGGAAAAGGTTAAGTTATGAAATGGGTAAAATCAGTCAAGGGGGCGTGGTACCTCCCATACAAGTGTAATTTTCAAAGAGTCATACTGAAAGCAATTCTAAAGGGAATTGAACAAAACTCGATACGCATCATTGAAATAGTCTCTTCAGCAACTATTTTGATGATTGCAAACATTGCGCAAAGCCACGCCTACTTCCACTAAAAGTGATATATCAAAGAAAATAGTGAATCTATTGAACCAAATTTGGTATACACAGTTAAAATATCTTCAAAAATAACTGATATGAAAATTATCGTCATTGGACAATAAGCACGCCTACTTTCCATTCAGTTAACAGTACCGTCAATGAATACAAAAAAGTGTTTTATTTCAGAGTGTATGTAGGGTATATAAGTTTGTCCGCGTTTGTACTTTCCAATTTTTTTTCTTTAAATTTTTTAACATTTTGATTTTTTGTTTGTTTTCTGTGCCTTTGACATTTAGTAGAAGTTTCTTAGTATAAGAAAGACAGACGACATTTGGGGTGTTTAATGCTATATATTGAAGAATTTTTTTGTGGTTTAGTCTTTCTTTTTTGACCACTGGTGCTTAGGTTGGTGTTTTGTTTTTTGGAGCGCAAGCAGCGGGTGCTGCAAATTTTATAATTTTTCCTTTTTTTTCATTTCAAATTCTTACAATTTTTAGCTTCACCTTAAAGTGTAGACAACTTGACACTGTTTTTTTTAATTTTATTTTGTTTGGTTTTTTTGTTGTTGTTGTATGCTATTCAAAAGGCATATCACCGCTATAATTATGAGTAACATAAAGTAATTTGATATTTTTACAACTTGTTGATCAACAGCAACAAAACAACAACAATAACAACAGCCAAACATTGACAACTCGCTTGCCGCTGCTGTTGGTGGCGGCGGCTGGTTTTTGTCATTGTAGTAAATATGTAGTGGCTGCTGTCAAATAATCGCTGGTTACTTTTTTGTTTGGTGTGTGTGTGTGTGTGTGTGTGTGTGTGTGTTTGTGTATGTGTTGTCTTCCGAAATCTATTAAGAAGCTCGAATGAAAGAAAGATGAAAGTAACGAGTGAAGAAGAGAAGAAGCTATCGACGCGCCGCACATGGAAGACATAATCTTCTTTTTCTTCTTCTTCTGCTGCTGCGAAGTTTTTATTGTTGGAAGTTGCTGCTTGATGCTTGCTGCCCTTTTATAAATATGTAGTATGAAATGTTAAGTTTATAATGTGCACAATAAAATTAATAATCGTTCAATAAAAATGAATAACAAATTGTTATGAGCGCTGTAGCAGCAGAAAGGAACAGCAGCAGCAGTAGCAGAAGAAGCGGCGGCAACAACGCCAATAACAGTTGGCGGTAACTATAAACTGTAAGCAGCAATCTCTCCTTGCATAATACCAACAGTTGGAGCATATGTGAATGTTTGACGACATAAGAACATTTCACATGCGAGCACATACAAAATGACCATTTGCCAGTTCTTTTTACAATATGTACTATGAGACATAGCGACGGCCGCTGAGCAGACAGACAGACGGACAGACAGACAGACAGGCAGGCAGGCGGGAAGGCAGACAGAGAAGAAGGTGTTCGTTCTTTGTGAATGTGAGTGTGTGCGAGCGCGTATGTGTGTGTTAAGAAGCGCTACATTACACGCATCATTATGATAATGCGGAGCGGCGACGCGATCGCGATCGCGCACATGCGCGCTCCTTCTCTACATCAATATGAGAATCAACAGGATCATGATTATGATGATCGGTAAATGATCATTGTTGAGTCGCTGATCGTTTTTCTGTTTTTTTGTTTTTTTTTTTTTTTTTTTTTGCTTTTTCGTCTTTTCCATTCATTATAAGTTTTCTTGTGCGCTTGATCGCTTGATCGGTTCGTTTAGTTTGATATTTTTGCTGTTTTTGTGGAGAGAGGGGAATTTTCTTTTATTCTATCGGCGGTGCCGTTGAGAAGGGCCTGCGCGCAGTGGTATACCGCTGATTTGTAACCGGTGCTATTGAGCTGATTACTGCTGCAACGCTGCAGCAGCTTTTTATTGTCGAGTATTCGTAACGAATTGCATTTCGCTGCGGTCATCTGTGCGGGTTCGTTTTCATTTTCTTTATTCATTCTCCTTGTTTTTTCTTTTTTTGCTCATTGTTCGTTTTACTTCATTTCATTTAGTATCGTTTTGTTAAAATGCTTTATTATCATTATTATTATTGTGTGTGTGTGTGTGTGTATGCTAGGTGTCAAAAGTTCATTATCACTAGCGTTAAGCGCTCAACTAATAAGCGGCCAAGAATTTCTTAAATTTCTCAATATTTATTTCAAATTAACAAATACTACGATAAATACTTATGCTCGCTCGTTGAATTAAGTTAATAAAAAATTTTAGAAAGAAAATTGTATTAGTAAACTAAAATATAAGTAAGACATTGGCCGATTCTGATAATGGAAAAAGAAATAACAAAAAATAAAGATAAACAAAACTCCAGTACTGAAAGCGAACTTGAACCAGCGCTCGTCTTTAATCCCTCAAATAAGGTAACAGTTCTAGAAGAGAAATGCCGAAAAGGACTTCTAAGATCACCACAACACTTCCATTGAAATTTTCAAAATAAAAAAGAATATATTAGAATATGTTCAAAATGATTTTAAAATGACCACAAACACAAAGGTCGAAACCTTTAGAAACCTCTTTCACTATCATTTGATGATAGTGATGACGAACACCTTCTTCTCTGTCTGCCTGCCTGCCTGCCTGCCTGTCTGTCTGTCTGTCCGTCTGTCTGTCTGCTCAGCAAATGGAATATTATTCTTTCGAAGCACAAATAATCAAATAAATTTGAAAAGAAGAATTGAAAATTTGTGTTTACTATAGCGGACAAATTCTCTAAAGCTTTTATGTAACATCATATTTTGAAGTTTTTGACAATCCACTTTTACTATTTCCTTCCCAAAAAAAATTCAGATACCAGTAATACAAAGCTTAAATTTTGTTGGAACAAATTTTTGACTTTTTCTTTCTTTCTTTTAATGTCACAACAGCTCATGGAAGGCCTAGGCCGAGCTTTTCGCTGCCACTCATGTTGTGCGTGTTATATTTGTTCATGAATGGAAGGGTCCTACAGATTTATGTCGAATCCGAATGACAAAGTGAAGAGCTTTTCATATGCCATTTTCACTCTTGTCGCTTTGCCATTGCCTGCCAAGAGGTGATGCCGCATAGAAAAATAGTTTTTCCTACTTCTTGATATTACCTGTGCCGAGAATCGAACCCCGGACACTCTGCATAACAGTCCAACGCACTACCACTAGGCCACAATGACCAGTAACACAAAGTTTGGATTTTGATGGAGCTTGACCCATTCTTTTTAACAGTAAATTTTTGACTTAACTCACATTACGAAATAAAAAACTCTTACGAGGTTTTCTGGGAACTTTGCAGGCGAACTTTGCTCCATTATACTACTGTGGGCAAAAGTTGGTAAGACTTTTTAATTTAAATTTCGCGCGGAAACCCATTCATCCTAATATTATTTTTTTAAGGTTGGTATGACTATCGGTGACATCTGTGCCAAATGTCACGTCAAAATAATCATTAGTGTTTAGTATACGCTTGTCTTTCTGAAGTACAAAAAGTGCATTCGGCGATTTTCACAATGAGTGAAATTATTCAACAAAGAAGTTCCATTAAATTTTGTGTGCGGAATCAAATTTCTGTTGCCGAAACGTTCAGAATGTTGCAAAAGGCCTTCGGTGATAATTGTATGTCGCGAGCAAGTTTTTTTGATTGGTACAAATTGTTCAAAGATGGTCGAGAACGCGTTGACGACGAACCACGTCCAGGACGGCCATCAACATCAACTGATGATCAGCACGTCAATAAAATCAAGGAATTGGTGCTCGAGAATCGACGATTAACAGTCAGAGATCTTACTGGCATCGTTGGAATATCGGAAGGATCAGTGAAAACCATTTTGAAACATCATTTGGGCCTAAGAAGAGTGAATGCACGATTGGTTTCAAAATCACTGCATTGGTTTTACGAGACCATTTTGCCAAAAATTCGACTGATATCGTTCCGCAACCACCCTAACACCCTATTCGCCTGACTTAGCACCGTGTGACTTTTGGCTATTTTCTAAACTCAAAAAACCGCTTCGTGGACCGTTTGACCGTTTTGAGTCAATTGAAGACATTAAACATGAATCGCTAAGCGCATTGAAGGTTATTCCGGAAATTGACTTTAACAACTGTTTCGAGAATTGGAAATAACGTTGGCACAGTAGTGTATTGGGGCCGGGGGGGATTACTTTGAAAAGGACGAAATAGATTTGGAAGAATGAATAAAAAAATTTGAAATTATGAACAAAGTCTTACTACTTTTTGCCCACAGTAGTATATGTATATGGGGAAATGTTCCTAAATAAATTTGAAAAATCGTTCCTTTATAAATTAATCTTAAGTTTCATAAAAAAAAGGTAATGGAACTTGATTATTATGCGAAAAGAATTCGTTTCAAAAGAAGAAAATGTAAGCGTGTTTTACTTCGGAATGTTAGTAATTTTTTTTTTTTTTTTGTTCTAATTTTAGCTATTATTTTTTACAGAGTTATATTTCCTTCCTTCTATTTCCGCATCCTTTGCCGATACATAAACTCTTTTATAATCTTTTATAATATTATAAACTAGATTAGTTTAGATTGAAACAGGGGCTGGGTACAAGGCACCAAATCACTCCGGCCTAAAAACGCCTATCTTGAAGAGCCCATTGAATATCCAAAGATATTCTTCCTAGGCTTGTAGCATTCAAAAATGTTAAGATATCACCGGAAGTCATATTGCCCACTTCAACCGTAGTTGGTTATGCAATAGTAAGGTGACGATGCCCAAGCTTGTCACAATGGCAAGCTTGCACATAATCTACAGAATTCGTCCCGAATTACTCCCATGTTAGCAAGATGCTTCCTAACTGGTAAGTCCAGTAAGTCCAGTTAGAAATCGTGTGACAGCTCGGATTTCGTTTCTGTTTAACACCAAGAGTTGTTTTGTTCTTAACTTTGATAAACTTGGCATGAAGAGATTTTGCTTGTCTGTTGCCTGAGGTGACGTCCCAGGCAATCTGGTTTTTTCTGTTCAGCCATGTGTTAAAATTATTCTTTACAAAACTCCATAGTAATCCGAGGATGGGGTTGGTCCAAACATAGGTTCGGATGCCCCTTTTCTGGCCAGCTTGTCAGCTTTTATTGCACCCAATACCACTATGTCCAGGTACCCAAATTAGATGGACTCTATTTTGTGATGCTAGTATCAAACTTTACTTACTTTACTTTTAATGGCACAACAGCCCATGGAGGGCCTAGGCCGAGCTTTTCCATCCACTCATGTTGTGCGTGTTATATTTGTACATGAATGGAAGGGACCTACAGTTTAATGCCGAATCCGAACGGCGAAGTGAAAAGCCTTTCATAGCAATTTTTACTCTTGTAGGTTTGCCATTGCCTGCCAAGAGGTGGTGCCGTGTAGAAAAATTATTTTCTCTACTTTTTGATTTTGCCTGTGCCGAGATTCGAACCCCGGACATTCTGCGTAGCAGTTCAACGCATTACCACTACGCCACAGCGACCACCTAGCCTTGATAAATTGAACTAATTCTTAAGGAGTTCAAGGCCAGTAGTGCAGCCTTACTGTCCTAGGTCGTTCGTTTACCCGACGGTCTTTTTTCATATTTTCTAAGACATAATTCAATTGTGTGGTCGCTGTGGCGTAGTGGTAGTGCGTTGGACTGCTACGCAGAGTGTCCGGGGTTCGAATCCCGGCACAGGCAAAATCAAAAAAAGTAGAAAAAATAATTTTTCTACACGGCACTTCTGTTCCACCTCCCTTGTTTGTTTTTGATCCATCTGCATACCACAGATGGTAGTCTCCAACAAAGCGAGGACATTCTTTTTCCCAAGTATCTCTCGTAGGGAATGTAACTTGAAAATTGTGTTGGAAGTTTTGTCGGGGTAGGCACGAATCATTTATTGTGATGTTAAGGTTTTGTTCATCAATTCAATTCTTTTCCGGAATGTTCGACTTTTCTCTCAGTGCCTTTCTCTTGCAACATGAGCTTAGCAGTGAACTTCAATGCCTCTTGTTTGATCGCTAGGTGAAGTGATGGCAGGCTCAATGCAACTGTTTGTGTGATTCTCATGACTCTTGTTACTGAGGCAAGCCTCTGAATTTTGCAGAGTTTTTCTTTAGTGGTATTTTGCTGAGCCTTTTTGTCCTATACTGGAGCTCCGTATGTTATAATTGGCCTAACAATCGCTGTGTACATCCAAACACTGAGTTTTGGGTTGAGTACCCCGTTTTTGCTGCCAATTAGGCTTCTACTGGTAAAAAGCTCCGCTCTTGCCCTATGATGTCTTTCCAGATGAGGATTCAAAGTTAAGTTTTCATCTAGAATTATTCCAAAGTAAACTGGTTTGCAAATGGTATAACTTCATTAAAGTAAACCGGTATCCGAAGGATTTCCTTGTTTCTCTTTTAAGTGAAAATAATTATATTCGTTTTTTTTTTAGAATTAATATATTATAAGCTTAGTAAGGAGAGTGAAAAACTCATAATTCTCAATCACTCTCATGAGTTTTGAAGGTTTGAGTCGCATAGAGTTGAAATTCTAAAATCCTGAAACATATCAGTCTGGGATGCGCTTCGAAACTTCAGTGACTTTGCTGGTTAAGATATGCTGCATGAATAGAAAACAACGCTCTGACTATGAGAAAATTCTACTCGGAGAACATTAGTAGGATAAGACTTCCTTATCTCAGTTGAACAGATCAGATTAAGAACCACCTGATCTCACTTGATCTCAACAAGTTATGTTAGGTGACAGGGTGAAAAATTAAACCCAAGCAAAGTTGTTCAATTTTCTCAAATTCAGTAGATAATAAATTTAACTAATTCCTGCTGTAAAGATTTTAAATTAACGATTACTTTTCTGGCAATATATCAAGTGAATGACATCGAAACAAAATCGAATAAACATACTTTGTAGACAAATGATAATAGTATGTATGGTATGCACAACAACCTAAGTATGTTTAAACTATTATTATCATAACTCTAGAGTAATTATTACTACTGACTAGTCATTGAACATTATCGACAACGCGAAACAATGCAGCATTTTTTATGAGTTGCCAGTGTGTGAGGCGTGAAGGTGGTCGAGGGAAAACCAATGTTAAAACCAAAGCAGCCAACTAAAAATAACCCACCATCACTCACTTCAGTTCAGTTCAGTAAAACAAAAAATAAAATAAAAATAATAAAAAAAAAAAAAAAACTTGAAAAAATGGTTGACATCACCGTAAAATATAGCAAAATGTAAAAAGATCTATTGACAAGCTTAAGCATTCTATATAAAAACTAAACTATACATATTCTTCTTTCCTACTGAAATGGCACTTATTATTTATGAAGTATAAATTATCTTACACGTACTATTGACAGCTTTAAAATAATAATAGTACCTAATAAAAAAAAAATTAAAAGGGGAGCCTTACCTCCTCGGCCAAAAAGTGAAAAGCAAAAAGCTGACAGCTTTAAAAACCGCATGAAAGAAGAAAAGTAGCGAGCCAGCCAGGCAAGGCGGGCATAGTTTATGTAAAAAGATGCGCAAAATTAAAAAAACAACAAAAACTTAACGCAATGTGAATTTACTATTTCAAAGCTTACAACCACAGCAGCAACTTAAACCGTAAATCTAAACAAAAACAAAAAAAAAAAAAACAACATAATAATAATAATAATAATAATAATAATAATAATAATGAAATTCACATCAGTTGGGGGGCACACAACCATCATCAAGAAAATCACCAGTGAGCGCACTAGCAACAACAACAGCAACAGAAATAGCACCAACGCCATCACCATCGCCATCAACATCATCAACAACCTACATGGACAAGGAACAACAATTGGTATACAATTTTTTTTTTAAATAAATGAAAAGAAGAAGCATCAGCAGCCAGCAACATAACATCTTGACTTTTTTCTGTTTGTTTCAGTTTTCAGCTTTTATTTAGTTGCTAGCACTAAAACTAAAACTAAACATAAAATTTGAAGGCTAAGAAACTGTAAAAAACAAAGCGAAGAAACTTCATTTTTGTGCTGTTTGCTGCTTGCTGCTTGCTGCTAAGCACTGCTAAAAGTGCTCGCTCAATTTGAAAAGGTTGGCGGCCGCATTGCACCAGCCACAGCCAGCCAGCTTGCCAGCATCACCACCACCACAACAACAACAACAACAACAGAAGATACGTGAAGTTCATGGCAAGGATCACTGCTATTCTTGCATAAAAAAAAAAAACAATAACTACACAGAAGAAGAAGAGGCACATAGGAACGAATAGCCAGCCTTCTTTAGCCTTTTATTATGGTATTATTATGATGGTGGTAGGGTGACCGACCGACCGACCGACCGGCCGACCGACCAGCTGGCTGGCTGGCTGGCTGGCAGGCAGGCGGGCGAGCGAGCTGCGGTTTGATATAGGTACCGACATACACTATTGGGACCATGAAAGTCTGGGAATAAAAACGTTTTGCTATTTTGCTTTCTTGTTGTTTTTGTAACGCATTGAAAACTGCAAAGTCGTTGAAGAAAAAACGAAAAAGAAGTTGAAAACTTTTTAAACTTATGCAGCGGAACGGCAGCCATATTAGCTAGTGGTTGTTGTTATTGTTATTGTTATTGGTTTGGTTTTTTCCCCCCTCTCCCCCTACCCCCCCTTTAATCAGCAATGCTCCTAGACTTCATCCAAAATGGCTTAGGCTGCATGATGAAATTACTTTGAGATTATAATAAACATTTTTAGCGGTATGACAATTAACAATTAAAATCTCCAAATATTTGGAAATTTTACATATTGGTAAATATTTAAGAGTTAATAGGCAAGTTAAAGTGATGAGAAGGTATGACGTCAGAGACAAAAGATTGATGATGACAAAAAACAATGTTCAGTTCATCACGAATTTGACTGCAGTTTTCCCAAAGAATGAAAAAAAATAAAAAATTTAGGTAACATTTTGTAAAACTAAACCCTGAAAAATCTTATTCTACAATTGAACCCTACTTCTCATTGTTCTTCTTCTCACCAACTAGATATACTAATATTATATTACTTACTTACTTAGCTGGCGCTACAACCGATGATCGGTCTTGGCCGCCTCCACAAAGCTTCGCCAGTCACTTCTGCTATGCGCGCGCTGGCGCCAGTTGATAAGGCCAAGTGCAGTCAGGTTGCCCTGCACCTGGTCTTTCCAACGGAGATTAGGACGTCCCCTTCTGCGTGATCCTCCACCGTGGTTCGAATAAAACACCCTTCTAGCCGGAGCGCTTTCTTCCATTCGCTCAACATGACCCAGCCAGCGAAGCCGCTGGAGTTTTATACGCTTGACTATGTCAGTGTCGGCGTACAGCTCATACAGCTCATCGTTCCATCTTATTCGATACACGTCGTCCACGCATACTGGACCGTAAATCTTACAGAGTATCTTCCTCTCGAACGCTCCTAACAGCCTCTCATCATTGATGGTCAATGTCCACGTCTCTGCGCCATACATTAGGACGGGAAGGATGAGGGACTTATAGAGCGTTATTATCCTCGGTCGAGAGAGGGCTCTACTTCTCAATTGCCTACTGAGCCCGTAGTAACATATTAATTATATATTATATTATAAAATTATAAAAAGCATTGTAAAAATAATTAACAATTATGTAGATAATAAAAATTATAAATAAAACGATTCAATATAAGTAATGCTTGAAATATATTCCTAATTATAGAGAAATCCACATCGCACTGTCTTGAGGCTTTGTTAAACTCAAGCATGGCCCTTGTGATTGGAGCATTCATTAGATAGTAAGTTTTCAAAGTGGATACATAAAGTACATAAATTTCAAGTAAAAAAAAAGGCAAATCAATATTTCCATAAACTCTTCTGCATAACTCTTCTGCTCTCAAGAGACTTCCAACTAATAAGTAAGCATCGAGCATTATGCAAAGAAAAAGGCTCAAAAAAATGTAAAGAAGGTTGGTGAGCAAAATGATAAAAAATTTCTTTTGAATTCTTTCAATGTGTGCAGAGGGTGTATTTTAGAAAGTTTATCCAAATGTGGTCGCTGTGGCGTAGTGGTAATGCGTTGGACTACTACGCCGAGTATCCGGGGTTCTCGGCACAGGCAAAATCAAAAAAAATATAAAAAAAAACATTTTTCTACACGGCACCACCTCTTGGCAGGCAATGGCAAACCTACAAGAGTAAAAATTGCTATGAAAAGCTTTTCACTTCGCCGTTCGGATTCGGCATTAAACTGTAGGTCCCTTCCTAGGCCCTCCATGGGCTGTTGTGCCATTAAAAGTAAAGTAAGTAACTTATCCAAATGAAGGAAGCATATTCAAGTTTCGAACGTACTAGTTTTGTATAAAAGATTTTACGCGTATACGAATCTGAATTGAGATCCCTGCCATAGCGACGAATAAAGGCAAGGAGCGAAAAGGCTTTTGGTACAAGGCAGTTTACCATACATGGTTAGAGAAAGTAAATAGAGTGCGTCAAATAGAGAACACCCAAGTCTAGGAACTCCTCAACCGACTTCAGCTCATTGTTAGAAATATAAGTACTATAGGACGAAAGTTACTGTCTAGATGATCTTACAAATTACTCATTTGAAAACATTTTCTTATGTCAAGAGTGAATTTGTTTTGTTGACATAAATCAACTAGGCGTTTAATATCCGATACTTAAAATTAATTGATTTTCATTCTTAAACTGATACCAACACCAGGATTATAATTTCAGTAAGCATTATAGAACCCTACCCAAAGAATCAAAAGTTAGTTTAAGATAATATATATTCTCTTTTGTCATTTCTCAGGAGACAACCTCGATTAATGTTTCTGAAAATAAGGAGATTTCCTTCTAAAGGCAACTATTCCGGGTTTTCAGACAATAGATTTGGATAATGCGGCAATAACTTAAGAGGTTAGAATTTCTAGATTAATGCCCTTCTCGGCTCTCTCGGAATCTCAACAATTAAGACAGAGCCAGCCTAAAGAATTTAGTTAGCAAATAAACTGAAAAAAGTTTTTTATTCTGAGAAGATGAGATGATTTTCTTATTCGAATAAAATAACTTTGGGTGACTATATACCTCGATTTTAATAGACTACGTTTTAAAAGAACAAAATCAAGTGCTAAGTTAAAGTAAAAGATGCTGAGTTCGACGCAATCAATCCGTCGAAGTTCTAATCACTCTTTCAAAAAACTTCAAATTAATACAAAAACACATATTTTCTAAAACTTAGCAACAAAATGATTTTTGTAAATAATAAAAAGTTTGTCTACAAAAATTAAGCATACAAAAAATCAATAACAAAAACTGCGCTCATTTTCGAAGATTATGCAATTTACATTTAATAATGTGGAAAATATATAAAAAAAAAACCAACAAAGCCACGAACTCCAAACATGAGCTGGACCGGTGAATTGCTCATTAAGAAGAACAACACTGCATCAAGAGTTGTTAAGAAGAAAGCAAAAATTACTCCATTCAAAAGAAAGAAAAAAGTAAAGTTGTTACAATTTCGGTAACAACTTCCAAAGAAACAGCAGCGTATTGTTGCAGTTATTAAAAACAAGTGGCGGCAGCAGGAAAAAAAAAATAAAAAATTAAATACAGGCAACAAATTTGCTGATGTATACTGAAGCTGTTATTCGGGGAATAAAAAGAAAAATATAGCAGAAGTGAGTATAGTAAACCTGGTTCAGTAAACTAAACTAAAATCTAGAAGAGAACAAAGAACGTGTTGTTTTTTTTCTCACATAGTTCCTTTAATGCTTTGTTATTGCTGTTATTGTTGTTGGTGCTGCTAGTGCCGCCGCTTCTGCTATTGCTGACAAGCAACAGATAATAATTTGCACAGTAGAAGTAAGAAGGAAAAGGTCATAAAACTGTTACCCCCGCTGTTGTTGCTGTTGCTGGCATTTCAGCTGCTGTTGCTGCTGTTGCTGTTGCTGTTGCTGGTGGTGGTGCTGCTGTCAATATTGCCGTTTCTTCATAAGCTGTTGTTTGGTGTTGCTGCTGATACTTATTCTGACTGCCTATCTGCCTACCTGCCTGCTTGCTTGTGCTTATCTGCTTGCTCAAGTTGGACTGATCGTAAACGAAATGCTCGTAAATTTTGCTGTGCACTACTCGTATCAACTGTTCAAATGTCTCAAGTCGTCGCTGGTAGCTGGTCGCTGGTCGTGGAGTAAGTATGTATGTAGTATAGTTGTGGTACAAAGTCAATGCAAGTCAGGCTGCATGATGCATGCAATGGTTCTGCTTCTACAACAGCAGCAGCAGCAGCAGCAGCAGCAACAACGCATAAATGCTGTCAACACGATATATAATCCTCAACTGTCTGACTGTTTGACTATTCGGTGTTGTTGTTGTTGTTGTTGTTGTGCTTGTGGTCTTTGCAATGCGTTTTTGCATTTATCTAGTGTTTTTACTTTTTTTTTTTTAGTATTTTATAGCATGAAATTGGAACAACAACCACAACAACCACAACAACAACCACAACAACAACAACAGCAACAGAAGAAGGAGGCGGGTGTTCTGTTCGTTTCAGCTTTGGAATTGTGTTGCTGCTGTTTCAACTATTGTTCGTAATTTTTGTTTGAAGAGCCTAACCTAAGTTTACGATTTGTAAACTTAAGCTAGACACATGATTTTGGATTTGCATCTTCTAAGAGTGTTTAGCTCTGCGAACACTCAATGAAAAATTAAAAAGAATTTCAGGAAAAAGTTTTTGCATTGATTGCTTATGAAATATAAAATGGAATGATTCTTTAATTGAACCCATTTGGCAACTTGTTGGCTCTTAAAATCCCATCTCTGGTGCATACCGAACAGTATCAGTGCAATTAAAGCTTCACCACTTATCTGCCTGATAGATCTGAGGCATTCTATTATTCCGACGTCTTTTCACGAAAAAATGGTTTTCTTTTCCGAGAAATTTGTGTTCAACCGCTTTAAATTTTGACCATGGCCGATGGCGAAAACCCGTCAATTATTGGCTTCTAAGAAACCAGTTTCATAGCAGCAGAAATGACAACGGTGAGAGGAAGGTTTGTCTATTTGCTACTGGTTCCTGAAGAGGTGACATAGTGCTTAGTACATGCATTTTTCTCCTGGCGCTTTGAGCGTGAAATTATATTTGTTTTGCTCAAAAATATGACTCTAAATAACATGTCAAACGGAAGTGCTTAAGGTAAGCCAATTCCCTCCCTGGTCCCTCTTGCCCTCTAATGTGGGCGCTCGAGCAGGTTTCTTGAATGATATTTCTGCAATTTACATAATTTCGTAATTGACTTTCATAAATATTCCCTATTATCATTATTTTTGGACGAGTGTACGCATATGATCTCCACGATTGTGGGAAGCGTGTTGCGAGGGTGAATCTCTATTGTGGAGAGAACGTGTGATGTGAATTGCAGCGTTAATGTCAATACATTTGTGTAGTTAACACAATATTGAGAACAGCCGGTGCTGTTCGCGAGACTGAAAGATCTTGCACTAACCTGCTTAGCTGCAGGCACAGCAGTTAGATCACCGATGAATCGCAGTCAATTGTTGAGCTACTTTTCATAGCAGCAAAGCTTAAGTGCGCATTGTTAGCTAAATTGTTGCAATATAGTAAATTTTTTTTTTTCAAATGTGTTTTCTCAATTGCAGCAACTCCTACTTCATTACTCCACACTTTGCTTTTCAAAAACACATTCAAAGAAGGCAGGAATTTTTCATTTTATGAGCGAGCAACTTTTCGTGGCTATTGTGAATCGTGAATACACCGGAACACGTTGCACAGTGTGTTCGCATTGATTTTTATGGGAGTAAAAATGTTTTATGATTGTTTTTGTTGTTATTCTCCTTATTGCTGTTAAATGCACACGTGACTGCCATGGTGTTGCCCAGTTTTAGCACTCACTTAATATTCGCTGGTGCATATGATGAATTGCTAGGTACTTCGCAGTAGCAGCAGCTCGAGTAGTAAGCAGTTGTTGTATGTGGTGTGTAAGTACCATATGCAGTGGGTAGTGTGAATTGCTAATAGTTTTTATAGTTCATAGAAAATAATAATTTATTTAAATTGCGACTACTGCATGACTGACAATAATATGATACTGGAAATTTCATGTCAAGTTTAAAATAAAATAAAACGGTGATTGTTTTCTTAACTTCTACAGAAGAAGAGAGTTGAATAGATTTCATTCCATTTGCGGTGACTTTGATGGGGAACTGTGTTAGTATGATTTTAAAAGCATTGGGTTTTTTTTTTTTTTAAATTAAAACCTGTTTTTAACTTTAAATAGCGCGGCAGCAATTACAAAAGTTCTATGAAAAATGTTATGGAGTTCAATGCAATTTTTCATAATTTTATTGTTTATAATTTTGAATATTTTTATCCACCCTTTGGATTAAGCTGTCAACTACTTTGAATTCCAAAGATAGCCAATGTATTTTAATTTTACTCAAGCTAGATTTATTTTCTTTTTTACAAAGTCTTTAACGTTGCAGTAAATCTTTTTGTTTTTATATAACTTAAAAAATTCAGATTATTTACGAAAATTCTGTGTAATTTGATTATACTACTGTGGGCAAAAGTTAGTAAGACTTTGTTCATAATTTCAAATTTTTTTATTCATTCTTCCAAATCTATTTCGTCCCCTTCAAAGTAATCCCCCCCGGCCCCAATACACTACTGTGCCAACGTTTTTTCCAATTCTCGAAACAGTTGTTAAAGTCAATTTCCGGAATAGCCTTCAATGCGCTTAGCGATTCATGTTTAATGTCTTCAATTGACTCAAAACGGTCAAACGGTCCAAGAAGCGGTTTTTTGAGTTTAGAAAATAGCCAAAAGTCACACGATGCTAAGTCAGGCGAATAGGGTGGTAGGGTGGTTGCGGAACGATATCAGTCGAATTTTTGGCAAAATGGTCTCGTAAAACCAATGCAGTAATTTTGGAACCAATCGTGCATTCACTCTTCTTAGGCCCAAATGATGTTTCAAAATGGTTTTCAATGATCCTTCCGATATTCCAACGATGCCAGTAAGGTCTCTGACTGTTAATCGTCGATTCTCGATTCTCGAGCACCAATTCCTTGATTTTATTGACGTGTTGTTCATCAGTTGATTTTGATGGCCGTCCTGGACATGGTTCGTCGTCAACGCGTTCTCGACCATCTTTGAACAATTTGTACCAATCAAAAACACTTGCTCGCGACATACTATTATCACCGAAGGCCTTTTGCAACATTCTGAACGTTTCGGCACCAGAAATTTGATTCCGCACACAAAATTGAATGGAACTTCTTTGTTGAATAATTTCACTCATTGTGAATTTGTACTTCAGAAAGACAAGCGTATACTAAACACTAATGATTACTTTGATGTGACATTTGGCACAGATGTCACCGACAGTCATACCAACCTTAAAAAACTAATATTTTGATGAATGGGTTTCCGCGCGAAATTTAAATTAAAAAGTCTTACTATTTTTTGCCCACAGTAGTATTTAGTAATTTCTCGAGAAATAATCAAATCAAATCCAAACTGCTGACATAGTTTTATAAAATGTGCAAAATCTTACTCTGATTTATCAAGTGAAAATTGTTAAATATTATTATTCTTTTGATTTGTTTTAATTTTTTACAAAGTCTTTAACGTTGCAGTAAATCTTTTTGTTTTTATATAACTTATAAAATTCGGATTATTTACGAAAATTTTGTCGAGAAATAATCAAAGTGCTTCCAAACTGCTGACATATTTTTATAAAATGTACAAAATCTTACTCCGATTTGTCAAGTGAAAATAGTTAAATATTATTATTCTTTTGATTTATTTAATTTTTAACAACGTTTTCAAGTATTCTCTATAAGTTATTTTCCATTTTAAAAAAAATTCTTACTTTGTCAGGCATGACAAGCACATACACAATTTCTTAAGAATGACCTATCTAGGGAAAGCAATTGGTAAAAATTTCCCTGTAGGGAAACCAATTGGTTAAAAGTTAGTCGCAATACTGGTTTACTGAACACCCCAATTAGTCGCACATTTGGTATCTTGCCTCATCGATCGCGAATTGGTTTATTTAACATTGTGCTGGTCTAGGCACAAGCCAATTGCCTACGGCTTGCATATCATTTTAACTTATTGGTGGGTTGATATTTTTGGAATAGTTTGTAAACTAATCAAACTACAACTAACTAGTCAAGCGATACATGTTTATCGAAAAGTTTGTAGCCCAATCAAGTTGTTTCAGTTCTGCAAACAGTTGTGTATGGAAAAATTCGAGAAACGTTGGAAAGGCCAGGTACAGGGTGACCTGGCTGCCTTACCAACTGACAGAGGCGGCTGGTGAAGTTTTATTGAGGCGACCAAGACCGATCATCGGCGCCAGCAAGGGTGTTTTATTCGAGTCACGGTGGAGGAATACGCAAAAGAGGACGTCCTAATCTCCGTTGAAAAAGACCAGGTACAGGGTGACCTTACTGCACTTGGGCTTACCAACTGGTGTCAGCGCGCGCACAGAAAAGTTGACTGGTGAAGTTTTATTGAGGCGACCAAGACCGATCATCGGCTGTAGTGCCAGGTAAGTAAGTAAGACTAGAACGAGTAACTACTTTGTTATTATAGTTTAAACAATTTTGTTGTTGTACTACGATTAATTACTATATTAAATAATTTGCATTAGAAAAAATGGTTGAACATTAAAAAATATTTATTTTTACAACAATTTGAAAA
The DNA here is from genome assembly GCA_958295655.1 of Palloptera scutellata. Classification (NCBI taxonomy): domain Eukaryota; kingdom Metazoa; phylum Arthropoda; class Insecta; order Diptera; family Pallopteridae; genus Palloptera; species Palloptera scutellata. The sequence continues at coordinate 126,938,857 of OY282449.1, read as the reverse complement.
AAACTCAAATTTATTTTAAGTCTTCCTAATTTGAAAAAAACTCAAATTTATTTTGATTCTTCCAAATGAGACAAATTTAATTTTAATATTCATCTTTGATCTTTGTGGCATTTTAAAATCGACATAGGTCAAAAATATTCTAAAGTAACTGAGAATTACAAGATAATATTCTCATTAAAATACGATTATTAAAGTGGTCGATCACTGCATTTGCTTTCAACCACTTTATAAACTAGATGTTTTATAACTATTTGAAAACGTTAAGTATATTTGGTGCATTAGATTGGTTTGGTCCTACAGGGTATCTACATTGGAGTTCTTGAAAACCATTGCACGGTTTTTACAATTAAGCCTAAAGGCAGTTGTCGGTAAGATTTGGTTGCTTAAAGCTAAATATCGATATAATGTTTATGCCAATTCATAGAAATTGTATTTATGAAATACAGTAGAAATCGCTGCTGGTTCTGGAATTCATAGCTCAAAATTAAATAAACGATAAAAAAGACCTCCGTAGAAATTAGCTTGGGGAACTTAGATTTTAGATGAAAAAAGTTAAGAAGAAATTTGGAGTTGATCAACCTACTGAAGCAACCAAAGCGAGCGACTTCAGTCTAAATTTAACTTAATTTTTTTTTTTTTTAAATACACAACAGCACATTAAGGGCCAAGGCTGAGCTTTTCGCTAAATGAAACAGCCTCCAGGAAATAAGCTTTCATATTCCTTGCAATTGTTCTCATTGAATTCTGAAGCTAATTTGTTCAACCATCATTTGCTCTAATTGACTTGGTACCAAATTATAAATAACTATTTAACATGAGCTTGAACTAGTATACTTAAGTTTTTGAGATGCAAATTTGACCAATTAATTTGTAAAATGCTTGCCTGCTGAAATTTTCATATGTAATTTCGAGCGAGTGTCAGTGCAGCAGTTTGAAAAGTCTTGAGTTATAACATATGCTCAGGCTAAGCAAGGTAAACACTAAATTCACCCTAAAGACCTTTTTTGACCATATAAGTTTAGTGTTGAAAACAATATGTGTACCCAGCGTGAAACAGAATGAGGTCAGTTCTGTTGCCATAATAGCTGAGTTATGATAATACTTCCATAAGTGGTTTCATAACAAGACCCTTCGAGCGAAAGCATTGATTAATTCACATGGACTTTGAATCTACAATTTGGTAGGATACAACCACAAAAAATACTGCCACAAAAAAATCTGGAGTTGTAATTTTAATTTAAAATATTAAAAGTTAATGTACTTATATGGTAAATAATCTGTATAGGCAAAGATATTATTAGGCCCAGTGCTTTGGCATTTTTATTTACATATTTTTTTTTTTTACATTGTTGTATTTTTTAAATATTGTTTGCTACTAATTCATATCCATTTACATTGTTGCATTTTTGAGTAGTAAGTATAATAATTAGCATGTTCATATACTTTCACATACTTTCTAGTTTTATTTTTGAATACCTATTTTAGCCAGATACGAAAAAAGGAGTCCAATCAATCGTAAACAACTTTGCTTTTCTTTCAAATCATTTCTCATTCACTTGTCTGATATTTTTTATACTTCTTCTCATATTTAACTCTATTTCGATACTAATAAAGGAAGAAATCACAAGGAAAAGAAATGTGTTCTTAGGGGAATCAATATAGTGAATGCATTTCACGGAAGTTTTTTCTAATAATATTCGGTAACTCAGTTTAAAAATTAGCTGCAAAAAGTTAATTCAAAATTCTTACATCGAATTCAGAAAGGAAATGTAAGGTTTATCTCTCAAAAATCCAAAGAAATCTCGGTGTAGAATTTACCAGGTTATTCATAATTCTGGTGTGACTCGTTACGATGTTCTTTAAGAAGAACGAACCGTTTTCCATTGAACGATTAAGTAAATCAATTTATAAGCAGAAGAGTTTGTATTTTTATACTACATAGATACCTACATAAAAAGGACGACATAAATATAAGATTTAAATAGAGAATGGTTGAATGCTAGAAGACCAAATTGTAGATTCAAAGTCCATGTGATTAAATCAATGCTTTCGCTCGAAGAGTTTTATTATGAAATCACTCATGACAATGTTTTCAGTGTTCGATTGATTGATAATTCCACAAAAGTACATCGACGTTAGATTTCATTCTAAATAAGTTTTTATCAGAAGTTAAAATTGAAATTGACAAATACATTTAATTTAATATAAGTATAAAGTTTATGTTTATAGTTAACTAAATCAATAATTACCATAGGCAAACATAAAACTTAAGAACGATAAGCTATTAAAATTTGTTTTTAATTTGAAAAACCTGAAACAATTCAGTTACGAAGTTGGTGGGAGTTAAGAAGTTACAGCTTCTCTATTTTTTACTTTTCACATTGAAAAGGAATGGTTAAGGAACAGGATTCCGCCGGCTTTTAAAATTAAATATACGCAGATAATCTTGTATGATTTTTAAAATATAAAAATATTACATTACATGTACTACATAGTGGTCGATGTGGCGTAGTTGGTAGTACTTAATAGTTTCTAAATATCGTCACAGTCAAAAATCAAAAAGTATAAAATAAAACATTTTTCCACAAGGCATCAGCTCTTGGCAGGCAATGGCATACCGGCAAGAGTACAAATAGCCTATGAAAAGCTTTTCACTTAGCCGTTCAGATTCGGAATAAAACTTTAGTACGTTCCTTCCATTCATGCACAAATATAATACGCACAACATGATATGAATGTATGTGAAAAGGTCGGCCCGGCCTAGGCCCTTCAAGGGCTTTTGTGTCAATAAAATAATGATGAAATAAACAGAATTGAAATGTTAAAAGGTCAATCAGATTTCAAAACAAATTTCTTCGAATTCCAAAAGAAAGAATATTGACTATATTCCGTCGGTATTAATCAGGATTTGCAGAAACATTATGTACTATTTTAAAAATAAGCAATTGTTTGTATTTATGACTCAGTGATCTTGAAATTAGACCTACATATGAACTAGAACCTATGAGCACCCAGTTGTCAATCGCCAAACTGAGTTGGGAAAGGTTAGGTTATGAGGCTGTTATCTCACTACAAAACAAGTTTATAGATGCTATTTTTTTTCGCTTTTCAAAAAGAAAAAATTGATCCACAATTCTAATGCCAATTTTTAGTTCGAACCGAAATATTGAAAGGTTGGCTGAAAGCACAAAAACGCGAGACCCTATTGGAAATCGGATTATGAAACTACTTACATATTTAAACAATCGCCTACTACGAGTATTTACACAGTTCAATTAGCATTTTTTATATATAATATTTTTATACATTATATTTATATTTTTATATTTTTATACATTTTTGCAACATTTCTTCTTCCTTTTTTTTTGCCGACGGCAATAAACTGAGTGCGCTTCATGGATTAAATATTTACCAGCGGAAAAAATTGTACACTTTCTGACAGATTTTAGCAAAAATATAAGAAACTTTGTCAAAAATTCAGAAAACTTTTCAAAAAAAAAAAAAAAAAAATTACAAAAATAAAAAAACAAATAAGTTTTTAAGCAAAAATATTAAAATATAAAAGCAAAAAGAAACAAACACAAGAACTTCCTCAAATACTTATGCAAATAACAAGAAAGAAACTTTACAAAACTAAAATACCAAAAAAAACCATAAAAACTTTTCCTTTAAAAAAAAAAAAAATTTAAGAAAAACAACATAGAAGAGCATTGCAAGAGCGATGACGAAAAAGGATGAAAAACAAGGACCAAGTTCAAAAGTTAAAAACTTTTTTCGAGTTTTACGAAGCGACTCAAGTTATATTATTCTGGCATTCATTGCACTGACAGCAATAACTTTTTGCTGTGCTCTACTATGCTGCTCTGCTGCTCTGCTGCTGTGCTGCTGTGTTGCTGTGCTGTGTGCTGGGGCTGTCAACTTGACATTTCCGCTTTAGCCACAACAGCAGCAGCAGCAGTAATAGGGTAAAATTTGTATATTCACATAGAAATACACGCACAGTATACATCGAGAAGGTATGCCACAAAAACACTCACACTCATACACACACACGAGCAAATACATACATACATTCATACATTACATACGTACTCACATCACTTCCCCAAAAGTACATAGTTGAAAAGTTCATTTGGTATTATTTCATATATTAGTCGCCTATACTGCATATATGTACATAAATTTGTATATTGGTTGAGAGTGGGTGAAACTAAGAGTGAATTTGTGTGGTATTTGTTGCTTTGCTGCACGTGGTTATAATCTAAAGAAATAACTTGCTCCACACTAGGAAATTTTCAGTTTTCATGTTTCTGGTCTGATTGTGAGTAAATATTAACTTTAATTGTATGCTTTACCTATGTTGTGTTGGTTATTGTGCAGAACCGTGCCAAAAGCCATGAGGTCCTTTACCGTTTGCGGTGCTCTTGAGCCCAGGGCGGCGAAACCACCGTCGCCCAAAAATGACGCCAGCGCGACAGCCCTAAGGGGCGTTTTCGACAGTTCCGTAAGAATTTTGATAATCGTTTGGAGCGAAGCGCGAACAATTCACACACCGTCGAGTCTAGCAGGCCAACACACACGCGGAAGCAGCAACACAGCGTGTGTGTTCAGGAATTGAGGAGCGAGCGCGCGCGCTTAAATGTGATACACAATTTAATAATTATTGTTGCCGACTTTAAAGCGACCTAGAGTGTTTCTAATTATTGCCGCTGTTGTTGTTGTTGTTGCTGTTGATTCTTTGTTTGTTTTACACACGAGAAGCGCAACAACGTTGAGATTACGAACAGCAGAAGGATGAAGATACAGCAGTGTGCAATGCAAATGGCGCGCATACGCAACAAATTTTTTTTCTTCGCAAACACACACAAACTTACACACTCTCACAATTAAGCGAGAGTGACATACACACGCGCATCGCGAGTACTCCGCACAACAAACAATAACAAAAGGATGAGTGCAAAAATAACGGCACTTTAATGACGTTAATTAGCGCGCGCGAGCACCAGTAATAACAACGGGTACGGAAGAGAAAAAAGGGTTAATGACATTTTTGGACTTTTTGCCTTTGCTTGGCTCCTTTCCTTTGGAGCAGCGTGTCGAGAGTAGCTGCGTTAATTGTAAGCTGCAAAGAGAGCAAAAATGTTACGTGTGCGGGGGTGTGGTGCAGTCAGGCGGCAGTGTGACAAAAAGGCGATAATTAAGTTAAAATTCGGTTTTAAGCACTTGTATTTTTTTTCGGTTTGTTTTGCGGCGGAGATGTTTTCGTGGCGAATATGCAAACGCAATTACAACAATGACATTCACACTTGAACTCTCATTTATTTATTTATGAACGAACGAGCAAGCCAACGCTTTGTGTTTATGTTCAAATTTGTCTTTACGTGTGTGTAGCTATGTGTACTTTAATTTGCATATTGAGTAGGTAACTAAAGAGTTACGTATTGGTATCGGTGCGTGCGTTTATTTTTATTTTCCTTAAGCCGGCAACATTTTCTTTGTCTGACACTTGACAGTTGCTTGTCAATTAATGACAAGCGCGTTTGCACAATTTCTTTACTTTTTTTTATGATTTTGGATGATTTTTCGTATTAAAGATCAAAGGCAGCAAATATTTTCGATGTGAAAATTTAAACTCTCTTTTGTGTGTTATATTTAATTTTTTGCCACAACTTTCGACACAACACGAGAAATGTCACACACGCGTCTCTATATTATTATTAACACTTTGACATTAGGCAGATGGCAGTTGCGACGCGACATAGCACATGCGATTCATTGCACTAAGATTGAAGAGGAAAAAAAAACAAATTATTCTTTTACGACAAATACTACGAATTATATACGTTTTTCTTTTGCTCAAGCAATACTAGTAATACATACACAGAGTGTATTAAAAGTATCTTCCACAGAAACAACAAGCAATTGCGCTTAAAAGAGCTGAGTGTCCGCTACGAACGCACGATGCGAACATCAAACAAGAACTAAACTCAATGCTCAACAAACAACACCAGCACAGACGATTTGCTACAAACTTCAATTGGATAGATGCAGCAGCAACAGTAACAGAAACAGCAGGCAGGCACGCAAGCAGGCAAACAGGCAGACAACAGCAGAGACATTCGCTCGCGCACAATTCAACCACCGCCACCACTACCGCCGTCACTACGACCAGCTACAGAGCCGAAAAACAAAACCAAATACACAGCAAACACTGCTCTCTACTACACCAACAAACAGCAACATAGGTACAAACCCATAAAATTTACAAAGATATCTAATAGCAGGTATCCACTGTATTGGAGATAGCAAAGAGCATAATCAACAACCGGTTTCCGTGCGCTTTAAATACTGCCTCTCACTAGAATCCTTTGCTTTCTCACTCGCTCTTGCAGTTCCTCACGGGCAAGCGTGAGAGGCTACATACTTATATTGAATTTCCCCTATTTTTCGTACTCATTTAACCACCCAGAAAATGAGCGCCCATCATTATGCTCTCTTTGCTGAGTGAATACACTATATATTCATTCGCACTCGTTTTCTTTGTTTGCCTTTCGTACAAATCTATAGGTTGAGAAATTAGCAATGGAGTCTGTTTGTGACATTTGTGGAACTGTTTTCTGGTGCTGCTGCTGCTGTCGGTATGCCAAGCGATGTGTTGTGTACATTGTTAACGACAGCAACAGCATTCATACAGTAGTATTATTCGTGGCTGTGGTAGTAGTAATAGCGGTAGAGATAGTGAGCGGCGTGAGCGCACATTTTGTGGTAAGAGGGCGTTGCTAAGCAACATATATTGGCAACTGGTTTAAAGCTTTTTGTGTGTGCGTGCTTGTGTATGGGTTTGTGGTTGTGTGTGAGCATTTGCTGAGTGTATTGCCTTGCTGATATTGTTGTTGTTGTTCGGCGGGGAGTTATCGAACCAATGGCATTTTTCAAAATGACATTTTGCTCTTTCGTTGCCGCAGTCGAAATGTTGTTGCTGTTGTTCTTGTTGTTGTTGCCTGTTACTGCTGTTGGTTTTGCTGTTGCTGCTCTTGTCGTTGTTGTTGTTGTTGTTGCTTTTTTGCTTTGCCAAGGTAAAATGTCAAATACTTGCTGTCATCTGTTGGCTCAAGAGTATAACATGAAGTTGATGTAGTTGTTGTTTTTGTTTTGTTTTTTTCTCTCATATCTGTTAGTGTGTGTGTGTGTGTTGAGTATGTAAGCAGCAAAAAAAATATCCGCCCCCTTTGGCATTTTAGCATAGCATATTTTCCTCGTACTTAGTTGTTGTTGCATGTACTATATGCTTCTGATATTTGCTGTGTTTTTATTTTGCTTGTTACTGTTCTATCTCCACACTAAAGACTTTGGCGCAGTTTATACGCGCGCGAAATGTTTGAAAGGCTTGTTTGTTTTTCCATTTTGCTGCTGGTTGCTGTTGCGCTGCTGCTCCTCAACGTGACATGGTAATAAGCCAAAGATCAAACAGAAAGAAATTCGGAAGAAAATCAAACGATATAAGCAGCAGCAGCAGGAACAGCAGCGAGAGAGAAAAGGGGAAAATTTCTGTGTTTGGTTCTTGTTCCTGTCGTGTCTTGTATGAGCACAGAGCGCACAATTTGACACAAGTACAAAAGGAAAAACAAAATAAAAATAAAAGTGTAAGAATGAAGGGAATAATTTTGCCCTTACGCCTAGAAGAGCGTTTGCATTTGCATTTCTTTTCGCTGTTTGTTGTTTGATGGCGCGAGTAAGTGCTGAGGGCTGTGTGTGTGTATTGAGAGTAAGTATTGAGTGTTGGGTGTGTTGTTTTCAGCTCATGCCACCTTGCCAATGCTTCTACTTCTTCTTCATCTTCTTCATGCTATCATTGCTCTTTGTCTGCTCTCTGTTTGTTTTTTTTTTTTTATTTAAGTATATATATGAGGTACAGGCGTGTTTTCTGATATTTTATAGCAATACCACTACCACTCAGAAGGGGTACCTACCTCTCTCTGTCGGTATTTATGTATGTAGTATGTACATCATATGTGCATATATATGCATATGCCGGTCGTCTACTGTCAGTATTTGTCTCTTGTCTGTTCCACTGCTCTCATATACAACAATTGTTTGCATGCAATGTGTGAGTGTGTAAGAGTATTTGCTATAGCAGTTGGAAAAATATTGCACATTAGGGTGTTAAGCTGTGAAATGTTTGGTGCGAGGTAGTCCTTTTTTGTTTTTTTTTTTTGTTTTTGTTCTCGTTTTCTTATTTATCTTGTACATATCTTTGTGTGTATGTGTACTTTTGTGTGGGTGTATAAAAATATATCTATGACTGTATGTGTGAATGTGGCGGTGTTGGTGTCAACTGCTGCCATTGCAAGTTTTTTTCCCTTTTATTCTATATTTTTTTTCGCCAGCTCTTGCTAAATGCGCGGAAGTGTCGCGGAAGAGTGAAAGTATTCGCTGTAGGTACAAAGTTACACTTGCTATTTCTGACAAGCATATGCGGTTCTATAAATGCGCTTCATAACTAGTAGGTCTTAGGTATGAAAAATTTGTTCGAGGGTGAAAAAGATGAAGAAGCATTGAATTTAACACCCCCCCCCGCCCAGGGATCTTGTTCTCATGAGAGGGCAATAGTTTAAAAATTATAAATAAATAAAAATAAAAATCTAATTTATATCGTACATATTTTCGTTTAAAAACTTCTTAATGTTTCTGGACGTCTTTTGGTTACCATTTTGAATGCAAAAATTAAGTGAAACCTAAATTGGTTGATGTAGTAAAAAAATGTCGTGTTAAAGCATTTCCTTTTGGTGCATTAAAAATTAAGGATATGAAAGTAATTTTCATTAAACAAATGGGATTGTGCTCTACTATTTATAAAGAACGCGAACATTATTTTCTTTAATCGGTATTTTGAAGACTCTAAAGAGAATTTTGGCTTCACTACTCACGAACCGAGAGCAATTTTTGTGGTACAAATGAAAATTCTCTTAGTTTAAGAGAAAAAATATATTGAAGGTCGAAGAAATCAAGTATGAGAGAAGAGAGTTCGTGTACAGTGTAGGACAATCAAATAATATCACCTTGTTCGGAAACGAAAAACATTAAAAAAATATTTCTCTAGGCTTATGATAAATTTTAAAGGTATTTACTTTAATTCGTTTATTCCATAAGTTTAATTTTTTCTTAAAACAAAAACAAAATCAATTCAGTGTAAAAAAAAGAAATTTAAAAGTTATACATAAAATCACATTTCAAAAGGACAAACTAAATAAGAAAACTTCAATTAAAAAAAAAAAAAGTTTATAAAATATTAACTCATATTGTTCACTAATACTAATATTTTGTGGAATACTTACTTACTTTACTTACTTTTAATGGCAGAACAGCTCATGGAGGGCCTAGGCCGAGCTTTTCGCATCCACTTATGTTGTGCGTGTTATATTTGTACATGAATGAAAGGGACCTTCAGTTTTATGCCGAATCTGAACGGCGAAGTGAAAAGCTTTTCATAGCAATTTTTACTCTTGTAGGTTTGCCATTGCCTGCCAAGAGGTGGTGCCGTGTAGAAAAATTATTTTTTCTACTTTTTGATTTTGTCTGTGCCGAACACTCTGCGCAGCAGTCCAACGCACTACCACTACGCCGCAGCTACCACAATATTTTGTGGAATAGCCTTTGTTAATTAAAACCGCCTTACAGCTTCTAGGCATTGATTAATTAAAACCGCCTTACACCTTCTAGGCATTGATTCCACCAGAGAAGCGCAAGTAGCCTGGGGTATGGAACACTACGCTCTTTGAATGTTTTGTCACAATTCGTCTTTGCTTTTAGCTCTGGTAGTGCCAATCTTTTCTTTGACAATATTCCACAAGTTCTCGATTGAATTAAGGACAGGAGATTGTGCAGGCCAGGTCATAACGGGAATTCCATTATGGGAAAACCAATCTCGCGCAAAGATTGAGGTGTGCTTTGGGTCGTTATCCTGTTGCATTTTCCATTTCAGGGGCATTTCCCATTCAGCATAATTAAGCATGATCTCCTGAAGGATGTTTACGTAAAGAAATCTACCCATCGTTTCTTTTATCCAATACAGAGAGCCCACATCATACCAAGAGAAGCATCCCCATACCATGATGCTTCCACCTCCGTGCGTAAACGTCTTTCTAGTATATTTTGGGTTCAATTCTGCATTTTTCGGGCGTCTAACCCAACGTTTGCCATCACTTGCAACAAGATTCACTTTGCTTTCGTCTGTCCATAATAAGTTAGACCATTTTTTTGCATTAATTGAACCATCCTACTCAATGTGCGTTTCAGCGAACTCTATGGGACACTTTCGATGTCTTTGTGTCAATATTGGTACTTTGCGTGCTGTTCTCCCATACATTATTTTTTCCACCAAACGTCTCCTTACTGATCGTGCACAAATTTGAACCCTGTCTCCTCTGTAATTGCGGCAGCTGCCTTAAATGGTTATGTGATTGTCATCTGTACTTGTAGTTTTGCGGGGCCTACCTCTCTTGCAAGTAAATATTTGAGGTAATAAAGATTGGTAGACAAATGTTGAGGATATGCTAATAGTTTTAGCTATTTGGCGGATGCTTTGTCCCTCATTTCGCAATAATTACGCTCCTCCTTGCTACAGTGCTTTGCTCGACCCATTTCGCTGTGACATTACGGAATGGTTTACATTTAATTTGTTGAATTACCCTCAATGCTACCATTTAAATGCTTACCAGTACAAATTATAAACAAATTTAAGTTTTCTTTTTAGAATATAAATTTATTCGTCTGCTGTTCTTATTGAATGTTTCGCCTTTGAATGTTTCGCTTCAACTTTTTTGTTTGGGAATTCCCAAAAAATATTTAAATGTAAGTAGTGTTGCCACCTAGAAATTTATAAAGTATATAACATACCATTTTATTCTCTATGAAAATTGTTTGCCATTAGTAGTCCGATAAAAAAAAAATCAATGGAAGTTTTATAGTGCAAGGTATACTTATTGTATTTTCCGACACTGTATACTTCCAGAATTTTGAAAAGTTTAGCGATTTTAATACATATGTATCTTATATTCCTTATCTGTCAACCAGCATTGCTAAAGTGACAGAATTTATGTATTTTTTCGCCTGTGACATGACAGAATTTTGAAACAAAATTATGTTGACGGAAAAAGTGATGTAATTTTAGATGTGAAACAATTTTGTCTCAAATATAATATCTTCAACCTTTATTTATTATCTTCAACGAAAAAATCATCTTTAAATATAGTAGGTATAGTGAAAAGCAGAAGTTAGCTATATGCGACATTCCACCTCTACGGGAGGGGGGAAAAATTCGATGGTAAGAAATAAATACTAAGTGGAAACCGCTTGTGATGGTAGCTGTGGCAGCTAACGTGGCCATACTCCTGTTTATAAACACTAAACTAAATTTTCGATATTTGGCGAAATTTAAAGAAAAAAATTTAGAGTTGTGTCTGGTTTTAGTGAACACTCGATATAGTGAACACCTCGATGCAGTGAATACTTAAATTTGTTTATGGACTACTCTAAATAGTGAACAATCGAAAACCTCCAAATAGTGAACAAAAGTATCTTCAAGCAGAAAGCATGAAATGAAAGGGGGTATACCCCTAGATTTTACTTTTGCTGTTGATTGCTACAAGATCAGCTGTTTCTTGACGTTAGTGTTTGTTTTGTTGTTTTGTCGAGTGCAAACCGTTTGTGGGTAAAAGCTTGCTCTTTTATGTGTAGGTATTTGAAAGTCTCTGAATGATAACTAATTGATAGTGTGATCATGTCTTCGAGGAAGATCCTTTCGTTAAAGGAAAATACTGAAATTGTTGAAAAAATCGGAAAAGGAGTTAGGGAATTCTTTCAATAAGCAGACATACATACATATTAACATTTCTATCTTCCTATAAATTTATTCTATCTTCTACATGTTCAAATGTCTATTTTAAGGAAATAAAACGAGGAAAACAACCTAGTTCACTATATCCAGACACGACTGTATGTCACGTGTCATAATTTAGGAACTGAAGTGACTGAAATATTTTTTTTTGTTTTTGAACGATGGCAACTCTGTTGATGATCGTAGTAATTTTTATGTATTTGGCAGGTCCCAGAATTTTTTAAGAGGCTGGATTTCTCCTACTTTGAAAATTTTTTAATAATATTATCCATCTGAAATTTGACTATTTTAATAAATGCTTTTTAAAAATTTGTTCAGCTGGTGTCTCACAGCAAGTATGTTTACCTGGGCTTTAAAAGAGATGAAACCCAATAATTTTATATTATTTAAAAACAATTTGAAAGCCAGAATATGTGGAAATATTAAACAGTGTTAATTTTTACGAAAAAATGAGAAATGTATTTTTGACGATTTTTCAAAATTGCTGTCCGAGAAATCGTACAGATGACAAAAAAAAAAAAAATTTAAAAGTATAATTAACTTAGCTCTTCTGTGTGCACATTTCAAAATTAAGGGGCCCGTAGGTTGAACATCTCCTTTTCCACCTGAGACCGTTTTTTCTGTATACCGCCCGGGACACGTGAGAGAATTTCACCTAAGTTTAGCATTTCCATTGAAATGCGTCTGAAATGGAAAATTTCACTATTCAAGAATAGTCAAATGAAATTCAGGTTGTGAAAAAAAGTGTTGTGAAAATAAAATCTAGTAAAGAAATGTTTTTATAATCACAAACCTATTCTTTGTCTGGTTTTTAAGAAAATTAAAATAAAAATAAAGAACAAATAAAATACACACAACAATTATACCAAAAAAAAAAACAGCCGTTTTTGACGAGATTTCAATTGGGATCGTGGGATCAATATGAGAAATAATAATGTCATATAACACAAAAATTTTTTTTTTTTTTTGTCAAATGATCGCCTCTTTTTTATTGTTTGGACATTAAATATTTTGTGTCCATGTACCTATGATTTTCTTATTTGTATCTAAATTCATTCGGGGGAGGAATATTCTTAACTCCTGAAACCTAATGTTCGCTTCTTATTTGCTGGTTTTGCTTTCACTCAACATAGAAAAAGATAAAGTCAATTCGTCTTCATAAGAATAAGAATGAGTTTCAAGTTTCGGTGGTGGGCAATCAACAACCTGTTTATAAAACGGATCTCAATTATGAATGATTTTAGACATGCATTTTGTTTTTTTCAATTGTCTAAGTGAAAACTAAAAGAAACTCGCTTCATACATGAGATCATTAATGAAGGATGTCAAAGGAGAAAATTGTGTAATGACTGTTAAACTGTATTACTATCGCCAGCTCACCCACTACAAATGGGGCCTGCTGATGCTATGGCTATCACAGGCCGATCCGAGACCAGATTCTATCCAAATGATGTAAAAATCCTTTATGTATTTGATTTAATTTTCATCCAGTATTTCTAAGACTCAAAATACCATAAAGCTTCTTTCAGGCCAACTAAAATAATATTTATAAGATCCTTGATGTAAAAGAATAAAATTACATCAGAGAAAGTTGTCGCGTATTTGTAGCCTATATAATCGACTGTAGCGTTATACTTATGGTACATACAAACTTTTTGCCCTAAACTAACTATGACAAAAGAGTCCGACATAACAGCAGCAAGAATAAAAAATGTAAATGGAAAATATCTGCGCTTCGTATAGAAAACATTATCTCGCTTGTAAGTAAAGAGCATCTCAACGTCAGGACAGGCTCCAAAAACAAACAAAGTGCAACAACAACAATAGCTGGCACAACACAGTAGCTAAAACAACAAAAATATACGAAGAGCATAAATGACAGTTAAAGCATCAAAACGCTCAAAACAGTGCTCGAAAAGCAAAAGGCAAAAAGCACAACATCGCCACCATAGGAAAGCAAAGCGCAACAATCAACGAGAGCCAACCGAGAATGTGAATATGAATGTGTATGTATGTGTGTATGAGAATGTGTGTGCGTGTGTGTGTGTTGGGTGTGTGTGTGTGTGTGTCCATGTACGTGTGAATGCCAATGTGACTACTGATGCTGACAACGACAACGATGAGGACGAAAATGGCAGCAACAGCAGCAGCAGCAGCAGCTACTACAACAACAATGACAATGTCACTTGCGATCGTTACGCTTTGATATTATACATACATATGTGTGTGTGAGTACACACTGCTTGCATACATACATATGATTGTGTGTGCGATTTTTCGCAAAAATTTTCACCAAACTGTATGCAACACGAAGAAGACGAACAAAGAAGAAGCTGAAGAGTAGCAAGTTAAGTATCAGCAAGTTAAGAGGAGGACGTTACAAGCTGTTATCTGTCACTTGCTTGTCTGTCATTTCGATAGTGGGAAGGAAGGGGCAGCGGGAAAGTTGGAGCGGTGGGGGTGTTTATAAAGGGAATGTAGGGAATATTGTGTGTGCAGTTGTGTGCTGTTGTGTGCTGTTGTTGTTATTGTGGTGCTGCGAAGCACTTATGGAGAAAGAGAGAAACCTCACAAACACAATGCGGAAAAACTTTGTAAAGTTTGGCAAAATTTTGTTTTCGTTAGGGTTTTACAGTACTTTTGTTAAAAATACAGAAGTTTTGTCAGTAGCAGATGCGGATCTAGAATCCACCAAAGGTCTGATTTTATTTTTACGCCCTTTATAACTGTTTTTAACTAAATCCTAAATTGTACAAGGTTATTTTGTTTGTCAAGTATATACTTAATTGCCAAAGTATCTATAAAAAATGTTTCATTTGAATTATGGACGTAGAGAGCTAATACACGCCCTAGGTACAAATATCAGCTTGAAAGGGAATATTACTGAAGCATTCAGCTCAATTTTCTTTTGCTTGCACTTCAAAGCAATTCCCATAATAAATGTGGTTTGACTACGGAAGATAGGGTTTTGTATCGTCAAAAGTTACGTACAATGCTTAAGCCATTTCTCAGATTTTCCTTCACAATTGAATAAGAAGAAGTTTTGCAATCGATATTGCAACTGACGGATTCAGAAAGACTGCGAAATCGGTCAATGTTTCTATTCAAATCATATAACCCTTCCAGTGCGATTCGCTATTCCCGGTGATTTTTCGGATAAAGTAGGCCTAATGTTTTTGTTGTGTTGTTTTTGGTTACTGATTCAGAACGGCTCACTGTGACACCACATGGTTGGACCTACAGTTTAATTTCTGTACCCAATGGCGGGGTGGCAATTACTTGGTGGTTTTGCCATTACAAAAATTTTTATTTTATTTTTGCGTTCAAAATAATAACAAAAACACGTCCAAAATGCATAAACTATGTATAATCCTCTTATGAGGCTTTTCACCTCGCCTTTCGGATTCGGCATAACTCTGTAGATCCTTTCCATTCATGTACAAATATAACACGCACAACATCAGTGAATGCGAAAAGTTAGCCAGGGGCCCTCCATTGGCTGTTGTGCTATTAAAAGAAAGACGTCCTCATATGAGGACAAATTCTGTGGTTGAGTTAAACTGTCAAAGTAAGAAGATTAACGGTTGGAAAAGTTTATTTGATTTGTTAAATTTTGTAAAGAACTAAGAGGCGGGTTATGATGATTCTGACTATGATGATTTGACTAGGATTGCCTTAGTTCCCGTCAGAAGGAAGAAGCATTTAATCAATTTTTATTTTGTGAGTGTGCTTGATACACATATCTACATGTAGGTACATACATACATACATTATGTAAAGCATATGTGTGCATATACATACATATGTACATAAGTACATATATTTATCATTGTTGTTTTTGTTTTTGTTGTTTTTGAAAGTGTACACCCATTTGGTCGCTTTATTAACTTGAATGCACACATACGCATACATATGTGGCTCATATTTCCGTTTCTGTTATTGTTATTGTTGTTGTTGGTATTGCCGTTGCTATTGTCAATCTTGTTTTTGCTTTTGTTTTTGTTTTATGGTTTGTGTCAACCACATTTCAAGTTTGGTACCTATGCAATGTGTGTGGTACTTTTACTACTTCAATTTCTATACTAACCATTTGAAATAGCAACAACAACATCGCCAAACAATGACAGCAATAACAATAAGAACAACAACAATGTGTAGCTCACGCACACTCGCACACACACAGTTCTCCCCGTATAACTAGGCATTATCGCGTGCAACTGATTTACGCTGATATGTATATAGTGAAATTGTTGCAATTGCTTTTAGGTTGAGTTGGTAACAAAACTGTCACTTGAATGTGTGTGCGTGCGTGCAACATAACAACTGTTACTTTGTTGCAGGTAGTTATGTATGTAGATACTTTCTTTCGAAATAGTTATTGTTGGCCATTTTGTATCTCATAAATTTTGACATATTTCATTCATGTTTCTCCCCTTTGCTTTTATCTGCTTGCTTTCCTTTACAACAAAATAAACCATTCTAAATTTTGTATATGTACTATTCAACTGCTCTCTTGCACACACTCATTCTCAGTCACTTCTAATTTCTGCTTACTTGCTCTTCCACTCATCATTTTTTGGCATTTATTTTACTTTGTTCCATCAACAATTGTAAATTGTTGTACTGCTTTGATGTTGCAGGCACGGATACCAAATACTCTTGGTGAATATGAATATGTCATATGTTGTTAGCTGTTGTATAAAGTCTCTCTCTCTTCTTCATCTGTTTCTACTTCTTCTCCCATCGAAAGTTTTGACAGTTTGAAGAGCATTGTATGTTAAGGTATATTTATGGTGTGTATATGTGCGTGTGATACTTTCTGGGATACTTTTACTACATAGTTGTTGTTATTACTTTTGTTGTTGTTGTTTTTTGTTCTCCTGTCATACTGCAATTATTTTAGTTAAGACTTTAATTTATAAGTACTCACTCTTGCTCTGCCTCTCTCTCTCTCTATCTCTCTCTCAAAACACTCGGCAAAAAAGTTTTCCACTTTTCTGATAAAATATAAAACCAAATTGCACCTCAACTTAAACCTTTTTATTTTTATTTTTATTTTTATTTTTGTGTTTGTTTTCTTGTTTTTGGTGTTTGGCTGGACGCAAAAGTTTTCTATTTTAGATAAAGTGTTTTTCTTTTTTCTTACTGTTATTGTTGTTGTTTTGCTCACCTTTGACTAATCCTGATGTGCGTAACAACATAAAGTAGGCATCTAAAGTAAGTAGATGCATGCAAGCATGTGTGCGTGTGTTATTACTAGAAAGCGGTATTATGGTGCTTTACATACTTGTTACGTACTTGTTGTTTTCCACATTGTTGTAGTTGTTGTCTTAAACTAAAATTATGTTATCAACAATTTGTAGGCTTAGCTAGTGCAGAAAGAAAGTGTTGCAGTATTATTTCGCTCTTCTTGTTTTTATTAATGCACAAGAACAACCCTTGGCAACTACTTTAGCCCGCACTTTCACCATCCTTTGCACTGTTGCTCATGCTGATGATTTACAGGTGCTTTCCATGTTTGAACACTAATTTTGCATGTGTGATTAAAAATATTGTTGCTTCCTTGTTGCTGTTGCTGTTGTTTTTGTTGTTTTTTGGGGGGTTTTAAATTCTTCTGGGTCTTTGTGTTTACATTTCTATGTAGTGTTAGACTCTTGTTGGATTTTTGTAATTTTTACCCAAAAATTTTCAAGATAGACACAATTGTTATGCAAATTTTCGGCTTGCTATGAATTTGTGGTTTTCGGTTGTTCATTTTTAGTTATGATCTTAATGTGAAAAGTTTAATATGCATAAAGTTTATGTAACAGCAACAAACTTTAGATAGAAGGTACTTGAGGGTTTTTTACGGTGCGGTTAAGAGAGAGAGAGAGAGGCAGAGAGATTTAGAGAGAGAAGAGGAATATAGAGTGTTTTGTATGGTAAATATTTTATGGCATTGTATAATAAAAGAGATTGAGATTTAGTTTTTTAGTTTTAACTTATATAGTAGCAATGCTATCATCTATCTTTATACAGTATTCCCCGCTTAATAGCACCAATAGTGCTTCTATACAATCCCCAGTTATATACACTGACTGTGCATATAAACGAGGGCTTATCCATACCCATTATACCGATTTAAGAATGTAATCCAAGAACAATTTAATAATATATTATATTTAACAAAAACAAAAGAAAAACTCTCTATTTAATATTTATTTTTTGTTGAAGGGGATTGATGCGGGGATTACTGCAGATACGTACCTGCTCATATTTTTGCTACCTACTACACTAAAGCAGAACGAAGAATTTCTAGAAATTATGGGATTATTGATTGGTTGAGGTTCGAATTATATGTACTACCTACATAGTTACTGGAACTCGTTAAACTCGAGTAGGTCTAGTGGTGAATGAGAACAGCGTCTTGGAAAAAATGTCATGGTTGACAATTATACCTACTCTTGAAGTCGTTAAGGATTTCGCTTACCTAGAATCTAGCATTAACACTAACAATAATGCCAGCCTAGAGATCAAGCGGCGATTAACTCTCGCGAACAGGCATTACTACGAGCTCTGTAGGCAATTGCAAAGCAGAGCGCCAGCGCTAGCACCAGTTGGGGGACGCCAAGTGTACTTAGATCTCTATGCAACTGGTCATTTCAACGGATATTAGGAAGTCCTCTTCTGTACCTTCCTAAAGCATCAAAATAAATCACCCTTCTAGCCGGAGCGCCTTATTCCATTCGCTCATCATGACCCAGCCGTTGGATTTTTATACACTTGACTATGCTAGTGACGGCATACAGCTCATTGTTCCATCTTATTCAATACACGTCGACTACGCATATTGAATCATAGATCTTGCCGAGTATCTTCCACTCGAACGCTCCAAATAGCCTCTCATCATTGGTGGTCAATGTGACTGACATTATTGTTAGTGTTAATGCTGGATCCTAGGTGAACGAAATGCTTCGTCGAGACTTCAAAAGTATAATTGTCAACAGTGACATTTCGTCCAAGATGCTGTCCTCATGCACCACTAGGCGCACTCGCCGAGACTCTCTTTCCAGGTTGGAGAATGCTGCATTGACTACTCGCGCATTGGTACCAATTAATTCAATATCATCAGCATATGCTCCTTGCCTAACTTGGCATTAAAGTCGCCTAACACGATTTTAATATCGGGGCGGGGGCAATGCTCATAAGTTTTGCCGAGGAGCTCGTAGAAGTTATCGTTGATCGTTTCATTCTTCTTATTCGTCAGAGCATGGACACAAATTAGGATAGTAACCTGGCGCTCGTTCATAGGCATGAACCTCGAGACTAGGTATCGCAGTCTCTTCCCAACCACAAATCCAACACCAAATTCGTGTCTCGACCCATGACAGCTGTTGTAGATATCAAAGGATGTTCTTCTTGGAGCAACTCTGTCTTGTCCATCGCATTTCCTGTATAGCGGTGATTCTGCTCGATACCTCTTGAGGCCATCTACTAGCTGGATAAAGGCACCTTCCTTGTACCAACCCCCTCGTTCGGACATTCCAGGTGCATATCCGTAAATCATCGTTGTTTAGGCGTTTGCAGGGGTCGTCAACATTCGGATTCATTAGAATTGTTCTTGCCGTGGAGGGTTCCAAGTCCATCGCACAACTATTCATTCCAGGTTACACATTAGTTAACTCACTTACTGGTGTCAGATCGTTATCCAGGGGGCGCCACGAGGGGGTTGTGTGACGACTTGAGACTGAGGAGAGCACCTTTCGAACATGGATTCACTCGTTTGTGTAACTATCACGAATGTGCTCTTCACCACCAGGCCCAAAAAAATTAACACTCAGGGGAAAAATGGTCTAACTTCAGGAAATTCGGTAAAAAGTCAAATCAAGCTAATTCTATCATGAAAGTCTGTAGAATCCGGATTACTTACTTACTTAGCTGGCACTACAACCGATTATCGGTCTTGGCCGCCTCTACAAAGCTTCGCCAGTCACTTCTGCTATGCGCTCGCTAGCGCTAGTTGATAAGGCCAAGTGTAGTCAGGTTGCCCTGCACCTCATCTTTCCAACGGAGATTAGGACGTCCCCTTCTGCGTATTCCTCCACCGTGGTTCGAATAAAACACCCTTCTAGCCGGAGCGCTTTCTTCCATTCGCTCCACATGACCGCTGGAGTTTTATACGCTTGACTATGTCAGTGTCGGCGTACAGCTCATACAGCTCATCGTTCCATCTTATTCGATACACGTCGTCCACGCATACTGGACCGTAGATCTTACGGAGTATCTTCCTGTCGAACGCTCCTAACAGCCTCTCATCATTGATGGTTAATGTCCACGTCTCTGCGCCATACATTAGGACGGGAAGGATGAGGGACTTATAGAGCGTTATTTTCGTCGGTCGAGAGAGGGCTCTACTTCTCAATTACCTACTGAGCCAGAGCCCGTAGTAACACCTGTTGGCAAGAGTTAGTCTCCGCTTGATCTCAATGCTGACATTATTGTTGGTGTTTATGCTGGATCCTAGATAAACGAAATCCTTGACGACTTCAAAAGTATAGTTGTCAACAGTGACATTTTGTCCAAGACGCCGTGACTCTTTGTTTGTTGACACAAGGTATTTCGTTTTGTCCTCGTTCACCACTAGACCCACACGACGAGACTCCCTTTCCAGGTTGGAGAATGCTGCACTGACTGCTCGAGCGTTTTTGCCAATGATGTCAATATCATCAGCGTATGCTAGCAGCATTGTATAAGATAGTGAAAGAGATGTCGCTGTTCGCAGCTCGAATTATTTTCTCCAGTATAAGGTTAAAGAAGTCGCACGATAGGGAGTCACCTTGTCTGAAACCTCTTTTGGTATCAAATGGTGCGGAGAGGTCTGTCCCAATTTTCACTGCGCTGGTGGTGTTGGTCAGTGTCATTTTGCAAAGACGAATGAGCTTCGCAGGGATACCAAAATCAGACATTGCGGCGTACAAGTGATCCCTAATCGTGCTGTCGAAGGCAGCAGCGGCTTTATAATCGACAAATAGATGATGGGTGTCGATCTGTTTTTCTCGGGTCTTTTCCAGGATTTGGCGTAGTGTGAATATCTGGTCGATGGTGGATTTACCAGTCCTGAAGCCACACTGATAAGGTCCAATCAGTTTGTTGACAATGGGCTACAGTCTTTCGCACAGTACGCTCGATAGAACCTTATATGCAATATTAAGAAGGCTTATCCCACGGTAGTTGGCGCAGATCGTGGAATCACCTTTCTTATGGATTGGGCAGAGTACGCTGAGATTCCAATCACTTGGCATGCTTTCATCTGAAGCTCATGCATGCGTTTTTTGAGCTCTTCGCCTCCGGTCTTAAACAACTCAGCAGGCACCTGCAGCCTTATTGTTTTTCAGCCGAGCAATGGTTGTTAAGACCTCCTCATAGTCAGGCGGCGGTACTTCAACGCCGTCAGTGATTGGGGTTTCCGGAGTGGGTTCCGCAGTGGCGGGATTATTGCAGTCTTCGCCATTAATCAGCTGCAAAAAGTGCTTCCTCCATAATCTCATTATGCCCTGGATATCTGTCACCAGATTTCCGTCTTCATCCTTGCAGGAAGAGGCCCGGTCTTCAAACCATCAGTCAGGCGTCTTATTATTTCAAAGAATTTTCGGACCTCGTTCCTGTCCCGCAACATTTCTTTCTTTCTTCATCTCTTTTCTTGCGACTGAATAGACGTTTCTCCTCCCTCCTCAACTTCCTGTATCGCTCCTTAGCAGCTCGCGTTGCAACTGACTGCAGGGTGGCTCTGTAGACTGCGTTTTTTGCTTCAGTAGCATCGCGACACTCTTGGTCGTACCACATATTTCTCCGTCGACGGTGGTAGCCTAGCACCTCTTCGGCAGCCGTACGCATAGAGCGGGAAATGTGCGTCCACTGCGAGCATATATCATCAAGTTGAGGGGTGTTTTGTGAAAGGAGAAGTGCAAGTTGGTTGGCAAAGACTTTGGCTGTCTGTTGTGATTGCAGCTTTTCGACATCCAGCTTTTTCTTTGTACCTATCCGTACACGATTTGCTACACATATCCGTGTGCAGACCTTGGCTGCAACCAAGTAGTGGTCTGAGTCGATGTTTGCACCACGTATTGTGCGTACGTCTAGTACATTGGAAGCGTGCCTTCCGTCGATCACAACGTGATCATACCGATATCGGTGGCTTCGTCGTGGAGACTGAATTTTCCGATCGTCGGACCAAAGAGACTCTCATTGCCCACCTTGGCATTAAAGTCGCCTAACACGATTTTAACATCGTGGCGGGGGCAATGCTCATAAGTTTTGTCGAGGAGCTCGTAGAAGTCATCTTTGGTCGTTTCATCCTTCTCATCCGTCGGGGCATGGACACAAATTAGGCTGATGTTGAAGAATTTTGCCTTGATACGGATAGTGGCTAGGCGGAGGTTCACGGCCGTGGACCTCGAGACTAGACGACGCAGTCTCTTCCCAACCACAAATCCAACACCAAATTCGTGTCTCGACGCATGAAAGCTGTAGTAGATATCACATAATGCTCTTTTGGAGCAACCCTGTCCCGTCCATCGCATTTCCTGTATAGCGGTGATGTCAGCTCTATATTGTTGGAGGACATCCACCACCTTTAGAGGGTTCGGACATTCCAGGTGCAAATCCGTAAATCGCTGGCCTTTGGGTGTTTGCGGGAGTCGTCAACATTAGAGGGGTTCGTTATCCGAGGCTTATTTTGAGGATTCATTGGTGGGTATTTTAACGTGGTGGGTTCCAAGCCCGACGCACAACCATTCATTCAAGGCCATGGAGAAGCCCGCCGCACACATTAGTTAACTCACTGACGGTTGTCAGATCGCTATCCAGGGGACGCCACGAGGAGGCTTGAAACGTAGAAGCGCAAGGTTCGACCATGGACGCACCTGCGACTGTCACGAACTTTACCTTGTGTCCTTCGCCCCAGGCCCCCCCGGATTATTGTTAACACTCAAACGTACTCATTTTGAGAGAGTTTTGTGAATTACTTAAGAATTAGTTTTTTCTTGAAAATTCCTCCGGTTTAATTTCAAAATCTTTATATTTGTTTTAAGTTTTTAGATATGATTTTCTGTTCTTAAATAAGAATATTTTGACCACCGCAATTTTTCTCTCAGTATATGAATTAATATTCGATGCTTATGACCGTCAGATTGTTTTTTATGTTCTCCGTTCTTTATTTCCTTTAAGCGGTGGAATATACCTTTTTAAGTTATGTACTTTACGCAGACTGCTTAGTTTCATTGTCAGTTCAGACATTGAGTGCTGAGAAAATGTGAAATATTCGCAGAACATTTAAAGCAAGACATTTTGTTTTTTAGCAATATATAACAATATCTTTAGTTTATCAGTTTTGTCTTATTTAAGAATTGGTCCGGACGATGGATCCGGATCAGTTCAGTTTAGGACGTTGTTTTACGGGGCGCAATTTTGCTGAGCCTGTTACAACTTTACTTACTGACTTACTCAGTTAGCTGGCACTAGAGCTGACCGATGACGGGGATGTGACGGGGAAATTAATACTTACGCATTTTTGCGCAGAATTACGTTTTGTTCAGAGCCAATGAAAATAATAATAACGGCAAGGATGAGGAAACTATGGAGTATTATATTCGTCTGCTGCAAGAGGGTTCTGCTTTTCATTTGTAAATTACGGTATCCTTGATTTACAAAAGTCTTGGAACTTTTAATGTCTTTGTAATTATAATTAGAATGAAGCTTGGCCATGACTCTTTGTTGTTTGACGTTAGATAAATCGTTTTGCCCTTTTTCACTTACTTGATTCACTCGGCGGGACTTGTTTACTAAGAAAGAGAACGCACTACACTGAATGCTTCGTTGAGACCAATGCTGACCAATAACGTGACAGAAGAAGTCACATGATACTTAGGAAATAGCACTGAGTGAAATTTCGTTTGGTACCAGGACGTCATCCGAAATTGGGGTTTCCGGAATAACTTCTAAAGTGAATTATTTCCTTCACTTCATTACAACGAACTTAGCAGTTTTCCGGCAGTCGTGCTCATAGTTCGAAAGTTTTATGCCCACTTTACCTGCTTTTCTCTGGAAGAAGTGGGAATTTATTAGCAAAGCTATCGGCTGAGTTGATATTAGCGCCACTTATCAAACCCGGGTCTAGTATACTGGAAGCTTGTCTTTAGTGAATTAAAACATGTTCTATTTGGTTTCTTACTTTTTGATCAGGGGACCGTTTTGTGGCCTTATGATTTTATATTGAGATGTTGAAATCTAGTGCAACTAATTGTTATTTTCCCACTTAATCTATTTTCAGAAGACTGAGTTTTTCCGAGGGTTAGACCAAAAAAAACTCTTACCTAGCAAGGCATTAAATTGAATAGCATTTTATTGTCTAGGCGGGAGCTAAGCCCATTGATGCCCTCTGTGTGAAGCGTTGTCTATCTTATCTTTTTAGCGTGGTCAGAAATCGGGATGACGTTGGATTCTACCTATGTATGTAGTTAAAGGCTAATTGCTTGATAACAGGCGTGAATTCCAAGTCCAAATCGCTTAGTCTCTTGCCAACCTCAAATCCAACAGCAAAATGTTGACGTTTTTTAACATCGTCAACAGTTAACGCGTCTAACCTCAAATCCAACAGCAGATTAGTATAGTAAATCGTGACATCTGTAGAAAATATCACAAGAGGCAATTTCGGAGCAAGTCTGATCTGTCCATAATACGTTCTGAGTAGTTGAATATCTCTCAAACTGGATAGAGAAACATTTACCCTGTACGAACCGAGCATATCCTGAAATCATCGCCCTTTAAATGTTTTTGGACATCATCAACATTTAACGCGTTAGCCATGGAATTTTCAATGGGCTCACCCATTTGTGAGTCTGTCAAAAAAATGACCCTGTAACTTTCGCCTCCAAGCCCTCCACTCTGTGTAGGAATATTAAAAATATTCCTTCTAACATTTATAATTGGCCCCTGTTTTCTACTTAAAATAAAGCATTCTCATAATTCTTAATACATATTCTAAATACGTGGTATGGTACATGCATATATTCGCATAACGAGTGCCATAAAATATTAGAAAATAAATTCACATATTTATGACTTTGGTGTATTTTTACTCTGTACCCTAAACAAACATAAAAATAGAAAATGCAAAACAAAATGTTTATATTTATTTGTTTGATTCCCCCCGCCCCCCCCCTCTCCCCTTCCTTCCCTCTTCCTCATTTCATTTAAGCAAAAACAACCAGCAAAAGGGAATAAAATTTTTACATCGCACAATGATTCTACCAGAAGAAAAAGAATATTCAGGAAAACAAGCACGGAATATGGAGCTCTCTAATATCTGTGTGCTGTCATAATGAAAATATAAGCTCCGCTGTTAATACTCCATATACCATGTATATATTGGGTGAAAATAAAAGAAAATCCCTGCGACTTTTCCACTCTCACTGATGTCATAAATTGTGAACCTTATTTGGCAAGAATGGCAGTAGAGAAAGGGTGGGGAAAGCGTCCATGCCAGCAGCAAAACAGCAACAACAAAAATGTAACTAACAAAGTACCTTGAACAGGGCAGAGCAACTAAGCGAGGGTTCGTTAGTATGGCTGTGTGTGCACGTGTGTGTATGTATGTGTAAGAAAAGCGCATATAAAAAAGAATTTTTTTATAATCCTGTGTGAAAATGTCAGAGTGGCGCTCATGATGCTCCTCCAGCCGTTCATCGCTTCTGCATACTGAATGCTAACAATGAAGCGAGCGTTGGAAGCATTGCAGCGAAAATAACAACGACGACAACGACAACGACAACGACAACGACAACGACAACATTGATGATGGGTGAACACCAAGCTACACATCCATAAAAACGTTCATATACTCATGTACATATCTACATCATGGATTCAAATGGCAATGACAAAACTGTAGGTGAAGTTATAGTCACGAGTCACATTGTCAGTATCGGGAGCGAGCGCAATGTCAGCCTTCTTTGTCTGAGAAAAGTTTAAGTGTGTGTGTGTGTGTGTGTGTGGTACCGGGAGTTTCAAAAACAGGGGATTTTGGGTGTCCGACCCCCTGGCCTTCCCCCACCGAAAAGTGGTAGTTCTTCTTTTAGTTCTCGATGTTAATTATTATACTAGTTAATGAAATTAACAAAAACAAAAAAAACAATATTCTGTGAAGCGTTTGTCATTATCATTTTTTATGTAAATTGACCCTCTAAACTCTAAAATTGAACTTGAAAAATTTATAAAATTTTAGCTTTACTACAATTTTTTTTTAATATTTGCTAAATTATTTGATTTTCAAGGCCCCGGAACTCTGGCCAAACCATTCACTAAATGGAAAGAAGCTCACAAAATTTTAAATTTCGTCTTATAAATTTTTTTTTTATAAAAACTACAATTTTATTTTTTTAACCCCCGAAAAAAATTTCTAGTTACGACCTTGTGTATATGTGTATGCGAGTATATGTGTGTGGCTACTTAAAGGTTTACGTTTATATGTAGTAGATATGTACGTGCAAAGGTGTGTCACTATCGTCGCGCATTTGCTTTATTTTCTGTTTTATTCTTGCATTACTTTTTCTCTGGTGTGTGGCTGTTGCTTTTCATGATTCACCTTGGGTGACTAAGGCTATTCGTACTGTTTGCCAAAACAATTCAGTAATTCAAAATCAGAATATCGGGTATCGCGTATAGTTTTTACACTACCATCTTGCTTTTGTCTTTCTCGGGCTGTTAGTTATTTTTTGTTCCATCCTGCTTCCTTCTGCCGATTTGTTTTTTCCCTTGTCATTTTACAGCATGTATAGTTTATCCTGCAGCGCATTAATTTTCATTTCTTCTGTGTATTTATATCCCGCCTTCGAATTTCTATTTGTAGTTATTCTAACTATCCGCTTGACAGTGGGTACGGAAGGTAGAACAGTACAATAAAGTGATGGAATATCAATGTATGAGTGCCCAAAGCTCGAGAGCTTCCTCTGTAACTGTTCTACATTGAAAGCTTCAAGTTTACTCTTTACCTTTCACTACAGTAGAATGATAATTTCATTAATCAAGAGAGAGAATGAGAGAGGGAGAGAGAGTGAGTAAAGGATTGATTATTCATGCGTAGCGTTGCCAACTGTCACGTATTGATCTGTAGTATGAGCAGTGAGTGCAAGTTATTAACAAAAACGTGATGCAGCTTAATTAATTCTTAAAATATAAAGAGGTTTACATACTTTGTTCAAAATATAATGAAATTGTAGGGAACCAACAAAAAGATGTGAGTTGCACAGTTGAGTATTTCCACATATCGGTCATTTGCTGCAAAACTTTCAAGAAAAACGCATTTAAACTTTTCAATTTATCGACAATTGATAACTCTTCTCACCCGAAGAGTTCAAATTATAGAGTAATGATATTTTCACACATGATAAAACACTAAATTCTTAATAGTTATTCCTATATACAATACTTAACTCAAAAATTTTGTTTTTAAATTTTTTTTTTATTGATACATTCAACACTTAGAGTGTACCCCTATGAACGCAGAGCATTGTGTTGAATGGAAGGAAGATGGATAGGTCGGAGAAAGAAGGAGGGAGAATCAGAGAGGGAATGCAATAACACAGGACACCGATAAAGGGATAGACAGCCATTGTGGCAAGTGTTATGCCTTTACCATAATGAACTTCAGTTTATCAGTGTCGACTATGACCACATGTAGCGCCAAAGGCCAAGGTTTTCACATCCAGTAATGTTGTGCGTGTTATATTTGTACATGAATGGAAGGACAGATTTATGACAGTCTTGCTGCAAACGATCGCTACTTAGTTCAGTGAGAGGAAAACGTTTTTAAAGTGAGGCGAAATACAACCAAGCTTTTGATTTTTATTCAAATGTGTGGCAAAAGAGGATAGTGTTCGGAATGATTCACAAGCAAGAGAATTCTTAGTTTTTAGGAAATTACAAAAAATTACTTGGTTAACCTTCTTCTTTCTAAGGAATCTCCTTAGGTCCGACTCCTTAGAATCGGATTGTATATGGCAGTGAAAAGTAGTCAAATAACTTATTATCATTCTAGGTTTAATGTGGAATCTTTACATTTTAATCGCTAACATATAGTCAAGGATTCGGAATAAATCCTTTCTTTAGGAAAGTACCAAGTGAAGAATACTAAACTTGCACTACAATTATAAATTAAATAAAATTCATTCTAAATTTGTGCACTTTTCTGAGCGATCGCACAGTCTGCTTCCCGTCGCTGCACTATTGTTTTTCCTACGGTTTTTTGGTTTTTGTTGACCATTCTAAGCCATGGATTTTATTCATTTTTTCTGATTTTTAATTTTAAGGATATCCCATGAATGCACATGAATACGGAAAGTGGATACATTTGCTGCCATTTCGAAAAATGAAACATGCAGCAGCAGCAGCAACAACAATGAAAACAATAGCAACAAAATATAAGAGATAAAGAATCATTGGTGGAGCACAAACAAAAATCACAACAACAACAACAACAAAAAAACAAAACGGAAAATAAAAGCATTGGAGAAAAACACGTACGAATTACAGTAGCTGCAGCGCATAAATAAAAAGAAAAATGGCGAGAAATACCAACACACCCCACGTACACATATGCAAACAAACAAATAAACAAGCAACCAAACACACACACACACACACACACACACACACACACACACACATGCACCTGCACATGCATGGATGTGTGTTTGTATGCATGCAACGAAATCATCATGAATGCGAACGTGACACAAATGGCAAAACATCACACCATAGCAACCATAAAAACCATCAGCAACAACCACACACATACAAACAGTATCGCATATCATGAGAGACAATGAAGTATGTATGTATGTAGGTGTAGGTGTAGGTGGCAAGAAGAGAGGCGCAAGAGTGATAAGAAGAGGAACAATGGAATTGAAGTGTGTGTGTGTGTGTGTGTGTGGGTGGGTGGGTGTGGAGTTAGCATGTGACATCGACGACCAAAAGACAATATTTCAGATTTATAGATATACTCACTCTAACAACGAGGAGCATAAAAAACGTTCCCATAGTCAAATGTCTGTATCTATGTGACTGAAATGAAGCTAGGAGATTCTTCCGTCATGTTGCCAATGTTCTATCGGTATATGTTTGCTTGTATGCAATTGCTGCATGAACTCACACAGCGCTTACATACATACATGGTTTCTGCTTGCTTTAGTTCCAGTCGCTTGGATGTATGGCGTTTTACTCCAATGTTGCCATGTTGAACTCCATTTATTTTTTATGTACCTATGTTCTTATTTTTTGTTGTTATTTGTATCCTTTAAAAATTCCTTGGTTGCCGTTGGTTTTGTCGCAATCACAAGTGAAGTTTCGGTTGAATTTATTGGCTATTGCAGTTCTTTCCTCTTACACTCGAAAAAATTTGGCCAATGTTTCCTATTGAATATGTAAAGGTTTTGTTGTCGGAAAGTATTAATAATCTTTTATATCTCAACGAATGAGTCCAAGCTCGATGAGTAAATTCAACTGTTGTCCAAAATGGGTTTAATTAGAAATACAAAGTGTGAAGACTAAGCGCTATGCGGACATAATTGGCGCGTAGATAATTAACATCTGCCTTTTCCGGGGCCTCTATTTTCTTGCCAGAATAGTTACCGCATCTCAACCTTGCAACGTTAGAGGTATGTGATAGCTTTTAAAAACAAGATCAATTTTCTCAAAGTGATGTCCAAGTGAACAGCTTTCATCCCACTTTGTTCGGTTCCTGATTTTTTTTATTAAATTGACAAGGCTGATGGGAAGGAAAGGCATTGGTGTTTTTTACATTGTCTACCTGTAAATAATTAAGTCCGGTTTTACATTACATGTCAACTCTTGAAAGCAATTATTCAGCTTGATAGCGAGGGGAAAATGAAGAGAGTGGATTATTACTATTTACTGCCACTCTACCCAACAAACTCAAAATGTTGATTTAAAAGATTATTCCTGGTGTTTTCTGATTTTTACTTTGAGTAAAAAAAAATATTTGTCTCAAATTTTGTATTGCAAATGGAATTTCGTGTGCAGAATCGCTGAAAATGTTACAGAAAGCTTAAAGTGAATCGACCTTATCAAAATCACGTGCATATGAGTGGTATAGTGCATTCAAAAGCGGTCGAAAATACCACGTCAAAGTCAATCAAGAGTAAAGGTAATGTTGACTTTTTTCTTTGATTATCGCAAAGTTCTGCACTCGGAATTCTTGCCAGAAGTTCAGGCGCTAAATAAAGAATATTATCTAGGCATTATGCGGCGCTTGAAAGAACTTACTTACTAACTACACTACAACCGATGATCGGTCTTGGCCGCCTATACAAAGCTCCGCTAGTTGGCTCTGCTATGTGCGCGCTGGCGCCAGTTGCTAAGGCCAAGTGCAGTCAGGTTGCCCTGCACCTGGTCTTTCCAACGGAGATTACGAAGTACCCTTCTGTGTGTTCCTCCACCGTGGTTCAAATAAAACACCCTTCTAGCCGGAGCGCTTTCTTCCATTCGCTCAACAGCTTCGCTGGCTGGATTTTTATACTCTTGACCATGTAAGTGTCGGCGTACAGCTCATCGTTACATTTTACTCGAAACATGTCGTCCACGATATTGGACCATAGATCTTACGGAGTATCTTCCTCTCTAATGCTCCTCACAGCTTCTCATAATTGATTGGTCAATCTCCATGTGTCGGCGCCATATATTAGGACGGGAAGGATGAGGGACTTATAGAGCGTTATTTTCGTCGGTCGAGAGAGGGCTCTGCTTCGCAATTGCCTACTGAGCCCGTAGTAACACCTGTTGGCCAGAGTTAGTCTCCGCTTGATCTCAAAGCTTGAAAGAGCTAATTCGTCGAAAAAGGTCAAGATTGTGGAAAGAAAACTAATTGATTTTGCACCACGACACCATCTCACACGGTGACGTGTTTCTGATCGAATTTCTGGCCATAAACTCAATAAATATCATCGAACAACCAACGTATTCACCTGATTTGGCTCCGGCTGACTTTTTTCTCTTTCGAAAACTCAAATCACCATTTCGAGGCACCCGTTTTCAGTCGAAAGAAAACATAAATAAGAATGTGTGGCGATTGCTGAAGTCGATTGCGGAAAATGCGTTTGAAAAATGTTTTGATGATTGGATTATTCGTTGGCATAAGTGTATTATCTTAGAAGGGGCCTACTTTGAAGGCGATACAATAAATTTGAATGAATAATAAAACTATTGTGTTTTATTGAACAAGTTCCCGGTAGTTTTTTGGATGTAGTATATACAAAATCTTGGGCAAACGATTTCTCGGTGGATACGAGACCTTAATACATAAAAGTTAATATACGTACTGCTGAAGTTTTGTGATCCGATCAACGTGATACGCTAAAACAGCAATTACTGCTGAGAGAATTATATCAAATTGGTGTTATTGCTCTATAAGGGAAATATGTGGGAATGAGCTAAACAATTTGATATCTTAATACTGCAGGGAGTAAGTGGGAATAGATCGCGTTGTGCTAGCATAAATCTGAAAGCGAACTTAATTTTACCAATTTTACCGGGAGAATTATAAGTATATGCTATAAGTATAATACTAACAATGTAAAGTATTTTACCGAGCATTTGTAGAGGACCGAAGCTCTACTAAAAGATGCGGACAATGG
This sequence comes from Palloptera scutellata, assembly GCA_958295655.1. Lineage (NCBI taxonomy): Eukaryota > Metazoa > Arthropoda > Insecta > Diptera > Pallopteridae > Palloptera > Palloptera scutellata. The sequence goes on along the minus strand of OY282449.1, from coordinate 126,907,276 downwards.
CACATTTAGTAATCAACTCTTCCCCCATCTCCCCCGCCCTCCCTTCCCCCCCTTTGGTTTAAGCACAAGGGAAGCTATATCTCACAGTTTACCCCTCAACATTCAATCTCGCTTTCGCCCCCCCATCCAGAGGGTTCCTAACAACTGCCACTAATCAATTGAACTATCGATTTGTATTGAGTGTAAAAACCTAATAGTGCTTGTCTCAATGGTATGTCTTTATGTGTGTGTGTGTGTGTGTGTGTGTGTGTGTGTGTCTGTGTGTGCATTTCATATCTTTTCTATGTTAGAACATGCACATTGTGTGAGTGTGTCGGTTACATTTATTCAGAACAGAACAGAACAGAACAGAACAGAACAAAGATCATGAAACTTTCATGAGATTTGATTTTTAATTTAAGACAAGCAGCACGTAACTTAAAAATGTAAACTGGCTACCTCAGCAAAGGAAATTTAATATAAAAAATCTCACTATGCACACTTGAATCACCCAAAAGAAGAAAACGAGAGCAAATCACATTAAATGAAGAAATTAGAAATTAGGTTTACTCCTTTGACACCAATGCAGAAGGTTTTAACGGAACGTGTGATTACGGAGAACTGCTTAAAAAAGTGCTGAAGTGCAGTTAGCTATTTAAGGTTTGATTTAAATTTATACATTTTTAATTCAAAAGCAACAAATATTTCCAACATTTTCCATATTTGCATTAAGTTTTAAATGTGTATTATGCTTTGGGGGCCATTCGAGTTGCTCTTGCACTTGCAAACTCTCTGTCCCTCTCCCTCTCTCCCTCTCTCCCCCTCTCTCTCCATCTCTCTCCCTCTCTCTCTTCCTTTCAATTCCCCTGTTAATGTCCATAAAGTGCAATTAGTGTTGTTTTCCAAAAATTAAGAGACCTGCGAAACAAATATACACACACACACATGCACTTTTAAACATAATTAAATATTAACAAGAGCGCACACATACACTTACACATACTCGTGTACATGCTTATGTGCCAAACAGGATGCTATGAGGAAGCTACTTCAAATTAGTATTAAATAGCATGCATATATGGGCTAGTAAGCAAGTAAGAATGTATGTATGTATGTATGTGTACACACCGGTTTGTTAGCATACTTTTGGGCATTCATTAAATATGTGCGACATAATATCAAAATAACTAAAAACTTAAAATGGCCAAAAGTATCTAGAATTTTGTTTATACTTCTTCTTCATTTATTTGTTGTTGGGCATTGCTAGTTGCAACTTTTGTTACTAGTTGTTTTTCTTTTGCTGTTACTGTTGATGCTGATGCTTCATCATCATCATCATCATCATCATTATAATCAAATTACCTGAGGTGTTTTTCTTATAGTTTTACCTGTTTGCTATTACATGCATACAGATGAAGTGGTGTATGTATGTATGTGGCTGAGTTGATTTACTGTGCATGCCCCTGTGTGTTTTCGTTAGCACTCATGTCTGTGTATTAGTTAGTTGATGTGCTGTGCAATCTCTGTTGCTAATTGTATGTGGATATGCAACTTGTTGCGTTTTTGTTTACTATATCTGCTACAAGTGCATATCTGCATATGCACATACACATTCATATATATTTGCATAAGTGTGTGTGTTTTTGTGATTTTAAAATGTAAATACATACTCGTACATGTATGTATGTGTGTATGTATGTATGAAAAATATTTGTATGTGTGTGTTGTATTGAGCATGCGCACGCGCTTAACTTAAATTGTGTTAGCTTAAATTATTAATTAGAAAATGTTTGTTGTTGCCTCAAATATTTTTCCCCTTGAATGGGCTGATTTCTCATTAATTGTTGAAGTGTGTTGCATATTTTTCAGCGCCTAAAGGTATCACTTTAATATTACGCTTAAGTGATAATCTTAATTTATGTGTAATAACTGATGAAATTCGTAAATACTTGTACATATGTACTTCAAGTATAAAAAGCTTAGCTACCGAAGTACACAGTTATGTACATGTATAGCTTATGCAAAGGGTACCATGTTCTGTCATCAATGTAACTAGGCAGCTGAAAGTTTTCCATCCAAGATGGCTTTGCTGCCAAAAGGGAGTTATGGTGCTCTCTTCGTTTGCCATTTCATTCCATCTTTTCAGTTGCTTCGAGCTTCTACGATTTGATGTCATAGTCTTAACTCAATGCTATTCATGGCTCACGACCACTTACCATAACTCGTTAAATAACCAAGGTGCTAATGTATCTTTTGGCTAATGTTAAGAGTTATACATTCATTGAGTTGATCCAGAGGATAGGGAAGTGAATTTTTATATTTTTTAGGGACCCTTATCGACACAAATTTATAATAATTTTCATCGGAAAGAGATGAGGGAGGTCGTGGAAAGATGATACGATTATACGGGCCTGTGTAGAAATAATATGTTCAACTTACAGGATACTTATTTTTTAAATATGCACATAGAACCTAATCTTCTAGCTTGGTATACACATTTTAACCCGTTTTGCACATTTGTATGACCTTTTGAAAATTAATCGTAAATATATTTATAAACTTTTCAGAAAAGTAATCACTGTTTTATATTTTAATATATTCTGGATTTTAAATTGCATTTAAATAAATTTGAATTATTAGGTATCACCTTGCTAAAAGGCTTGGTGAACATACATACTTTTTTGAGAGGTATGGATACTTTTGAAAATCAACAAAAATAGTAAATTTTATTATTTGCCATTGGAAATGGAAAATTATTCTATATAAAATAACACACTTTCTGGAAAAATAATATCCTTACATGTCTCCATATATTTCTCGGAGACTACAGCAGATCAAACTAAAAAGGAAATTTGGCTTATTTTAACTGAAAATAATTTCCCAAAATTTCCATATTTTCCTTTTGGAAGCTCCGAAGCACGGGCTCCTTTAAGAAATACAGGCCCGAGGATATCCTCCGTTCTTTCCACTCTTGTCAGGCCTGACCCGAGGTTCAATCGTATCCGAAATTCGTTCAACTTCCGAGTGAATTACGTTCACTGGTAGTACATGCTCACGGACGAGACGGTTCGACCTTGATCAGCCTAAGTATGTCTTTCTCAATCTTAGCTTAGCCAAAATGCCACACTTTTTCCAGATTGAATTCAAAAAGTTTAAATTCAAACCAATCTTAGATTAGCCCAAATGCCACACTTTTTCCAGATTGAATTCAAAAAGTTTAAACTCAAACCAATCTTAGCTTATATGCCTCTTAGCTACGTATGCCACACTTTTTCCAGATTCAATTCAAAAAGTTTAAATTCAAACCAGAAAACACAATCAAACTGAATTGAAAAGTTATGTACTTTGAAGATATCTAAACGTTGCTCTGCCTTGAATCACATAGTTTGCAAAGCTCCTTCTTCTTCCTAACTGTACTTTCTGCACCTTTGCGTCAAGTCTTCAATAATGTTTACAAAATAATGAGAACAAAATTCATTCACTTACTTAATATTTCAAAAACGTTTTAATGCATTTTTAATGATGGTATACCACGAAAACCGATAGACCGGTGCCCTCAATGTTGTCGTCACACCATTACTTTCCACTATACTTTTGCTTTTCATGATTGCTTAATTGTGTATTAAACGTAAAGTTAAATAAATTTCTCGCGGTGTCAAAAGAAAAACGAAATAATTTCAGATCAAATTATTACATACATTTTAAAATTGCAGCAAAATTATATTTAGTTTAGCATGAAAACAAAACAACAAAATGTAGGTGCACAGCAGCGATAACGACAACAGCAGCCAACAGCAACAGCGACGATAACTGAAATAACAACGATAACATTAAAATACAACATCAACATGGGAGGGGAGGGAGGTGGGGGGCGGTGGGTAAAGCGAGCAACTTGCAGCTGAAAAAAAAATGTTACTAAAAATTATTTCACTTTAACAACAGCCGCAGCAGCAGCACGTTTAAAATTGAGCCAGCAGCAGCAATTCAATAGCAACAACTACCCATGCCGAGAAGGCATGAAAGAGGAAGGAAATTTACGCGAATAGGTCAACCTGAAAGCCAAGGAAGGCAGAAGCCAAAATCAACATAAAAGGGGAGGAAGTTTTCGGTCATAATCGAGGCTACGTTTTTTTTTAAACAAAACAGAAAAAAAAAACAAGCCAAACAACCAAACAACAAAATAAAGAATTTAATGCGAACTTAAGCAAAAAAAAATTTACAAAACGATAAAAAAGTAAACTCAAAATGGAAACGAACGTGCAAAGCGCAGCTATGGATAACCAACAGCCAACAGTCAACAGCCAACAGTCACCAGCGACTAGGAACAGCAGCAGCAACAACAAATAATTGGTAATCTCGCAGATATAATGATAATCGCAACTACAACAACAACAACAGCAACAACACTAACGATTTAGGTGCTCTATGTAGATATGTATGCATGGCTATGAGTATGTGTGTGTGTGTGTGTGTGTGTGTGTGTGTGTGTGTGCTTACAATGATTGTTGTGTCCTCATCTTCTTCAATGTGTTGTCGTCGACATACTCGCCACCGTACTTGTCGTTGTTGTCGTCATCATCATTTACTCGCAAAGCAAAGCAAACAAATGAATAAAAAAAAGTAAAAAACAACAACAACAACGAACTAGAAGTAAACAAAAAAAAAATAAAATAAAAAAACTCGTAATAATAATGAATCCAATTTCATGTTATATTCCTTCGCCAAGTGCACGTAAACGTCTCTAAAAACCAACAACAACAGCAGCAGCAACAATAACAACCACAACAGCAACAGCAACGGCAACTGCTGTAACTACGAGTAGGTACCTACTACATACATACATACATACATAAATACTAACTACCAGATACTCGTACTTTTGCACGGATAAAAATCCACAAAAAGGCAACGCACCGCCACAGCAGCAAATTTTAAATGAACGCGATGGACGAAAAATGGACATGGTTTGCTGGTGAATGGGAAATGGTTAAAGTCAACCTCGATTCATGCACTAAGTATATACATACATAAGTGGAAATGTGGAAGGGAAGCAAGCAGTGCAGTGCAGTGGAGCGGCAGGTGGAAGTAGGGGAGGAGTAGCGGCAATTGCGAGTAAGTGCGCGACCAAATGAATGAGTTTATTCAGTTCAGACTCACAAATTGGCTACCGATATTATTTTGTTTCTTTCCATTTTTACAACAAAGATTTGGGGTTTTTTTTTTTAAATTCAAGCACATAGTGTGGGGATATGTTTTAAGAAATGAAGTGTGTTGAGTGAGTATACGAGTATATATTATATAAAACTTATAAATATCAAGTGAAATGTTTACGATTTCATAAATGCATTTGATTTTACTATTTATTTTTGCATGTTCATAGAGGGAATGACTCTAGTCTAAAACCACAACTTATGATATGAGTGGTTAATAATAATACTTATACATACTTTGAAATGAAATGAATCACTTTGAGCGATTGAGTTGAGATTCCTTTTTCAGCACTAACAAACAAACTTTTTACTCCCTTCTGAAGGAGGAAGATCTTTCAGATATATCCTCCTTTTCAAAAGTGTGACATGTTAATTCAGGAACAACAATCCAAGCGGTTATTGTACCCCTCTCGATTCGCTAATGAATAGTATTATTATATGGCAGTATAACAATCCGAAGATGGCCTCGATTGAGGTTAATTACAGACTATTTTTCACCAGTCGAGTAAAAAGTTGTAGCGGAGTTTGTATTAAAAGTGGTGGAAGGGATCGATGATCCAGGATGTCCAGATTCAGATATCCACACAGATCTCCAAAGTCTAAAATAGAAAAATAAATAAAAAACATTTTCTAAATCGAACCAGCTCTTAGCAGGCAATAGCAAATCTCCAAAGACTTAAAATTATTTAAGAACAGCTTTTCACTTTGCCGTTCAGATTCGGCATAAAAGGGTAGGCCCGTCACTTTTATGCACAAATATGGATGCGAAAAGTTCCACCTAACCCTACACGGGCTGTTCTGCCATAAAAGACGAAGAAGAAGAAGAAGAAGAAGTAGACGAAAACGAGAAGGGCTGATTATGGACGGTTTCGATACGGTTTCAATAAGATATTTCTATCAATGTCATATCTTCACTTACAATTTAAAAGAGACTTTCACGAGAGGAGTGTTATACAAATTTGGGAGGAGTATATAGGGTGATCCATCTTTTATGTTTGTATGTGAATATTGAATAACTTAAAAAAAGAACAACCGTTTTCCATATATGAAGTATTTATATTTAATTTGGTCCTTTAAAATTTATTTGGACACTAGTTTTTGAATACAACAGCAGCCAATTGGCCGCCGTTATTAACCAAAGCAAAATATGCTCATTTTGCTGCGTTTTCCCACACTTTTTTCGCGCATCTTGAGGGCGGTATAACGATGATTTCGGAACGAATGTTTGCCTTGAGCTCGTCAATGGTCTGAGGCTTGCTGGCGTACACTTTGCTTTTCAAATAATCTCACAAAAAGAAGTCCGGAGGAGTAAAATTTGGATATGGGTGGCGAACCAATGTCGCCATTCAGGTTCAGATGGCGTGGACGTTCTGTTGGCAATATTCTTTGAGACCAGTGCATTTTATACGGAACAAATGCAAATCAGCTTTCAAATTGCGCCGCAAGATGGTTCCACTGACGCCAAAATGCTGAGCGCGGTGACAATACGACAAATGTGGGTTCTCGGCAACACTCTCTCTCTCTCTCTCTCTCTTACCGCTTCAACGAGTTCATTGGAACGTTTTGGGCGTTGTTGAACGAATTGTCGACGATTTTTCACTGTCCCGTGCTCAACAAAATTCGACCCCACGATAATTGGCCACGATATATACGAGGTGTGATCAAAAAATAACCGTTATTTTCATGAGTTACGTATGTTCGATTTTCGCATTTTTTTTCTGTTATGTTGGTACACATGTCTGTTATATTTGTTGGCAATACTAACCATTTTGGATTGTCAGTTTGTTTTTGACAGATAAAAAGGTTAGTCGTGTTTTGGTGTGCTCTTCGACTATTCAAAAAAATGGATCAAAGAAACTGTATTCAGTTTTGTGTAAAAAATGAAATTAAATGCGCAAGGACATTTGAAATGTTGACTGTGGCCTTTGGCGAGTCTACTATGAGCAGAACACTAGTTCAATTGTGGTATAACCGGTTTAAGGAAGGCCGAGAAGATGTCAATGACGATGCTCGTCCTGGTCGCCCGAGCACGTCAACAACCGATGAAAACATTGACGCAGTGAAGAAAATGATTTTCGATAATCGTCGAATCACTATCAGAGAGGTTGCTGATGATGTTGGCATATCGTTCGGCTCATGCCAAGCAATTTTTACGGATGTTTTACGCGTGAAACGTGCGGCAGCGAAGATTGTTCCAAAATTGCTAAATTTTGAACAAAAACAACGTCGCTTGTGCGTAAGTTTTTGGCCAAAAACAAAACTGTTATCATGCCTCAACCACCGTATTCACCGGACTTGGCCCCCGGACCCCGCTGACGTTTTCCTCTTCCCAAAACTGAAGACACCGATGAAAGGAAAGCGTTTTGCTACGATTGAGGAGATAAAAGAAAAATCGAAACAGGAGCTGTTGGCGATACCAAAAAGCGCGTTTCAGTAGTGTTTCGAGGATTGGAAAAAACGCTGGCATAAGTGTATTATATCTGAGGGGGATTACTTTGAAGGTGACAAGATAGTTGTTGATGATTTATAATAAATACTTTTTGAAAAAATTGAAAATAACGGTTATTTTTTGATCATACCTCGTACGTTGAGTCAACATAACTGAACGACTACTTTCAATATACAGCGTCACTATTTCGGCGCGATTCATGCTGAAAATTGACGTTTTAAAAACATGTTTACTCAAGTCAATCGGTTGATAAATGTTTTAATTATTCTATGTCTACATATCGACATAAAAGATGGCGAACCCTGTGCAAGTGAAATAATTTAATATTAAAATTTTTTTTTTTTATGTGCAAATTTATATTTAGTGAATGTTCGGCTAGGAATCCTATCTTGGAAATATAATGTCGTGGTAAATGATAAAAAATAATAATAAAATCAAAATTATCGTAGTAAAGTCAGAATTTTCGGTACCATTCAAAAAATTAAAAATACAATTTGTTTAATAGAAAAAATTATACTTATATTAAAAAGTACCGACATACATAAAAAACATAAAAGATCGAGTCAGAACCTCCAAAACTCTCTCTAAATAGAGGTTTGGACTTTCAAGAAATTCGAAGCAATTTTCATCATTTGCGATTATGGATTACTTAAATTTTTTTAACAAATGTTTACAGTCATTTTGTATACTCATCGATTAAGAATGGTATCATGGAATGGATAATCAATATTGACGTTGAAATCACTGAATAATTACAAGAAATATTTTTTTGAATTCTTTTGAATCTAATCATTGACTATTAAAATTTAACCAACGCCTTCAACTAGTGCTTATTAAGCACATGACATGAAAAACATTCCTGTTTTTTTTTTTTTGGGATTTTTCCAACTTAGACTAACTCCTGTAAATTCCAAAATTGTTCGGGTTTCAAGCCAGACTTCCAGATATCTTTTTGGTGGTCTTGCTGCAAAGCAAGTTTGAAACTTAATATCAAAAAGTTGTTATATTAATTACATTAATTATCGTAAAGCGCTATTCTATGAATGAGCCTTCAATGCTTGAAGATCAGTAGTGATTGCATTCTTTTATAGCTGTGCAAACAAGTCACACTTAAAAATGTTTTGTAATTGTTGCAGTTGTTTAAATGAAACCCTTCGAATTCGACAGATTCAGTTCTACGTATGAATGATTCCTTAGTTCATTTTCCAATCACAATTTCAATCTTCAAATTTAATTCACCATATGCAAGTGAAAATTCCACAGCCACTTTAACACTAAGTATGTAAGGAGGAGTAAGACCACATTCATAACTAGTTAATATTCCAACTATCAACTACTTAAAACTTACCTAGGAATAAATGAAATTTTAATTAAAATGCTGCCGTTCTGAATTGAACTGTGGCTGCACACAGTGCAAGTGTGAATTCTAAAAACTTAAATATGGTTAACAAAAAATGTTTATGAACTTGGATGCGGCAATAGCAACCGCAACAGCGACAACAACTACAACAGAAACAAAAACAACAGCCACAGTGGCAACAAAGCGAGAATGTAATAAATCATTCATTTTCAAACACAAGTTTCTGATACAAGCTGAGATGAACAGACAACGCCATCACTAGTCGAAAAACCTCAAGCAACAGCAACAATAATCCACCATCAACCAAAATATTTCAGCAGGTGACTGTGATTTTTGGAATGCTGAATGCTGATGATGACGATGAGTAAACGAACAAACGTACGAATGAATTGGTTGAAGGCACGAATTCTATTTGCCGAAATAACAACAAGGAAAGCACAAAAATTATTTATGATTGCAGCCACTGTTGAAGCATGAGGACAGAGACATTTGAGGCGAGAGTGAAACGGCAGCAACATCAATAATTCATCAAAATCATGCACGATGTAGCAACCAGCAGCTAACACCACCACCACCACCACCACCACCACCACCACCACCACCGCCACTAGCAACAGCAGCTACCAACAACAATAACCGCAACATTATGCGGCGGCAACTTTACCCTTGGCATTGTGGCATTACATACAGCAGCAATAGCATCAGCAAGCAACAAACAACACATTAAAGTTGAAAGTGCAATCGCCTCGACGCAACAACAACAGCAACAACAACGAACGAAAATTATGAGATCGCGCGTCCGGTGTCATGGCGTTGAATGTACTTTGTAGAATATCTAGCAAGCAACGAGACCACGACAACGACAGCAACCAGCAACCAGCAACAGCAGCAACAACAATAACGAGCAGCGAAACATTTCTACATTTATGCTTTTCGTTCAAGTTGAAAGTGCAACATGCAATTTATATCAGTAGCAAGAGCAGCAAGCAACAAAAATCAATGATGTTGATGATGATTTCATTCACTCATACATTCATTCATTCATTCATTTATTCTTCTTCTTCTACTTCTTCTTCTTCTTCTTCTCAAATACTCATCAGTTTTATTCGTTGTCATTGTTGTTGCTATTGTTCAATTCGTCATGTTGTTGCTCATGCCAACTGGCAGTGAAAGGAAGTAGCAATTTGCATGGTTTCAACAGCCAGGTACACACTCGTATAATACTTATGTACTTATGCTGCTGTTGCATGCAAGATTATGGTAGCAATATCTGCTTTCATATTGTCACGTATCTGAAAGGATGAAATCATAGGTAGCCATTAAAAATTTCGTTGCTACTTACTCCAAGAAGCGGAGACGGTGACGTAGACTCTGGCGACAGCCAGCAGCAAACAGAAAATCGTTGTTGCAGTAGTTGCTACTGCAACCAGCCATCAATAGCATGAAGTAAGTAGTATTTTCTCCATTTTTGTTGTTGCTGTAGCCAATATTTTATTGTTGTCTTTTTCCATAAATGCAAATATTATTTTCTTACATCAGAATTATGGCGCCATGAACATTTGCTACGTTGTAATGCCAGTTGCTGCTGAACTCGACTCAGCAATAATACATACTGTGTCGTCGTTGCAATTGTAATATTGAGCAACATTGTTGTTATTGTTATTGTATAAGTTATAAATTAGTAACAATTTTCAATCAGTTTTAACTGCAGCATTTAAATGTTGCTGGCTGTAAAAGAAAAACAAGGCAAATGATATTTGTGTTTTTGTTTGTTGTTTTTTTTTAATTGTTTCGTATTCTGTTTGCATGTTTGCTGGCAACAATGTATTGTTGATATTGTCTGGTGGTGCTGTTCAATGTTGTTGTTATTGTTGTTGTTGTTCTTGCAGTGAAATTGTAAATGTTTTTGCATCTTCAATGTAGAGAAACTTACATTGATTGTATCGAATCTATTTGACTTTGGTATATTCCAAATTGGTATTTCGAAAATTTATTTATTTATAGGAGAAAGTTTTGTCTTGTTTGAAAATGTTTGGACATCGGAGTTGCTTCTGAATTTATCTGGAACTAGACTGAGACAAAGATTTGATTCACTTAAATGTAGCTTAGAAAGGGTAACAGAAACAGCGCTTGTGTTATACAGGCCTGACGAGAAGGGGGTGGAAATGGGGGGATTACACCCGGGCCCGCGTTTCTTAAGAGGGGCCCGTACTGCAAGACCTCGGAAAGCAAATGCCTAAAATTTTTCCAATATATCTGTTGAAATTTGCATAAATGTTCTGTCATAGGTTTTTTTTTTTTGGTTTACAAAAAGTTTGACTACTATTTTGTCTAAAAAATATATGGAGCAGGTCCACATATAAAGATACAGTTTGTACATCAAGTTTGTTATTTTATGTAGATGCATTTTCCATTTCAGATGCAATTTAATTAAATTTAAAATTTTTTGTTGATTTTCAGAACTACACACCTTCCAAACAGGCCAGGTAAAAAGGGCATTTTGGCAAATTGAGAAATTATATAAATGCAATTTGGTAGTCGGAATATGTAGAAATAGAAAAAACTGTAAAAAATTTCAAGTAAAGTTCATAAATGTATTCTTGACAAATTTTCAAAAAAAAATTGTCCAGATGTCAAAAATGGGCTTGAAGACTAAGCTTTAAGCGTAAGTCCGTAAGTTGAGCATCCTTTTTCCCCCGTGCCCTTAATTCCTCTCCATGGCCCTGGTGTTATACCAATGTTAACAGGCAAATGCAAAACTCTAATAAACTATTTCTGTATCATAATGTATTACAAATATGACATGGACAATATAAGTGTATGCGAAAAGCTCGGTGCAGGCCTTTCATGGGTTGTTATGTCGTTAAAAGAAGAAGAAGCATTAAGTCTTAAGTGCCACGCATTCGTTGGAGAAGGCGTTTTCTAATGGGTTTCAAACGGATGTAATTTACAGTGACTTTAGTAAAGCTTTTGACAAAGTAAAGTAAATCATAATCTTTTACTAATGAAACTTGACCGAATTGGCTTTCCTCAAGCGCTTTTTGACTGGATTAAATCCTATTTATGTAGCCGGAAACAAAGGGTTCTTTTCAAGGACACTGTCTCTCGCAATATTGATGTTTCTTCTGGGGTCCCCCAAAGCAGTAATTTTTGACCAATTCTTTTTTCGCTCTTTATAAATGATCTTCCATCAATTATTCGATACTCTAAAGTTTTGTTGTTTGCGGATAATGTAAAGCTTTTTTACCACATTATTCACCCGCGACTCAAGATCTATTACAGAGCGATTTAACTTCACTTTCTGACTGGAGCTCTTTAAATTTGATGACTCTTTAATTTTGATGAATTTTACGATCCTTGTATTAGTAAAATGTTATATATGTATTTTACTGGTCCGACCGATTTTAGAATATGTTTCAAATGTTTGTTGTCCGCGATACAGTTGTTACATTAATAACGTGGAGTCTGTTCAAAGACAGTTTCTGTTATTTGCTTTACGAAATGTGAACTGGAACCCCTTAATAAAGCTTCCTCCTTATAAAGATCGTTTAAAATTACTCAATTTGCCTTCACTTGAAAGCCGGAGAGTTATGTTGAATGTATGTTTTGTGTTTAAATTGTTGAATGGATGGACAGACTGTCCATATCTATTAAATGAGCTGTGCATTGGTGTTCCTAGTCGCGGTTCTAGAAACCTCATACCTGTCAAGTTATGAGTAAGTCTCTGTAAAACAAATTATGCACTGTTTGATCCTGTGCGTTGTATGTGCAATGATATCAATAATCATTATGTGCTAATAAATTTTTTTATCCCCGTTAATACCCTTAAACAATCTTTGTTATCTCATTTAGCTGCTAATGACGTTTCCACCTGATTCGTGAAAAGCATCGCAGTCCGGACTGTGATTGTTTCGGTCACCGGTCCGTGCGCGCACGATACGGATGCGACACAAGGGTCGTATAAGGCGGGTGGAGGGTCCGCTGGGATTCGTCGAAGTTACAAGACGATCAAAGACATAATGGTTGGAAAACAGAAGAAAAGTAGACAGAAAGTAAAAGAAGAAAGGAAAAAGAAAATATATTTGAAGACGAAGAAACGACTGATTCCCTTCCTTCCAATTTTCTTCAATCCTTTTATATCGTTCGTCCTCTCCCTCTCCACTTTTTTCCGATTTCAGACTCTCCTCAACTACTTCACCGCAGTCATAAACCACTTTCTCTACCACATATTTCCTCTCTTCTTTTTCTCTATACGATTTTCTTTCCTTTCTGTCGCTCACTCTACATTTAATGTATTTGAATATTTCCTTTCCATGGGGAGCCTTTTCGGTTCTGATTAATAACAGACTAGTAACAATAATTTTGAAGGGATTTCTAGAGGGAAATTATAGAGATATAATAGAATTTCTAAGCCGTTTCTGAAACTAATTTCCAAAGGGTGTTTTAGGGTGTGCCCAGATTTGAAAAGTGAATTTCTAATTAATGCTAATTAATGATTTCCCACTAACGGCAATCGCCTGTCACCAGCGGTGGAATCGTTATCAAAATATTTGAATTTATTTACTCCTAAAGCTTCGGGATATATTGAAATTAAACTATTTCTTTGTTTGGCTAGATACTTGTACTTTGAGTTATCGAAAATTGGTTCACTCTCCTGTTGACTTCTGTTCTTTAACTTTTACCATGGAAGTGGAGGGAATATTTGAAGGTAAGCTGTTGCTTTTTGTCTTTTTGCAATATTTGAAATTTGCTTTATATTCCTTTGCATTCCTGCAAATGCAAAAAAAAGAAGAAAAATATTATTTTATTTATTGAGATTCCCTCTTGTTTGGGTTAAGCAATGTAAACCGATAATGACAGCAGAGCAATTGCAGCAGCATCAAGTATGCAAGAGATACTTGTGTTCACATTCCCATTTCCTATAGCGCAGAGATGTTTGAAGTTAAAGAGGAGCAGTGAGTGAGAAAGGCTTGGAGATTGTGATGGAATATGAATGTGAAGCATATGAATCGTTGCTAAAGGTTTTACATTTTCTCAATTATTTCGTTTTTGTAAAGCGGGAAAAAGAAAATGGATGATATCAAAATCACGTTCGTTACATGTTTTTATTTTTTTTTTTTTTTATTAATTTATGTGTGTGTTAGCGAATATGAAAGTAAAATGCATGCAAAAATGTAGTGAAAAAATCGTATAAAGCGAGCAACTTCTTTTCGTGGTGATTCTTCTTCTTTCTTATTCAGGGACTATTTTTTTTTGTTTGTTTTTTTTTTCTTTTTAGTATAGAGGAATATCAACAACAGCAGCCAACATCTACTCTATCTGCAGTTAGTATCTTAACAACTGGAATATTGCAACCAGCCAGCGACAACAACAAACACTAATACACTAACAACAAGTAAGTAAGTACCGACAACATATAGAAAAAAAAGAAGAGGAGTAAGAAAGCAACAGCAGCAAAGGAAAGGAAGGCGCACACTTTGCACAGGAAATCATTTTCAGACTTTACGTTTTCATAGGTTTATTTTTTACATTTCATTTTTTGTTAAAACGTTTCGGTGTCACGTTTGAATTGTGCAAACTATAAGATACGATTGCAGTAGCAGCAGCAAGAAACGAAGACGAACAGCAGCAGCAAAGCAGCAAAAAAATTATAATATATGTATATGCAAAAAAGTAAAAATATAGAAGAAGAAGTTGAAGAAGAAGAAGAAGGAGAAGAAGGAGAAAGAAAAAATGAATTGTATGTGCTCATAAAGAAATTGGAGAAAAAAAAACAGAATAAAAAACCAAAATAAAGCCAAAGGAAAAGAATGAAAAATATAAGGAAAATCATCAGCAACAAAGGGCAAAACTTCACGCAACTCAACAGCAAAAGCAATAATATTGCAATGTTGTTGTTGTCGTTTTGTTGTTGTCGGTGGCTGGCTCAAAAGGCAGCAGCAGCAGAAAGAAAACAAACTTACAGAAGTTGTTGTTTCGCATAACGATAAACGCCCCCTTTTTGTTATTGCTGCTGCTGCTGCTGCTGCTGTTGTTAATGTTCCTGTTGATGTTCTTGTTGTTATTGTTGTAGTTGTGTATGTGTTTGTGTGTTCCGTTTGGCCCCCAATATGAAATTATGGTTGCTTACCATGAAATGCCAACAAACCATTCGCTTCTCACTGCCATTCTGTCGTTCTGGCATGCCCTGCCATGACGACTAAGATTGCTGACGTTGCCATGTTGCTGCTTCAGCTGCTACTACTATTCTTCGAATGTGAGTGCAGCAACAGCAGCAAACGAGTAAAGTATGAGCACTGCAGCGTATAGTTCTTCTTACTTAGTTCTTCTGTTAATGTTTGCTTGCGTTGTTGGACTCACTCAACTATCTCAAAAGATGAAATTGCACTTTTGGGAGCCATGAAAGTAATAACAGCAACAACAACAACAACAACAGCAACAACATCCGAACATCGAAAGGAAACGTACTCGTACATGCCTCTACACTACTACTCCCCATGTCCTTTTGTAAAATGTCTTCGTTCTTGGGATTTGTGTTGTTCTTGTACCTAATAAAAAATGGTATCTAAGTACAAAACAAAATAAAAAATGAATCAAAAATAAAATAAAATTACAATAGTATGTTGTTGTATTAACAGATACTAAAAGAAAGAAAAAAATAAAGGTAGCTGGTTTGGTTTTATTTTTTACTTTTAATATTTGGGCAAAAAAAAATATAAATTCTTAAAGTTGACTTTTTAACTTGCGAAGGTTTATGAGTATTTGTATCAATTTGAAACTAACGCATTCCCAAGAACTCTGCTCTGAAACTTTAGGTTCTGTGTTTAAAATACAATTTAGATACTTACTTTACTTAGCTGGCACTACAGCCGATGATCGGTCTTGGCCTCCTCGATAAAGCTTCGACAGTCGAGTTTGCTACTTTGCCAGTGGATAAGGCCAAGTGCAGTCAGGTCACCCTGTATCTGGTTTTACCAACCGAGATTAGGACGTCCTCTTCTGCTTGTTTCTCCACCGTGCCCCGAATTAAACAGCCTTCTATCCGGAGCGCTTTCTTCCATTTGATAAGATAAGGAGTCTAAGATCACACACATTCTGATTTTTCGAAAACATCTTGAAACCTAAAGAATATTTCGTAAATTTTTTTTTTAATTTCTATTGTTTTAACAAATTACATATCTATAATACAGGGCATTTGAAATATGCATCACATTAAATTCTTGTATTGCAGGACTTAGATTAAGGATTGCAGGACTTAGATTTAGACTGCATTTAAAGGCGATGGCAGATTCTAGGAAATTAGTCTCAGCGAATTATTGGGGTTGGTGAAAGATTATACGCCTCAAACGAGAAAGAGGGAATGAACTAAATCGCCTTGCCTACACGCAGACTTTTATTGACACATATATTGGCAAATAAAAATGAATAGTCTTAGAAGATAAATATCAGTGCAAATGCGTATACTCATCGATGCTTCACTATGTATTTACCATATTCCATAGGGGTTGTCTAGGATGTATAAAGTGTCCGAGTGACTTATCATAGAGACTATGACCTAAACTGGAAGGAAAGAGACCATGGAATTATTGCGTTAAATCTATATTCGCTGTGAGATTTGAATCTAATCCCAGCATCATAGGTGCTTTGCTTTGGACATAAAAGCCTAATATAAGTAAGTACATAAGTGAGAACATCAAAATCTAATATAAGTCAATATAAAATCAAGCCTTGATAAATAAGTATTTAGTCATTATAGGTTTCTATGTAAATGCTTCAGAAGGGTGATTTTTGAGTTTGGGTTCTTATTTGCAAGCTGATGTGGCACTTCCCATACAATCATGAACGCCTATTTACATACATATACCTATGTACTGGTCACTTGAAAAGTGACCTGACACATATGTAGCCTGACACATAGATAGCACTAGTGGAGCAGTGAATTGATGTTCAATGTATGATTTCATCTTTTGTATGAACACGTGTAAAGTTTCAAATCAATCTCGCAATCCACTCTTAGTTTAAAAGCAGCTTGAAGTTGACGTGTCACCGTGTTTTTTTAATGGAAAAATTTTAAAATCGTGCCATTGTTGAGTATTTATTTCAAAAAGGTTTATCTGGACAAGAAATCCATACCGATATGGAAAATGTGTTAGGTTAATGTGCTCCTTCACAAGCAATAGTAAAAAAATTGGGCTGATGAATTTAAACATGGTCGTACAAGTAGTGAAGATGAACCACGCACTGGACGTCCAAAAAGTGCCTTGACACCAAAATCATTGAAAAAGTGAAAGTAATTATTTTTGAAAATCCAAGTGCGACTATGTGTGAAATAGCTGATACCATAGGCATCTCAGAGGAATGAGTAAACTACATTTTCCATGAAGAACTACATATGAAAAAGCTGTTTGGAAAAGTAGTGCCGTATACGTTAATAATTCAACAAAAACTCGATCAGAAACGAATTTCTCAGTGCAATTTGGAACGTTTTAAGCATAATAAAAAGGATTTTAAGCGTCGTTTCATAACTGTGGATGAGACTTGAGTCTACCATCATGATCCTAAATTGAAACCGCAACGTTTACAGTGGACTGAAGCTGGATGTTCGGCACCAAAGCAGACAAAGCACGAACGATCGGCAAAAAAAGGTAATTGCTACTGTTTTCTTGGTTGCAAAAGTGATTTTGTTGATTGATTATCTTGAGAAAGATAAACTCAATTAACTCAGAATACTATTGTAACCTTTTGGATAAACTGGATGCAGTAATTCGCGCAAAAAAGACCCGGTTTCAAGAAGAAAAAGTTATTTTTCATCAAGACAACGCACATCCTCACACAAGTGTTTTTACAATGGGTAAATTCAAGGAATTAAAGTACGAATTGCTTGACCATCCACCGTATTCATCAGATTTGGCTCCCAGCGGCTGCTACCTGTTCCGAAATCTGAAACATTTGCTTAGTGGAAAGCGTTTTTCGTCGAATGAAGAAGCTATAGCAGCCGTTGAGGCATATTTTGCAGACCTTCCGGAATCGTAGTTTAATGATGGAATAGATTTATTGGAGGAGCGCTAGACTCAGTGTATTGAATTGTTAGGAGATTATACTGACTAAAAAACCAAAACTGAAACCAAAATAACTGTGTTCTCATATTTAGTCCGTAACTTTTCAAGTGACTCGTAATTGTATGGTTTTTTCAAAACTATAATGATTAGTGATGGCTTTACACCCGAGTATTTGTCAAGTAGCAGGTAATACCACTATTTTTCACTTTTTTTTCAATTCTTAAATTATATTAAAGATTTTTAAAATTGAATAAATTTTCGGCTCAAGAATTCTTGACAATTATGGCACACTTTCTCGCTGGGTAGCATTTTAAGCTCTACGTATTACACGTAGGCTTTTCTTTATGTTTCAGTTATTTGACAAATGCATATACACGATTCGGTATTTGTGGTTTTACTCACATGTCTCACATGGCTAATACTTGATGTACTATGGAATCTATGGAATTATGGGAGCTAAATTTAAGAGAAGCACTTAAATGCTGGGGTTTCGTTGCGTTGCGCTGTGCTTACAGATTATAATAGCTATATATATGCACTAAAAATGTTGCAGACATGATATTTTTACATACAATATGTCAAACCGAACATATATGTGAAATAATGGTAAACCAAAATATTATATGATGATTTTTAGCAATGACAAAGAAAAACCAAACTAAATGCCACAACATGCAGAATAAGTATAAGTTAGACCTAAATATTTACAAGCATGAATATGTGCATGACAGCTGAAGCATACCTTCACTGTAGCAGGTGAGTAGTCAATGTAAAACCACAAAAATCTTTACCAATACGTGGTTGTAAATACAAGGTGTGGCAAAAGTAATGTTATAATGTAAATAGGATGCCAAAAGAAATGCAAAAAAAAAGTGGGCTCTGTTTTTACGGAAAGTTTAATTGAAGGTGTAAAATATATGACATTAAGTTGTCCTGACCATTTTGGAATACTTACTTACTTACTTACTTAGCTGGCGCTACAACCGATGATCGGTCTTGGCCGCCTCCACAAAGCCCCGCCAGTCACTTCTGCTATGCGCGCGCTGGCGCCAGTTGATAAGGCCAAGTGCAGTCAGGTTGCCTGCACCTGATCTTTCCAACGGAGATTAGGACGTCCCCTTCTGCGTGTTCCTCCACCGTGGTTCGAATAAAACACTCTTCTAGCCGGAGCGCTTTCTTCCATTCGCTCAACATGACCCAGCCAGCAAAGCCGCTTGACTATGTCAGTGTCGGCGTACAGCTCATACAGCTCATCGTTCCATCTTATTTGATACACGTCGACCACGCATACTGGACCGTAGATCTTACGGAGTATCTTCCTCTCGAACGCTCCTAACAGCCTCTCATCATTGATGGTCAATGTCCACGTCTCTGCGCCATACATTAGGACGGGAAGGATGAGGCAGATTACGCTGAGATTCCAATCACTTGGCATGCTTTCATCTGACCATATTCTGCATAGAAGCTCATGCATGCGTTTTTTGCTCTTCGCCTCCGGTCTTAAACAACTCAGCAGGCAGGCCATCTGCACCTTCAGCCTTATTGTTTTTCAGCCGAGCAATGGCTGTTAAGACCTCTTCATAGTCAGGCGGCGGTACTTCAACGCCGTCAGTGATTGGGGTTTCTGGAGTGGGTTCCGCAGTGGCGGGATTATTGCCGTCTTCGCCATTAAGCAGCTGCGAAAAGTGCTCCCTCCATAATCTCATTATGCCCTGGATATCTGTCACCAGATTTCCGTCTTCATCCTTGCAGGAAGAGGCCCCGGTCTTCAAACCAAGAGTCAGGCGTCTTATTCTTTCACAGAATTTTCGGACCTCGTTCCTGTCCCGCAACATTTCGATATCATTGAACTCGCGTCTTTCTTCATCTCTTTTCTTGCGCCTGAAAAGACGTTTCTCCTCCCTCCTCAACTTTCTGTATCGCTCCTTAGCAGCTCGCGTTGCAACTGACTGCAGGGTGGCTCTGTAGACTGCTTTTTTTGCTTGTTGAATTATTGCAAGTTGAATTATTGCTCGCAAAACATCTAATTTCATCTTCGATGTTAGCTTTCAAGAGTGGCAAGGTTTGTGTTTTGTTGCGGTTAACGTGTGATTTCAAAAACCCCCAAAGGAAGAAGTCTGGCGCCGTCAGATCTAGCAAGATCTAGGCGGCCAGTTTAAATCTCCAAAAAAGGAAGATCACACAGCCTAGAAATTGGTACTTCAAAATCTCCATCGGTACCCTAGCTGTGTATCGCTCCATTGCTTGGTATCAACTAATTCTCTATCCCTCTACAAGATTAATATTAGATTAGATTGAAACAGGGGCTGGGCACAAGGCTGCAACTCACTGCGGCCTAAAAAAGGCCCATTGAATATCCTAAGGGGCTTGTAGCATTTATAAATGTTAAGATATGGTATCACTGGTAGTCATATTTCTCACTTCAACCGTAGTATGGTGACGAAGTCTACTTAAGACTTGCAAGCTTGTCACATGCGCTCTGCTGTTTCCTCGTCTTCGATACAAAATCTACAGAATTCTTCCTGAGTTATTTCCATTCTAGCAAGATGTTTCCTAATACGTCAGTGTTCGGTAAGAAATCCTGTGACAGCTCGGTCTACAACGCAAACGTCGAACCCACAATGTCATGCTATGCTTTTTGCTTAAATTGTGGCATTACTTTTGCTTCACCTTGTAGTTTGGTTGCCTGTCGGTACTGTCATCAATATCGACAACATGATAGCAACATTGATAGTTGGTGGTTAGCTTAACTCAAGCTATGAAAAAGTAATAACTTGAAGATGTGGCTGACTTTGTTGGCTAGAAAGAGGATGTGACTGTGAACGACCCCCAGCTACTCATACTTCGGTTTCTATTTATGTATATGCAAACGTTTGCATGCAGCTAAGCAACAACTTTTCTAGATGCGTATCTCTTTGTAAGTGTCTAAGAAATGCGCCATGCACTTGTACCAATGAGAAAATATCTACTCGTATCTGAATGCATATACATATAAAATGTTCATACGCCTATTGGACATAAGCATTTTATAGTGCATATGGATGCGAGTAGAAGAGACATGATTAAGAGCAGCAGCAATAAATTCAGCAAGCAAACAATTGCTGCCGCAACAAACATGCAGCATGAATGCATTGTAAATCAAAGAAACATACCTACAACAACAAGCTGCCAACTAAAATATGTAGAAGTATATGAGTAACTACCTCCTTTTTACATAAATTTTGTTAAGAATCTTGACATAATTACAGTGTGTGCTACTGTATGCACACAAAGGCATGCTGCAGTTTCTTTTTTGTTATTATTATTATTATTATTTTAAATGTTGCTTAATTGACGGTCTCCGTTGCTAAATTCATTTACAGCAAGTGGTCTTTCTGTTCAACTACGCACACATTCATACATTTTCATACACACTTGCTTATGTAGATTGCATTGCATTGCATTGCATTACACCGCCATTCAATTGGCGGTTCGAAATCGACAACAACAACAACAAGAACAACAACAACAACAATAACAACAGCAGCAGCAACAACAGCAACGACAAGTAGAGCGAAAGATTAGATATTAAGATATGCTCAATGTTGTTTATTAGATTCTATTAACTGATTCCATTCGAAATTTATTTAGAGTTTATGTTAAAATGGTGCGCTATCGCAGCACCACACCCCTACCCTCACCAGCATAAGCTCGCCGCTGTTCACTACTGTTGCTGCTGCATTCAATTAAAAGGCCAAACTCATAAATCTCATTGAATTTTTTGATTGTTGAATGACTTTGCATTATTTTTTGTTGTTTGTCTTCTGGTTCTGCCTTTGGAACTTATCTCAAAAATACTATCATCGTTTATGTGATTGAGTCGTTTGGCGCTTGCAATTCAGCATAAATTTAACATAAACTAATTAATTGATTTAAATTGTTGCGGTTTTGTCTAAATATTTATACTTGCTTTTAAATGTTTAGTGAAGACGAAAAAATAGAAAAATATTTGCTTTGATATTAATTAAATTCTTAATTATATTAATTAATATATTAGGTTATTCAATTGTAGTGAACTCGTTTTTCTCCGAAGTTCTGAAATGAACAGCTCAATTTTAGTCGCCTTACATAATTTTTTAAGGCCCATTTTGTCTAGAGAAAGCTTTCTTACAAAACTCGTTACATATGTCAGTAAATTTGTAAGAACTTCAGTACCAGCTAACAAGCTAAAACTTAAAATGGAAATAGAAGAAGCGAGTATTTTTTGTGCAATTTCGGCGGCAAAAAACAAATAGCAAACCTGGAACGGTGGAGAATTTTGAGGTAATTGGGAGATGGCAGTAAGCCTTTTTCAATAGCGGAAGCAATTTTCATTAAAAATTTCTGAAATGTCTGATTACCGAAAAATCGTTGTCTTCATTTTCAGACAAAGTTTTCAATGAATTAAAAATGTCAGATAGTCAGAAGGCAACTCTTTCCTTTGAAATCAGGTTTCTCAACGTTTTGCATTTTCTAGCGAATGGGTCGTATCAGGAGTGCCAAGGCAATAATTTTGTAGCACCAATGAGCCAATCATCAGTTTCTCGCTCTATTCGCGAAATATGCGAGCTAATAGTTGCAAAAAAAGGATCATACTGTTTGTTTTCCTGCGACACATTCAAAGTTTACATCCTTAAAACTTGGATTAGTAACTTTATTTTAACTATAATTTATTTAAACATTTATTTTGATTTCAGATTTAACAGAAAATTCAATATAAAAGCTACGATTGGTGCCATCGCTTGCACACACATTGCTATAGTAACATTTCCGTGCTACAAAAGATAATACCAATCCACTTTCTATAGACTATGGCAACTCTTCAAATTCCGACATGGCCTCCCAGGCATGGTACCCCACCAGCAGCCATCGGGCTGGCCCTCAGCTTTCTTGCACAACTTCGAAGCTGGTGCTTCCAATTGTTCATGCTCTATATAGGGAAATTATTAATATTGCTCATAAATTTTGCTTTTGATTGATTTTGATTGATTTTGATTTTCCTGCTTCCATTTCTCGGACGTTATTGTGGCACCGCGCATAGCATTTAGCTCTTCGGATAGCGTTGCCCAAAATTTGTCCACTAGTTTCGGCCTAGTAGGTGGTCCGGTTGGTTCTTTATGAACGACACAGTTGCTCCTGCATGGTGCGTTCGTATTTCGATTCGCTGTTAAATATGAATTTATTAAAATATTTTTGCAGACGCTGTTTATTTTTAATTACTCGCTAACATTTTTAAATTCTCAGCGTTGCCAACCATTCACAACTGTCAAAAGAAATATGATCTATGAAAATGTTCAGAAAGTTTTTAGATGTCAGGTCAGAAGTAGGTTTGTGGTTACAAAAATTCTTTTACTTTACTTTGACAAAACTGACAAAATAGTTCTTACAATATTTTGTAGGACTTTTCTAGAATTGAGCGGTAAGTTGGTTCAAAAAATTTGTATTTTTCAAATCGACTTAAGTTTATTGAATGAAGCGGTTGAAAAGCCTAGAAGTTTTTACTAAAATTTATGCTTTTCATAGAATATTTAGCAAAAATGCCTTTGAAACACTTGCGGATTCAATAAACATTATTCAATTTGAAAAATTCTTTTGCATTATGTTTGTATGCATTAAAGGCAGGAAGAGAGCTGGTGACTTTAAAATAACTTCCATCAGAAAAATTGTATGTAGTAAATCAAAATTTATGATATAAATTTCGGAATATCAAGACTCACGTGGTGCTTTTAAAAATTATCTGATTTAAAAACTTTATTCTCCTTTGTATTCAATGGAAGGAGTATAAACTTTTCTCAGCTTCTTCTTTTTTTCTCAACATTCTTTGCTATTTATTCTAACTCAAAAATGTTCTCTCATGAATTCATTCTTCCTTGCTACTGTACGTAGTTCGTAGCTTCAAGGATTTGGAAAAATTATAATAAACAAAAAAAATCATAAAAGAAATATTTAGGTACCTAATATTTCGGAATCAGGTAGCGGTCAACTCGGCTATCAGGCTAAATTCAGTTAGTCTCTGGTGTGAACCTTTGGTAGGGTATTTTCATAATCTTTTGGAACTTAGCACCCTTTCCAAGAACATTCAAATCTTCTCCCCCGACAAGGCCCATCTTCGATAACTTCTTAATCACGTGCATTACATCCAGAACCGATGTGATCGTCGGATCTTAACTGGATTGCAGGATAGCGAGAGGAGTATTCACTGAGCAATTAGGATAAAGCTTAACCTTTTTGTGTGCCTGATATTTTGCAGTGTATATCAGGCTGAAGTCATGGCTATACAGGCAGTAACGAATTGGCTGAAGCGTAAGAAAGAGTCAGTTCATGATGTATTCATTTTAGAAGATGAATTATATATGTAGATTGGGTACAACATTGCCGCTTTTACAATGTAAAAACTTCTCTATAATTCCACTGGCAACCTTTAAGCACAAAGTTCATACAGCGATCTTGAACCAGGTGAGATGGCTGAATGAACCCACATGGAAAATTACCAATCAGGTATGACCAGAATTTAAATGCGGACGCACCTAGAAGCTAATATCTCTAGTTAGAAAT
Organism: Palloptera scutellata; assembly: GCA_958295655.1. NCBI lineage: Eukaryota > Metazoa > Arthropoda > Insecta > Diptera > Pallopteridae > Palloptera > Palloptera scutellata. The sequence continues at coordinate 126,882,646 of OY282449.1, read as the reverse complement.
AATATAATATATAATATACATACATATAAAGTAGTGGCAGTAATAATTGGTCACTGCCTCATAGGCACACGTGCCACTATAGTGAGTGACTTCTGTGGAAATAGTAAAGGCAAAGAGGATGAATCAATTTACCTTGACTTGACTATCTGTCGGAAATATACCCTAGGTAAACACTTTCTAATGGTCGCTGTGGCGTAGTCTGTTACGCAGAGAGTCCAGGGTACGAAGCTCGGTGCATGCAAAAAATGGCACTACCTCTTGGCAAGCAATGGTATACCTCCAAGAGTAAAATTTGAATAAGAAAAGCTTTTCATTTCGCCCTTCGGATTCGGCATAAAACTGTTGGTCCCTTCCATTCATAGGCTCTCCATGGAATGTTGTATGTAAAAGGTGTTTTTTTTTAGAAGTGTGGTTTTCAATCTGGCAATACTTTTTTCGGAGTTGGTCTTTTTGACAGCTGTCAGTTGAATTATGCTTAGTTAGGTTTGCCATTTCATAATAAATAGACTGACTCCTGAACAACGTTTGCAAATCGTGAAAATTTATTACCAAAATAATGGTTCGGTTCGCGCGACGCATTTTGTTCAGCGATGAAGCTCACTTTTGGGTGAATGGGTACGTTAATAAGGAAAATTGTCGCATTTGGAGTGATCATAATCCACAAGCCATTGTTGAGACGCCGTTACATCCTCAAAAAGTCACTGTTTGGTGTGCTCTATAGGCAGAGGGAATCATTGGTCCATATTTCTTCAAAAATGAAGCTGGTCATAATGTTACAGTCAATGGGGAACGCTATAGAGCCATGATTAATGACTTTTTCGTGCCTGAATTGTGAATTGGAGGATGTTGATGTGGACGACCTTTGGTTCCAACAAGACGCTGGCGTCGTGGGCCTGTGGCGTGGCCTCCAAGATCGTGCGATTTAACAACGCTGGACTATTTTTTGTGGGGTTATGTGAAGTCGCTTGTCTACGCAGATAAGCCCGAGACGATTGACGCCTTGGAAGAGAATATTCGGCGCGTTATTACTGACATTCGGCCCCAATTGCTGCAAACAGTGGTCGAAAATTGGGCCTCTGGGTTTTTAAAACAAAATGGCAAATCCTTATCTTTATATGCTAAATTCTTGGCCATAACATTAACTTATATGCCTTTTATTTCTTCTTGAAAACCAGACTTCTAAAAAAAACCACCAATTAAAAGAAAGTAGAAATAGTTGAGTAAGGGGATCCATAAAAATATACAACAAAGTACAAATGGTTTCAGTAAATCAGGTGTCTTAAAGGGGGAAGATGAAATATTCACGAGCCATCACAACGAGCTTTGTTTGGCCCAAGTGTATCCTGATGCACGACCTAACCTGATGGTAGGACAACGTAATGCTTCCGTAATCCTGTGTGCAGCACCTATTTGAGCAGACAGTAAGAAAACCCATCAAAAAGATATCTGCGAAACGCATAGACACAGTGCACTGAGGGTATCGCACGGTATCGGATGACGGTATTTGCATCATCGCAAGTATGGTGCCAATTGACTTACATGCACAAGAAATGAAGCGGTTAAGTATATGTCAAATTTGATCAAAGACCAACTATTTACAAAAAGAGTGGGTAGGCAGCGCACCAGCGAAAGTGGGAGTTGTCCGAGAAGGTTCGTTGAATTTTCAACCATATTCCTAACATAGAAGAGTGGATATCACGCAAACACGGCCAATTGAATTACCACATAACGCAATTGCTAAGACTCCATGGGTGTTGCAAGCAGTTAATCCATAGGTTCACTCTCGGATAGGAAGACCCGTTTTACCTGAGCTGCCCGTAGTAACTGAAAAGCGCGCAGCATGTATTATTTCACTGCCCGCGCTTGAGGAGTAACAGAGAAGAGTTGGAGACAGCCTTTGGCGAACCTCCTCCTGAAAGTATCTTCACAAAGCAGATGGGCAATACAATTGAAAAGTGGAATACAGAATGTATGGTTGCTGTAAATATAATAAATACGCTATAAATACCGGAAATGTGGAATATGTCGAATATATGGAGGCAGTAATCGTTAATTGACGATGAAACCGGACTGACATTGACAGAACCATGATTAACGACGTAAAACCAAACGGTGGTTCCGCGAGGAATATCCGTACGGACGATAGGTGGTTTTACCGTGAGAATGTCTCACACTGACTAAGCTTTTTATGCTTTCCTCCTCGTTAAAAAAAAAGAAAAACAAAATCCATGTTGAATAGTATAGTTAATTGGTTCTCAAAAATATGGGGACTAACAAAAAATGTTGCAGCTCGCTATTGGCTGGCCATCAATATTTGGAATGAAGGAAATACTGAATTTCGGATTTTCTGATTTTTATTGTCAATCTTTTAAAATACTGAATACCTTCTAAGAATTAGTTGTTTACTAATTTATGAATTCAATACTTCAAATGGTAGGTATTGCTAGTTTCTTTTGGGGCCTCATCGGGAGATATTTTAACGACCTGGGTTCCAAACTCGATGCCCATCCATTTATTCAAGGCCACTTAGAAGCCCGCCGCACACATTAGTTACCTCACAGGGGATACCAGGAGGAGACTTTGTGCTACCTTTCGACGTAGAAGCGCAAGAATCGAACATGGACGCGCCTGCGACTATCACCAACTTTACCTTGTGGCCTACGCCCCCAGGCCCCCACAAGTATGTATTGCTTTTTTCGTAGATATTTTCTCTTTAAAGTGAATGAAATAATGAAGAAAGTGTTACTGATCGTGTAAGGTTAGATTTCGTTTGACAAATTATCGTCAGTCATTCTGACAATATTGTCTGACTGTAAGTGTTACAGATCGTGTAAGGTAAGTTATTGAGATAAAATGGGCGCCCTTTGAATTTGTAATTTTTGGCCGCACATGACCGAGACAAAAATTGTATTTCAATGTTAACTTATCTAAGCAATCCTCCATTCAAAACACTCCATTGAAATCGACTTATGATGAACCAAAATTTAACCTTCAAAGTGTTAATTTATCCTTTTAATGAATTGATTCCAATGAATTGATTCCTACTTACTATTTAGGAAATAAATTAGGAAAATTATATGTTGTAAAGGAGAAGTGCTCTAAATTATATTCAATAGAATTAGTTAACATCGGACACACAAATCAAGCCCAACATAAATGCTGCAGAGCAGATAATGAGTCAATCAAGAATTTAAATAAAATTCCCAATTAATATAAGTACAATAAATGTGCAAATAAAAAGTAAATTAAAATTTATGCGTAAAACTAAAAATAATAAAAATTAAATAAATATTACATACGAGCACATACTATATTTAAATATTTAATTAGAAAAAAATTGAAAAAAATAAATAAATACCATATGTAAATGCACGAGTACATTCGAGTATGTGTAGCAATATTTATTTTAGTGTTTTTTAATAGTTTATTATGATTAAATTGTTATTACCGAATGTATGCGGATATTTTTTGTTATTTACTTAAATTAGTATATTTTTTTTCCCCCTTTTTGCATTGTAGTTAGTTGCAAAATTTTATTATGGTATTTTTGGTTATTTTTGTGTATGTATATACACATTTTTTTTTTATAATATTGTTTGTAGTTTGCAGAAAATTATGTCATTTTCATAAATAAATATTTAAGTTGGCAAAATCGTGTGTGTAAGCATATGTAAATTTTAATTCTACATTTTGTTGTTGTTGTATAGTGTTTGAATAAAAATTTTGTTGATTTTAAATTTTTATCGATTAACATCAGCTGAATAAAAAACAAATTAAAGAAATAAAATAATAATAATAACAGCAACAGCAACAGCAACAACGATAGCAATATCATACAAGTGCATGCACAAATGAAGTTGTTTGCTGGTGCCATATTGTTGCTGTTGTTGCTGTTATTATTTTCGATTATTTTTTCGCTGATGCGCTCATGTAAATATTTGCTTGAATTTTTAAACATATGCAATATCACATATATACAATTTAAGTATTATTATGTATTAAAACTCTTTTCTTTTTTTTATACATACTACAATATATTATTTTTAATATTTAAATATTTTTTATTCCTTATTTTTTATTATAATTATTATTATGCCAAAAAAAAAAGAAAGAGTGCGAAAAATCTGCTTATGTTTGCATGAAACTCTTTAATTGATTATCGCATGTGCTTTTGCATGTGTGGTCCCACTCATCATCGGTATACTTATTTATGTGTCTGTGCGTTAAAAAAACAAAAAAAAAAAAAAAAAAAAAAAAACAAAAACAAAATACAACATACAAATGCAAGTAGCATTCATTTGTATATCGATCATGGCACCAAAAAATATGTTTTACACGAAGTACATACTAAAAAAAATTATTTTTTCAAGTGTAACAACAGCAGAAGCAAAAAAAAAAAACAAAAAAGTCATTTGGATTTTACTCTTGCATAATTATTTCATTAATTTATTACAAATTCTTCCTACTGAAGTTGTTAAATTTTTAATCATTGTTATTAAAAATGATTACAAAATTTAACCATTAAAAATTTATTGCTGCCGCCGATTATGAACAACATGAATAAAGCAAAAAAATCACAAATAATCGAAGCGCAAAACAAAACTTAATTCGCTCAAAAGTTAATAACTGAACAAATTTATTATTAAATGTTATAGTGTTAATGTCTATTTTCGATATGTTCCCACAGTAGTGAATTTGCGTGGTGCAGCAAAAACAAACTTGAGGCTAGTAAGTTGTTGTCTTTGAATTCGAAATGTTAAAATTTGCACGGAAAGTACTAGGTGTTACTATTATTTCATTTTAACCATAGTTAAGTGGTACCATACATATATTAGATTTTAAAGAAAACACCTTGAATATCCGAGGTACTTTCCTTTGCAGTGGATTCGTACTTTTTCAATTCAATAAACTTTAACAATATTATTGGGTCAGATTTGGTATTGGTACCCACAAATCTGGCAACACCAGTCCGATTATGTCACACGAACATATGTTTGAAAGGTGGCATTCCACGCTACAATTGTGTAATTCGTCGCTAGTGTAAAAAGTTACATTGATTTTGAAAATGAGTGAAATATCTGAAGAAATTCGCTAGGTGTTGCAGGTAAAACTGCTGCATAAACATGCCGAAAAATTTGTACGGTTTACGGGAACGATGCTGTGAGTGAACGCCGGACCCAGGATAGTCTAAAAGATGCACTGAAAGCCAATGAAAAAGCCGATAAAATTTTGCAAGTGATGTAGCAATATCGACTCATATGAAGACCGGAGATAGCGAAGGCACTAAACATCAACCACATAACAGATTTATGGGTACCAACCGCGGATACTTTTTATATGACCCAATATATTTAATATTATAAATCGAGTATATGAAACTTTTAAAATTTTGCTCCAAATGTAATGAAAGTGATTGCTACCACCGGTAATAAAATTTCTATTTACAAAAGATTGTATCTTTTGGAACTTGTTTCAATTTTCTTAACAAATAAAGTTTGTTCCTATTATAAAATAGTCAACTAAAACTAACATACAATTGTTCAAACGATTAACTGAATTTTTTTTATTGTACGTAAGACAGAAGTTAAAATAACTGAGATTGAATGGACACGCAATAATACAACTGCTGGGGTTGGGGTAATAAAGCGTTTTTCAGTAGGAACATGCAAATTTTGTATTGAAATAAAACACTGAATAATGGAGATATCAGGCTGAAATTTATTCCACGTGTAGTAGACATGTTACATTTAAGTATGGAATGCGATGTATGGAACATATGACCACCGCGAGTATGTTTTCAGCAAACGTTTCTTTGAACCCAATTTGCCACCATTCGTCGCAATTTTTTATTTATTTTATCTAATTTCAATTTCACGTTGGATATTGTTCCTGGGCTCCTCTAACGTTGTTGGCTTATTGGCGTAAATTAACGACTCAGCATAACCCCATAAAAATAAATCCCATGGCGCTTTAAATCGCATGAGCGAGGTGGCTATTTGCCCGGAGCATTTCTCGGGAGTGCACGATTACCGGACTTACCCTTCAACAGAACAATTGTTTGACCAGTTTGTGTGGCTAGTGGCACCATCTTGTTGGAACGCATATCACTGATATCAAATCCATCCAATGCAGGCCAAAAATAGTCTTCCGAACTTCATTGACTGTAACATGGCAATGAAAAATAATGTCCAATCACACCTCTGACATGAAATCCGCACCACATGGGCACTTTCTGTGGATGCAATGGAGTCTATTGAAATACATGTGAGTTTGTTGCTTTTTCAATAACGCATATTTTGCTTATTGACAAAGCCATTAAGCCAAAAACAAGCTTCATTGCTGAAGATGATTTTTCGATTAAATTCAGGATTTTCTGCAAACTTTTGCAGAGCCCAAACGGACAAGTTTCGGTGCTTCAAATGATCATGAGGCTTCACTTCTTGTGTAGGTCAAGATTTTTAAGATTCTTTACAATGTGTATTCCCAATTCATTGTAAACGACGTGGAATTGACTGATTTGGAAAATTTTTATTTAAAGCACATACTGCTGCGATATTTTCGGTACCGGTCGAACCGGTGCGTTATCTCTCTAGTGAGTTTTGTTCTCTCATATTTACTTACTATAGTACGCACAGCTTGTCTCTTGGGACGATTATAACGACCGAAAATTGGAGTAAGCGATCTTAAAGTTACGACTACCGACTCAGAATTTCGGTAGTAATTTTTAATAATTTCTAAACGTTGCTCGTTCTTAAATTTCACCAGCAAGAATATTATATCTTTTTAATAATACTTATTCTTGATTTCCATTTTAGAACCTAAAATACTCCTGAATAGAACATACCTGAATGGCATAAGTTTTGTCCTATTGAGATTTGTTGTCTGACCTACATACTTACAATTATGTATGAAGTCTCTTTTCTTTCTTTACAACATTTTACATCATATTTTCAGTTAACTGGTATTTTTTAACTTTTAGGGAGCAAAGTTTGGATGGATCTTTATGTAACTTTATGATCTAAGGAATAATAGAAAATTTTTGTTTTTTGTTCGGGACTAGTAAACTTTTTTGAAACTATTTTTTTCTCTTATTTTATTGAGACACTTTATGTCCCCGAATCCTTGCGAAATGTAATTATCTTCACGTTATAGCAATGTTGCCAAGTTGGACGATTTAGCTCCGACTGGGTTCCTTTTCACCTTTCACTTTTTTTTCTTTTTTTTTATTGATACATTCAACACACAGGGTGTACCCGTATGAATGCAGAGCATTGTGTTGAATGGAAGGAAGATTGATAAGTGGGAGGTAGAAGGAAGGAGAATGAGAGAGGGAATGCAATCACACAGGACACCGATAAAGAGTTAGACAGCCATTGTGGCAAGTGTTATGCCTTTACCACAATGAACTTGCGACTTTTGGGAGTTGAATATGATTTGGACTGCATTAAAAATTTATGTAAATGTGGTTAAAAACATTATGGGCATTACCAGAATATTTTAGTATTTGTTTAGAAAAAGCCTTGTCATACTATGGAACCATTATACCGTTAAATTTCTAAGAGGAAAATGATGGGAACTACATTACATTCTCATCTTACAGCCACTAAGACCAGTACTTAGTAATTGAGAGAAACAAAACTTGAAGTACTGCCATAGAATATAGACCACAGAGAGATTTGGAGGGAGAGGGGGAAAGATGAAGGAGAAGAGAGCATAGAAATATTTTTACTGAAGAATATGATAATCAGTTCATATGTGATTTCACTCTTCTCTAAACTCACTCTCTACTTTAGGCTGCAGTCTCTTTCTTCTTTTAAATCCCAGTGTTAGTATTTTTTTAATTTGTTCTATTATTTTTTTCATTCTACCATCGTCAGGGATAAGTAGGATAAATTTTTGCTACAAAGTTCAAAGTATTTTCCATACTCATTCAATTGTTCAATCGATGTTTTTTTTGTGTGAGCTCTAAGCATAAGTATACTACTGAGCAAAAGGGTAAATAATTTGTTGTTTTTAAATGCAACTATGGGAATTAATGGATTAATGGAGCACCAGCCGGAGGCCTAGTCCAAGCTTTTTCGACCCATTCATGTTGTGCAAGTTATGTTTGTACCAGAATGGTACCCATTCTATTTTCGATTTGCGAATACTTCTTCCATTTGCTCCTCATGAGCTCGATAGCGAAGCCTTTGAATTTATATCGACTCACTATGCCCTTGGTTTCATACATGTACGAGTATGTAATTCGATAGACATTGTTTACTAATATTGACCCACAGCCCTGGCGTAGTATTTTTCTTTCAAAAGTTCCTCACAATCTTTCAACGTCTTTGTTTAAGCGCCATATTTACCGAAAAATGCAAAGTTGAACCCAAAAATATCCTTAAATCCGCAAGTTTACGTCATGCTATTCATAGCACATTTATGAAAATAAAACAAATACACCTCATTCTCCACATCGTGGCATATAGAATCAAATTCAAATTCAAAAATATTTGGTTCCCTACAATTTTGTATTTGGTTCGTTGTTGTTTTCGTATCATTATTCACTACTGCGCTTATGCTTAACTGCAATTGACACATTATTGACATTATTGACGTTGTTGCTCTGCTGTCATCTGTGTTCAGTTGCCACACAAAAAAAAAATGTTGAGGACTAAATAAAAAATGAAATAAATATAAAATGTACGCGAATACTCGAACTCGTTTATTCAAATATGTTGATTATATTTTTGCATAATACAATACAAATACACACATACATGTATGTATATGTAAATTTACACACACACACACACACTCACACGCCAACTACAACAGTGCAAATGTTAAAAAAAAAACATCACAGAAAATGAGGACAAAAACATTTGCATTTTTATTGAAAATTAAAATAATTTTCACCGCAGACATCAATTTAATAAAATATTAAAATTAAAATAGAAAATAATAGAAAATATTTATTAAAAAAGTAAAATGAACAGCAACAATAACTGAGCATATACATATATAAAACAATTTTCAATATAATCACACATGAAAACACATGAGCACACATGCTCGTAGGAACACACTAACCACACACACATAAACACACACGCATATAAGTTCGCGTCTGCATGTATGTGTATTTTGATAGCTGCTTCAATGAGAATGTGTCACAAAGTACTTATATAGTATCTATTGGATGCACGCGTATTTTGAAACATTTTAAAATTAAAATTACCAATGAAACAGAACGAAAAAAAACTGTTCAAACGGTCGAAGGCGATTTAATCGAACGCTGCCAACAAAATTTGCCTCCACAACTTTGAACCAAATAGATAGATTTTAGTATATGAGCCGACCACGGCAACAGGACCTGATACACTTTACATATTTCCATTTATCACGCAGAATCGTGAGCAGATTTTAGCTTCCCTTTGAATTTTTCTCCAGAGACATCGTTTTTTTTTTTACCTACTCGTAATTTATTTGAATCTTAAAATACCAGAAGTATTCGTTTTCGCACGTTCGATCACGTTGAAAGTTATGCCCTTTTACAAACCATGATGAACAGGCACATGAACTAAACTGATTCTATACTCACGTTATCGGTCTGCCGTTCTAGATTATGGGTCCAAAGCTTCTCCAAACTATAAAATTTCCCCTTCTTTTCATAGCTCCTTTGAAATTTAGGAGTAACAGCAGACCGTATCTTTTTGCTAACTACTTAGTCTCTCATTATTTCTATTGGGTCTAAACTTGTCCACACTATGAAGATGGTAGGTTAGCTACCATGTGAATTAGCTAGCAAGATGATTCATTTTGGATCGCCTCCTTTAGAGATGAGTTGAAACCCAGGCAATTTAAAACACCCTAGCAGCAAAGTGCAGCATACAAAAAAAAAGTAGTAAAAAGTTAGTAATGCATTTTGCCATAACAATAACCATCAATTCCAATAAATTTACATATCTGTAGCAAGAAAACAAAGCAGCTTAAGTTGACATAAGTGAAAATGGAGTTTATGTCGGTATGTGAATATACTACTACTTACTACTTAGCTGGCACTATAACCGATGATCGGTCTTGGGCGCCTCTATAAAGCTTCTCCAGTCGCCTTCGCCTCTGCTATGTGCGCGCTGACGCCAGTTGATAAGGCCAAGTGTGGTCAGGTCGCCCTGTACCTGGTCTTTCCCACTTCGCCAGGGCTGTGGGTCAATATTAGTAAACAATGTCTATCGAATTACATACTCGTACATGTATGAAACCAAGGGCATAGTGAGTCGATATAAATCCAAAGGCTTCGCTATCGAGCTCATGAGGAGCAAATGGAAGAAATATTCGCAAATCGAAGATAGAATGGGTACCAAAACTTGCACAACATGAATGGGTCGAAAAAGCTTGGACTAGGCCTCCGGCTGTTGCCCCATTAATCCATTAATTCTCTTAGTTGCATTTAAAAACAAAAAATTATTTACCCTCTTGCTCAGTAGTATACTTATGCTTAGAGCTCACACAAAAAAAACATCGATTGAACAATTGAATGAGTATGGAAAATACTTTGAACTTTGTAGCAAAAATTTATCCTACTTATCCCTGACGATGGTAGAATGAAAAAAATAATAGAACAAATTAAAAAAATACTAACACTGGGATTTAAAAGAAGAAAGAGACTGCAGCCTAAAGTAGAGAGTGAGTTTAGAGAAGAGTGAAATCACATATGAACTGATTATCATATTCTTCTTTAAAAATATTTCTATGCTCTCTTCTCCTTCATCTTTCTCCCTCTCCCTTCAAATCTCTCTGTGGTCTATCTTCTATGGCAGTACTTCAAGTTTTGTTTCTCTCAATTACTAAGTACTGGTCTTAGTGGCTGTAAGATGAGAATGTAATGCAGTTCCCAACATTTTCCTCTTAGAAATTTAACGGTATATAGGTTCCATAGTATGACAAGGCTTTTTCTAAACAAATACTAAAATATTCTGGTAATGCCCATAATGTTTTTAACCACATTTACATAAATTTTTAATGCAGTCAAAATCATATTCAACTCCCAAAAGTCGCAAGTTCATTGTGGTAAAGGCATAACACTTACCACAATGGCTGTCTAACTCTTTATCGGTGTCCTGTGTGATTGCATTCCCTCTCTCAATCTTCCTCCCACCTATCAATCTTCCTTCCATTCAACACAATGCTCTGCATCCCTAGGGGTACACCCTGTGTGTTGAATGTACCAAAAGAAAAAAATATTAGGTAATTTTATTTAATTTGGTCCTTCACAATTTATTTGGAGTAGTTTTTGAATACAACATCAATTAAGTGACCGCCGGTATTGACCAAAGCCCAATTTTTCCTTTTTGCCGCGTTTTCTCACTTTATCGAGCATCTCGGGCGGTGCTGTTGAGCGATGATTTCGACACGAATGTTTGCCTTGAGCTCGTCAACGGTCTGAGGCTTTTTTTCTTTTTCAATTTTTCTTTTCAAATAACACCACAAATCTGGCTGGCCAGTAATTGTCACCATTTGACTGACGTTTCAAGAACATGCTTACACAAGTCAATCGGTTGATAAATGTTGATATTATTCAATGTTTAAATACAGACAAAAGATAATACAGGGTGTATTATTGTTTTTCTATTCAACCTTTTTCTAAAAATACCGCATTTAAGTAAAGTTATTTTACTTTATTTTATAACTTAAGTTCTTTTTTTTTTTGAACAGCAATACTTTTGTCAAAACATCGTAAGTGAAGTTAGGTATAGGTTTCACTGTTTGATTTAATTTTTAACTGAGAAACTTAAACCGACTTAAGTTAAATAAATATTCCAATAACTTATGTTCAAATAAGTTCCTAATCCACGGTGTTTCCTACATTTAAATTTTACCAAAAAAAAACACCATATCTAAATACATACAAATGCCAAAAACAAAGCTTTCACTTTAACAGATGCTCTTAAGTTTACTTAAAACACTATTATACTCAAAATCGTATTTTCGATGAAAACCTTAAGTAAGTAAGGCTTAATGATTGTATATGTATTTGAAAAAAATTCCTTTCTTCGCTTCAACCAATGTAAATATTAACTATTAACTGTGAGATTAAAAACATTGCATTAAAACCACCCAGAAATCATTTTAAACAAAATATGAAATATCTCATAACATAGATGTTCGACATAAGCTACTCTGTTTTGCTGCCACAAATACATTATGTATGTATATGAACGGCTAGCGGATCCCCGAATTATTTCCCCCACTTCCGCTGTCTCTCATTGTAAAGGGTGATTTTTTTGATACTTAGTTTTTGAAGTTAATATTTCGGACAGTTCACGCATGATTTTTGACATGTGTCAAAGTAAAAAATGCTCAGTTTGGTTTGCCATTTCATCATGAAAAGACTTACGCCTGAACAACGTTTGCGAATTATGGAAATTGAGGATCCGTTTTTATATCGCAAAATTGACTTCAGCGACGGGGCTCAATAGATACGTGAAAAGCAGAATTGCCGTATTTGGAGTGAAGACCCGCCAGAGGCAATTCAGCAGCTACCAATGTATCCCGAAAATGCACTGTTTGGTGCTGTTCGGTTTATGGGCAAGCGGCATCCGTACTTATTCAAAGACGATGAAGGCAGCAGCGTTACGGTCAATGGAGAAAGATACCGTTCGATGATAACACGCTTTTTTTGTCGAAAATGCAAGAATTGGACTTGGGCGACATGTGATTCCAACAGGACGTCGCCACATGCCACATTCCACACTGCAGGGGAAACATGCATCAATTGAGGGTCGAATTAGGTGAGCAGTTAATCTCACGTTTTGGTGCAGTCAATTGGCAACCAAGATTGTGCGAGTTGACTCCGTTAGACTATCTTTTGTGGGGGTATGTTAAGTCTCTTGCCTATAGGGACAAGCCAAACACGATTTCTACATTGAATGCGTCATTGGCCAAAATTTGTGAAAAAGTGTGCCAAAATTGGACCATCAGAATGTACCACTTAAAGCGTAGTCGCGGGCAACAATTAAGTGAAATTATGTTTAAAAAGTAAATGGCGGGAATTGATTTATCGATCCAAATAAAATGTGCATTCACTTTTGTAAAATTTCTGAGGTTTTTTGATTTTCAAAAACCAAACTCTTAAAAAATCTCCCTTTATTTAATTTTAGTTCTTTCCAATATTTTCAGTCAATACATTTCATTTTTTGTTTTGAGTATTTGCTTTTTGTAGTTTGTTAAAATTGTTTTTTCTGTTAAAATAATGTTAATTAATAAAAATTTAAACGAAAAAATAATTGACAACGATTTTTGTTTTTGTATTTTGTTGGTTTTTGTCATTTTGACACATGCAGCCAAGCGAAGCTAACAAACAAAATTGTAATAAAATTACCACAAAATGTGTCAAAATTATTAAAATATATACATATGTAGTTAAAATGTGTGTGTGTGTGTGTGTGTGTGTTGGGTGTGTGCTGTTGCTGTTGCTGTTGCGGTTGTTGTGATGCAACATAAATCCTTGGAGATTTTGTTGTAGCAGCACACTTTGTCACTTTTTGAGGTTTACACCCACTGAATGATGTGACAATAATGTGTGACAGTTAATTTCTTTTGGAATTTCTAGCATATTTTCAAAATTCAATTCCAAAAAAAAAAAAAAATAATAAACAAAATTGTGTTCAAATCTGCGACATGTGTTAATTAGTTGAACCACATTTACTACACTTAGTAAATCATATTTGATTTTGTTGTTCTATTTTTAGTTGTTCTTAGTTGTTCTTTAGTTGTGCTGAGAGAATACGTGCCGAGATTGTGAGCGCTGATCAGATAAGATTGCATAAGATAAGTTTTGGATCACTGACCATGAATATGCTGGCTGTGCTCTTTGTAACACTTCAGATTTCTAGATCCTAGAAAATTATATAATTCATTTCCAAAGGCTCTATAAATCTGTGGACTTAAATATTAGAAATTTAAAGAGAATAAATAGCAGCAGAAGGAAGTTAATTTCAATTCAAAGGATAGATTTAATCGCGTATGTAAACTAAAGTTGTTTTATTAAAAGCTCACAGAATTGTTAAATCGTTTCAATTTTCACAGAAAAGTTTTAAACTCAGTTGAAACGGACTTTAACGATTATTTCGTGCTCCTCCTGTTTATAGGTCGTCTTTCCCTCTCCCTTCATTATACCAGTTATCTTTTCGAAGGTGCAGCAAGTTCTTTCCTGATTCCTTAATAAATTGCTGACCTCGTTAAAGGTCGGTATCCAGCTCTTAAGAAATCTCTCAAGCAAAAAATCATTTATTTCATGAGTATAAGGAAATAGTACCTCATGCAATAAAATACACTTACTTACTTACTTTTGGCGTATTAGCTCTCACTTTTATTCACTAGATAAACTAAAAAATCTGTATTTTCATATTCTTACTTTACTTTGAATGGCACAACAGCCCATGGAGGGCCTAGACCGAGCTTTTCGCATCCACTCATGTTGTGCGTGTTATATTTGTACATGAATGGAATTTTTCATATTCATATATTATTAAAATAAGGTTAAATTTCTTGAGAGCTGGATACATGATACCAGAAAATTTCTTGATCATTCTTTAAGCTATATGTAAATTTCTATTCTCTTGAGAGAAAAAACGACACCAAGTATATTTGTGGCGTTCTCTTTTCTTCTTATCCCTTGTTGGTTTTACACATGAGAACTGATATATGTTTCATAAGGAAGTGTTTAGCCAAGATTTCCCTTAATGTGGCACTAGTAGAGTCTTCGTCTGTTGCATTTTCAGTTAGCGAAATCTAACTACTGAATAAATAGCTTGGAATTAGGACCATAGCAGTAATTTGAATCAAGTTTAGGGTTAACTGGCAAAATGTTTGCAGGAACTGACTTTTCCACAAAAAAAAAATTTTTCCTATATTTAAAGTAAAAATATCGCAGAAAAATTCTTTAAATTGATAAATATTTGGGGCAGCTGAACATCACATCGCTGTGGTGTAGTTGATAAGGCATTGGCCTGCTACGCTGAGTGTCTGAGGTTCGAATCTCTGTACAAGCAAAATCAAAATAAGTAGAAAATATTGTTTTTTAACAGAGTTTAAATTGCTTTGAAAAGCTTTTCACGTCGTCGTTCGGATTCGGTAAAAAACTGTAGATACCTTCCATTCATGTACGAATTTACCACGCACAACGTTTAAGAATCGAAAAGCTCGGCCTAGGCCCTCCAACTTCTTTCAACATGGCAATGTTTAGTATGACTCTGAAGTTTCGGATCGGATCCCATATAGACTGGTTTATAGTTTGAGACTTACTTACTTACTTACTTAGCTGGCACTACAAGCGATGATCGGCCTTGCCCGCCTCCACAAAGCTCCGCCAGTCACTTCTGCTATGCGCGCGCTGGCGCCAGTTGATAAGGCCAAGTGCAGTCAGGTTGCCCTGCACCTGGTCTTTCCAACGGAGATTAGGACGTCCCTTTCTGCGTTGCGTGTTCCTCCACCGTGGTTCGAATAAAACACCCTTCTAGCCGGAGCGCTTTCTTCCATTCGCTCAACATGACCCAGCCAGCGAAGCCGCTTGACTATGTCAGTGTCGGCGTACAGCTCATACAGCTCGTCGTTCCATCTTATTCGATATACTTCGTCCACGCATACTGGACCGTAGATTTTACGGAGTATCTTCCTCTTGAACGCTCCTAACAGCCTCTCATCATTGGTGGTCAATGTCCACGTCTCTGCGCCATACATTAGGACGGGAAGGATGAGGGACTTATAGAGCGTTATTTTCGTCGGTCGAGAGAGGGCTCTACTTCTCAATTGCCTACTGAGCCCGAAGTAACACCTGTTGGCAATAGAAGGGGAGGGGGCCTGGGGCGTAGGACACAAGGTAAAGTTCGTGACAGTCGCAGGTGCATCCATGGTCGATCCTTGCGCTTCTACGTTTCAAGTCGACACACAGCTTCCTCGTGGCGTCCCCTGGATAGCGATCTGACAACCGTCAGTGAGTTAACTAATGTGTGCGGCGGGCTTCTCCATGGCCTTGAATGAATGGTTGTGCGTCGGGCGTGGAACCCACCACGTTAAAATACCCACCAATGAATCCTCAGTTTGAGACTTAATGATTTATTAAAATTAGTTTTTTCCAGTTCGGAAGATATTGCTGATCAGTACATATAAAGCTTTGATAACAGCTTGACTGTTTGGGCTATGACTATTCTGACCCTGTGCTAAAGAAGATTTCCTGCTACCCTTCTGGCGTCGCTTACTGCCTGGTGAGTGGTTAAGTTCAACACCAGCGATAAGGTTTTATTATGTTCGCAAATTTCGCAGAAGTATCGCTCGTTTGCTTCAAGACAAAGACAATTTGAGTTCGCTATATAGAAATAACTGTTATTTAGTGTTTTATCTTGTGTAAAAACAAAATTAGGAGATCTTCACGTGCGAAGAGAATTTACCAATATCAATTGTATGGATTGATAGGTAAATTGAAAAGTATAAATTACTTAATTTTTCTAAGAATTTATGTTTTTTGAGTTATGACAGTGTTGCAGCAAATGAACGATATTTACAATATGTAGATAACTTACTTAACTTCTGAATATTGTATGATGTGCATCTGCTATATAGGTGCATATTTAATTTTTGTAACTAAGTACTTAATATACATGCTCTTATTAAAGGAAAATCTTTCATATTTCTTTAGTTTAGAAACAAAAACTTTAATCAAAAGCAAGAAACAAAATTGTAGTTACATAATTTTTATATTTATTTAAGACCTTATTTACACTACATACTTATATACACTACACAGTTAATGTTGCCTATGACAACAAAAACAATAACAACAACATGAGAACATGTCCAACAACAAGAAATATGTACATACTCGTATGTATCATGGTGAAAACATCTCAATGACTTACTTAATCGCATAAAATCTGGTTACAGGATATCCCGTGTACGGAGGCCATGAGCCACAACAACAACAGCAACAGCATAAATAATGCAGCGAAATAACATTGATGACAACGACAACAAGTAGAGCTAAATCTAGATACAATCTGCTTTAATACATACACGCAAACATACTCACGTATACATACTATACATACATACATATATACATACAAGAGCGGTTAATGATGATGGCGCTGGCGATGTTGATGATAGTATCTATGTATGTAGTTAAATAGTTGGTTGCCTTTCCCTGCTCATGCTCATAATTCTTACTTGATGTGGTGGTGGTGGTGGTGGTTGCTGTTCTTGTTATATTTGCGTGTCACACAGGACTAAGGATAATCTTTAGCATAATTATATCAGTGTCACGAAAACCTTAGCCTTAGACTAACTAAGCGTTAACGTTTGCGTTGCGCTACAACACACACACACACACACACACACACACACATTCTTATATACTGTCAACGCATATGTATATGTACTTTATGCATGGGTTTTTAATTTTTTTTTTTGGCTCTCCATTTGACTCCACTGTGTGTATATCCACGTTTACTGGCAATGTCCGTCCTTCTCTGTCTGTCCATTTGACTCAATGTTCGCTCATTCATTTTCATTTATTGCTTGTGGTATTGGACACGTCCTCTTGTGGTTTTAGCGGAAAATAAGATTTTCGTACATACGTTTTTTTTTCAGTTTATTCAGTTGAGGTTTTGTTTTTTTTTTACTTAGTAAGTATATGTATTTGCTTTTGTTATTGTTGTTGCTGTTTTTGTTGACTGTGTGGTGTATACTCCCAAAAACGTCATCGTAGTCGATAGGCGGTGACCTGTGAACCATGTCCACGGTGTTTGTGTCACACACTCGCCACTTGCCACTTGCCACTTGCTACTTGATACTTACGTACGTACTCGTACTTATTTGCTGCATGCACGCACATCCACTTGTGCTTAAGGGGCGGCATGAAGGGAAAGTTGTGTGTAATATGTTCGTTTTTATATAATAAAATCTTCTACATAGAAAAACCAAAGATGGAAATTCATGTCGCAGAGGGGGGCGTTCGAACGTACTGTGTATGTCCCTATAGATTGTGTGTCGTTTGAAGTTGTGTTGCTTGGGCGACAGCGCAATTCATTGCAAACGTAGAATGAGTTCAGCTTAAAGTTAATTTAAGAAATTCTACATGAAAATTGTCACTGAAAATTTCAAGTGCCAAACTTCTGGAAATTCTCTATAAATTTCTGAAAGGGGACTACTTTTTAAGTTCAGCAAACGAAAATTTACCATTGGTCACCAAATTCAATTTAAAAAATATAGTGTAAAAAATTCAATTTGAAAAATTCAATCTATTCATTTCTTTAAGTCAATGGGAATTATAATAATTCCTTACAGACTAAACAATTGTAACTTAAAATTACTTTAAAATAGGAATAAATTTAAAACAGCTTTAAGTAAAACAAGCTTAAGAACCTTTAGTAATTGAGAAATCTAAAATCAAGGAATCACATAGAATTAAAGTTAAACACAATTAAGGCTCTAGAGGTGGGAGCAAATAAGGCGTAATTAGATTTAAATAACTCACCATAAAATAAGGCAAAATGACGCAAATTAAATTTAAAGAAAAAACTAGGAATATTACATAAAATTTATCTGTCATAAGTGAGCAGGGCAACAACAGAAAAAAACCAACAATAATGTCATAAACAAACATTAGAGACAAGATAGTAGTTCTTCTGTTATTCAAAGACTTTAAATTGATGGGCATGCACCGGGCATTGTAAGAGGCAATGGGATCAGCAAATTGAAGACAACGCAATGCAAATCGACTAAAGACTTTTCGAATTCGTTCAAGCTTATTAATATGACAGAAATATTGAAGGGGCTCTATATTAATGCTGGATATTCTAAACAAGATCTTACTTACTTACTTTTAGTGGCACAACAGCCCATGGAGGGCCTAGGCCGAGCTTTTTCGCATCCACTCATGTTATGCGTTTTATATTTGTACATGAATGGAAGGGACCTACAGTTTAATGCCGAATCCGAACGGCGAAGTGAAAAGCTTTACATGGCAATTTTTACTCTTGTAGGTTTGCCATTGCCTGCCAAGAGGTGGTGCCGTGTAGAAAAATTATATTTTTCTACTTTTTGATTTTGCCTGTGCCGAGATTCGAACCCCGGACATTCTGCGTAGCAGCCCAACACACTACCACTACACCACAGCGACCACTATCTAGTAAACAGTATTTTGAGCTTAAGAGGATCAGAGAACTATAGTTCACTATTGCGCCGGATAGAAGCTTTGGAAATTACTTTACTTTTACTTTTAATGGCACAACAACCCATGGAGGGCCTAGGCCGAGCATTTCGCATCCACTCATGTTGTGCGTGTTATATTTGTACATGAATGGAAGGGACCTACAGTTTAATGCCGAATCCGAACGGCGAAGTGAAAAGCTTGTCATAGCAATTTTTACTCTTGTAGGTTTGCCATTGCCTGCCAAGAGGTGGTGCCGTGTAGAAAATTTTAGAATTTATCTTTTAAGTATACTAAATAGCACTATACCTACAAATGCTACAAGGAACTATTATTTGATATGCTTGAAAACTTATAGAGTGAGCCGTGTCACTCTACTACGGTAACCTACACATAGTTGTATGGGAGGTGGGCGTGGGATTCGTCGAAAAAAAAAAGTATAATAGTATTAACTTTAGCAAAGGTCAATGGAAACATTTTATGATATTTAACGATAACCGATTTTGTGGTCGCTGTGGCGTAGTGGTAGTGCGTTGGACTGCTGCGCAGAGTGTCTGGGGTTTGAATCTCGGCACAGGCAAAATCAAAAAGTAGAAAAAAGAATTTTTCAACACGGCACCACCTCTTGGCAGGCAATGGCAAACCTACAAGAGTAAAAATAGCTATGAAAAGCTTTTCACTTCGCCGTTCGGATTCGGCATTAAACTGTAGGTCCCTTCCATTCATGTACAAATATAACACGCACAACATGAGTGGATGCGAAAAGCTCGGCCTAGGCCCTCCATGGGCTGTTGTGCCATTAAAAGTAAGTAAAGATTTTTATACATAAAATTAGCCTATTGAATTTCAGAGACCAAGATCTTTTTAATGACACAATATATATAATATATATATATGGTATATTGCAGGGTGCGCCATATTTTATGTCGGCATGTAAGCTTTGAATAATTTTAATACTTAACAACCGATTGACTTGAGTAAACGTAGTTTTTAAACGTCAATTCAGTGCAATTTTAACCATTAATCGTTTCACACAGAAACAACTCGCAAAAATAGTGACGCTGTACATTGAAAATAGTCGTTCAGTTTTGTTAACTCAATATGCATATCGTCGAAAATATCGTGACCTTCTGACAGAACTATTCGTCGTTTGGTGTCGAATTTTGTTTGGCACGGGACAGTGCGAGATCGTGGACAAACAATTCATCAACGCCCAAGATGTTCCAATGAACTGGTTGAAGCAGTAAGAGAAAGAGAGAGTGTTACCGAGAACGCAAATGTTTCGTATGGTCACTGCGCTCAGCATTTTGAAGGATAATTTGCATTTGTTTCCCTATAAAGTGCTATTGACTCAAAGAATATTCTCGCCAGACTGTCCACGTCGCTTGGAATACGGTCGCACTGAACCTGATTTTTGGAAAGAAGTTTTGATGATCGACGAGGGCTATTTCACCCTTTCTCACACGGAGAATCCACACATAATCCATGAAATCCAATTTCATGACTAAAAAGTGACTGCTTGGGCCGCCGTTTACGCCAAAACAACAATTGGGCCATTTTTCTTCAGGGAAGGCGAAACAGTCGATGGGAATCGATATCGGTGGATGTTGGCTTATTATATCTGCCCACAAATGTATTAAAAATTGCTGGACGGTTACTCGTTTCAATTAGACGGTGCGCTATACCACACTGCAAATCAAACAATGCAGTTTCTGCAACGAAAAATTCCCAGGACGTGTGCTGTCGAAAAATGGCGCCATTGATTGGCCACCAAGATCTCCAGATTTGACCCCTCAGGACTTCCTCTTGTGGGGTTATTTGAAGAGCAAAGTGTACGCCAAGAAGCCTCAGACAATTGTCGAGCACAAGGCAAACATTTGTGCCGAAATAATCACTATACCGCCCGAGATGCTCGAAAAAGTGATGGAAAACGCAGCAAAAACGGCTCATTTTTCTTTAGTCAATAACGGCGGCCACTTGATTTGCTCTTAGTTCCCGAATTCAGTCAAAAAGTGAGGAAAAATTCAACCGTTTGTTGATCTGAAATAAAAGTTCCAAATGAGAGCTGTCTTCTGAATGCCTCATGTCTTTATATGTATAAGTATCTCCAAAAATCATTGTAGGACTAAATATTCGTTTAAAATCATGAAATTTATCTTATTCTCTATAAATTGCTTAGTTTCTCTCTTTTTCGCTCAATGCTCAGTTAATTTCTATACACCAACAGCAACAAGCCAACGAATTTAGTTACTCATTCTGATTGACTATGGAACCTTGTCTAGTGAGTGAGTGCTCTCGTTCGTGTATTAGACATTTTTTCACCTGATTTTGTTAAATAAGGGCTCGTAGGAAATCATCTCAGTGAAATCTATTGATTGGCATCACATCCGTTTAGAGAAAATTAAGCCTTTCAGAAACCATTCAGCTCACGAGGAGTGTTCACAATCGAAAAACGGTTTATGGCGCTAGATTCATCCCAATGACCCAAAGTATAAGTCTTACTTTACTTACTTAGCTGACTCTACAACCGATGATCGCTGGGGCAAAAACATGAACTTGTTTTTTGCCCATACTCGTACAACTCTCCCCACCTTACAAACGTACATATCGCCCCCTAGTAACAAAAGTGACATAACTCAAAATTTTGAAAAACCTTACATTTACTCTTTAAAATCACCTCTTATGTTTTCAGAGCAGCATCAACTAAAGTGTTCTATTTTTAGGAGGGTCTATGTGTTTAAGTATAACCGATTCCTTTTGTGATACATAAAGGATATCATTTTGAGTTGTGCCAAGAAAAGCATTTAATGATGAATTACACAGTAGCCCTTGCTCTTTTTTTCGAATCTAAAGTCAAGCCTCATGTCAAACACAACAAGTCGGATATTGCTGGGTTGAGGTATTTGAAAATAATATCGAAATAATAGCGTAGTGAATTATGATTACATAGAATTAGAGTGTTTAATCACATTATATCTTAGATCGATAGCTCTTATAGCTCTCCGCAGATCATTCGTACAAACACATAAATACACCAACGATTTTATACAAGCACTAAAATAAAAAGTGCAATGCAAAATTGATATTTTTTAATGTTCTCAATGTAAAATCAAAAATGTTAATTTTACGTTAAAAATATCACGCTGATATGTCTTTGTGTTAAATTTACATTAAAACAATCAAATGGATCATTATCCGTTTCAAATTACAAAACTTGCTGAAGAATGAATCTCATTTCGGAAGCACTTTTTCTTCTGTTTGTTTTCACTGAAATAAAATAATATCTATTAAACAAATAACCAATCTGTCATTGTTGTTATATCAATGTTATACATTACTTTTGCTTTAATGTTACATTTTGTCATATCATTTAAAAGTTTTAAATACCATTAGCACATTGATATAATTGATTTTTTTACATTTCCAATGTTAAAATTACATTATAATCATATCAATTATACTGTTTTCTCAGTTGAATTCAGTAATGTTAAAATTGCTTTTTATAATATTAATTTTGATATTTTCTAATGTTTTTGTAAGAATTTGTTTTATAACCTTTTAGTCAAGTAGTAGCCGTGAAAGTTAAGTAGAATGTTAAGTCTCACTGCGACACAAAGAGAAGATTAAAAAATTTGTTTTTGAAAAATATGGAATTAATATGCAATGCATCATTACAATCACTGGTATTACTGCTGATCCCATATGGTTTGCAATAATTTAACTATTACTCTTTAAACCACTTTGTCCCTATATCATTTACAATTACGACTTAAGAGCCATAAGGTGACTGAAATGCAAATCAATTTTTAATATGAATGAAAACTTTCCACTTATCACCAAAACACATTTACATTATAAAGAACATATTTGCGTGTGTGGAAAAAACCAAGGCACTTTAGTTATGTCGCTTTAGAACAAAACAGTTTTCCATTTACTTACCATAAATCTCACATAATCTGTGAATGCAACAGAAACTGCAATTAAAAAAAAACAAGTTAAAAAAATGCGTACTTATTTCTTGGAAATCAGGTGTCAAAATGCATGCATAAACACACACACACACACACACACACACACACACACACACACACACACACACACACAC
Organism: Palloptera scutellata; assembly: GCA_958295655.1. NCBI lineage: Eukaryota > Metazoa > Arthropoda > Insecta > Diptera > Pallopteridae > Palloptera > Palloptera scutellata. Next base: position 126,859,349 of record OY282449.1, on the reverse strand, counting down.
ACACACGCACACCTTTCGTCTGCCGATTCAGACAAAGGGTTCAACTGATTGATGATATGGTAACGAAAACCAAATGCAAATGCAATTTCAATATTGTATGTATATGAGTTCATATGCAGATAAAGTATGTAGATGAGTAAGCCGGGCTTAGGAGCGTATACTTTTGATGGTATTAAAATTACCACAAAAAGCAATAGAAACAACAGTTGCCCAATTGTTCAGCGCTCAACGCTCGATCAGTATGTGGTGTAAATTTGCTGGAAAACAAAAAATCGGTTAGTGTTTTTAAGAAACCTTAAAATGAGCTAGCTCATAGTGTGTTTTGCATTTCTTGACGACGGGGGAGAACGAGATTCAAGTAAACTCATTCCGAACACATTCAAAGTTTCATATTCCACACATTTTCGATTTTCGTAAATCTTTGAAACGCGTTACAACTATGCAAAATGTAATTGTGGACGGTGAGCATAAAGCGAATTAGGATATGAGCATTTAAGCAAAATACAAAATATCTGCATGCCTTATGACCTTATCACTAGCTCGGCATCTTTTGCACATTTAAATGAACTGTGTGCAGTGGTGGCACAGGGATTTGAGCTTTGGGGGCAGATGATTGCATTAACTTATAGGAACAAAACTCCGATTTAAATTGGACCGAAATTCAGAAATAAATTAGAATTAAAATTAGATTAAAAAGTTAACGAAAACTCGGATTAAAATCAAACGAAGACTGATCAAAACTCTAGCCTCAGGTTTTAGAAAAGGGGAAACAACCTTTAAGTAGGTGCGAGCTTGTACAGTATTGCTGGTGGAATAAAAATATTTTATTTATGCAGAGTTTGTATAAGGGGAAATTTAAATTCACAAGTTTTTACTCCTTTTTTCTATTTTTACGACCAGTGTTAACGTTATTTTTCTTCTTTTAATGGCACTATAGTCCATGGAGGAGCTTGGCCGAGCTTTTCGCATCCACTCATGTTATAGTTTTTTACATGAATGGAAGGGTTTTACTTCAGTTTCCGAACGGTGAAGTGAAAAGCTTTTCTTCGGCTAGTTTTACTCTTGCAGGTTTGCCATTGCCTCGTGGCAGGCCTAGGCGCCGTGGAGAAAAATTTGTTTCTTCTACTTTTTTTATTTTGTCTGGTTCGTGATTTGAACCCCGGACACTCTGCGTAGCAGTTCAACGCAGTACCATCTTCGCAAAGGCGACAATTTTTTATATTATGCTGTTAAAATTAATCATATCTGCTAAGTGTGTTAGCTTCTAAATAAAACGATCATTTCTTTACTAAAATCAATTCAATAATTCTCACAGTCGAAAAGACGAACCCAGACAATCGGGTCAGAGCCAGTGCCATACACTATGTGACAATAAAACGGACGAATAACATGGGTCGGCACATAGTGTATGTTTAAGGCTTAATTGTTAAGCCCTTAATAAAATTAAAAAATACATTCCAATGTCTGATACACCGCGGATCTGGACTTGGATCTGAACCGATTTTCGGAGATCTCGTTATATTTTTGACCATAACGTACATAAAGTAAACCTGCTATGCATCTTTTGGCAACTAGTTTAAGTTTGTCTTTACTACAACCAGTATTGAGCTTAGATTCTAGATAATTTCCACAATAGATACATAAAAAAATATGTAAGCGCAAATGTTATTAAGCCCTCACAGGAAGGAAGGACTTTCGCCGGATGGTGGGACTCATCACTCATCACATATGACCACCATCGGCATCACCGAGGACCCGCCTGCACATCTTGTCTGGAGGAGATGGACAGCACAGAGCATTTACCTTGCACATGTCCCGCCTTTGCCAGAACGAGATGGCGCATTTTGGGTTTCGATGTCACAGGAATGGACAAAGTTCACTCCTTCCCCTTCTACGATCTTCTGAGATTTGTGAGAGAATCCGGAAAATTTGCGGAAGAGAACGTAGTTCCCCTATAACCCCTTTTTCAACTTTTTCCCTCTTTTTCTCTAACCCTTTACTTGCTGTCAACCCTTCTTCTTTTCCTAGGCCTTAAGTACAATGGGCTACATAGCCTGAGTGCTTGAGGAACTGTCCTGCACTCGTAGATCAGGTTCTCGGCTTTCTTCACATCCATCCATCCAAGCCCTCACAGCTCCCACTGAATCCGCCAGTGATTATATGCATATGTATGTATACATGTATATACTCGTATGTATGAGTGTTTGAGTTTAAAGCAAATCTTGCTGCCTTTATCTTTCTTCTCATTGTCTATTGCGACATTTACGTTTCGATGATTTGTTGTTGTCAAAAATGACTGCTGCTGCTACATACTAAGTATTTCTTGCTATGTAGTAAGTATGTACCATACATATGTATGCATATATGTCGGTTCGGGTGCTTCTGTCACTCAGGTAGTTTTATCATTTGACATTTAAAGTATGCCTTCTTGCCTTGAATTTTGTTGCTTAATTGCTTCCCTCACCGGATCATTGTTGGTGTGCTCTTGACGGCTATTTTTTGAAGAGAAAGAGATTATTTTTCCAGTTTACCCAAATCTTAATCTGTTGCTTACTAGGTGTAGTTGTTATCTTTGTGCCTGTGGAGCAGATAGTATTCAATTTAATTTTTATACCATGTCGTCTTTGTCTGTGTTAGTGACTTATGCTTCGTATGTGGTCATACGCTATATCACTCATCACCCTTAATTTCAATGCGTGAATTTAATCATAAATAAAGAGTAACAATTTTATTTTATGGTATATCCTTATAGAAAAATATGGGCGTATGCGCATTGTAACCAATTTATTTGCTCTGAAACATGTTAATCCATGACGTTCCTGACTGAAGTCTACGCTGAGAAAGAAAATCAAAAAGAAAGTCCTTCTTGGTGATGGTGGAACTATAAATGAAATTATTATAGATATATAGTCAATGGAAACTTGTTGTTAAAGATTAATATATTGAAAAATTCACAGATTCAGAGGAAGACACAATCAATGGCGGTAACCTTGGAATGGACTGTGAATGAAATTAAAGACGACTACCAGTACCGGTCTTTTATATCGACGAAAGGAGGCTACCTAGAGAAACTTAATGTGCATGTACTTCGGCGCAACTCCAATTTGGCAGGCCCTTCTTGTGTCCGCTATTGAAGATTAGGCCCCTTCTTAAATGTATTGGGAATTGCAAACTTGCGACCACAAATCTAATAACAATTCCCATATTCAACACAAATGTAAAAATAATAATAATAATAATAATAATAATAATAATAATAATAATAATAATAATAATAATAATAATAATAATAATAATTTTACATATGTATATACCGTGGCTACTGTGGCGTAGTGGTAGTGCGTTGGACTGCAACGCAGAGTGTCCGGGGTTCGAATCTCGGCACAGGCAATATGTAGAGGCAAAAAGTAGAAAAAAAACTTTTCTTCACGGCACCACCTCTTGGCAGGCAATGGCAAACCTACAAGAGTAAAAATTGCTATGAAAAGCTTCTCACTTCGCCGTTCGGATTCGGCATTAAACTGTAGGTCCCTTCCATTCATGTACAAATATTACACGCACAACATGAGTGGATGCGATAAGCTCGGCCTAGGCCCTCCATGGGCTGTAGTGCCATTAAAAGCAAGTAAAGTATATACCGTGGAACTTCAACTCAACTTTATACTTCTACTATACTTCCCCCGCAGGACTTTCTCTAAATAGTTTTCGTTCTTGTACACTAATACTATAGGGTGTCCCACCGAAAATTCACGATTTCATTTAAAAATTAAACGCATATTTTTTGAGCGAGTGGTGATATTTTTATTGCATTGTAAAGTATACATGTTCCTATTACATATGTAAAAAAATATCCGACAAATGGCCCCCGCGGTTCTGAACACACACCATTGCTCTTTGAAGGAAATGATATTTTAAGATAGATGTGTCACCGATGACGCGTTTGATCTCGGCCTTAATCTCAGGAATTGTTTGTGATTTATTCGCATAGATCTGGGATATCACAAGACCCCAAAGAAAGACATCGCACGATTTTGGTGGCCAGTTGATATCGGAATTTCGTGATGATTCCGGTTGGCAATCGTTGCTCCTTTGTCATGTTCCTGTAACGACTGCCATTCACAGCCGCTGCATTTCTATTTCCATTTCCCATTTTCGTAATGGGTTTTCACAATGATAACGCGTTGTTCCTTTGTGTAGCGTCCCATTTTAATAATCGGAAAAATCGTAGATGACAGCTGTTAAATTTCAAAGCTGCCACTTGCACTGAAAATTAAAATGGCACAAAATTTAAATCGTGCACTTTTATTGGAACACCCTCCATATATGTATACAGGTAATTTTTTAAACAAATTTTATATTTAAATACCTTTTTTTACATTTTCAAACAAAGGAAGCAGATGACTGGCTATGAATGACCTTCAAGAAACGTGCCTCAACATTACTTCACAACAAAAAACAAAAAAAAAAAAAACAATAAAAACAAAAAAGGAGCAATTTTTCATAAAATTAATTCATTATCATCGTCGTTTGCTTACCTTGAAAACATAACGCAAAACCTAAACACATGTCAGAACTTTTGAAAATGTTCAATTTCCGGTGCACTAAGAACAGAAACTGAAACTGAAACTGAGCAGGCAAAAGAGAAGAAAAGCGACGAGCAAAGATAATGAAATGAAAACGAAACGAAAACGCACGCGTTTGCATCCACATGAATTGACTAATCAAAAGAAATTAATTTTATTTTGATATATATTCATGCGATACTATCACAACAACATATTATTCATAAATAATAAAAAAATAATAAATAAATATTAAAAGCAAAAAATAAAAAAAAATAAAAAAATAAATGAAATTGTAAAGAAGAGGAAAAAAAAAGTGGACAAGCTATACAGACAAGAAATCTAAACTGCAAAACATCGAAAACCGACGAGTTGAAAAGCAGAGAATGCACAAAAACTTGCATTAATTAAAAAACAAAAGTTAAATTCGTTCTGCATTTTGTAGAGAAGCAAAATATATGTATGTAGTAAAAAAAAAAATCACGAAATATTTATGGCAAAAGTAAAAATTATTTTTCTCCTCTTGTTTTTTTTTTTTTTCAACTTGAAACGCAACAAATTGAAGTAAATCCTTTTGATAAGGCATAAGACAGATAGTTGAAGGTATATTATATATAAGTATGTATATAAATAAATACATATCTACGTATAGAGTTACCTACTATAAACGTATGTATGTATGTATGTATGTATGTATGTAGTAGGTTCGGTGGACCACATCCTCTTCTATGGCAACTGCCACGAACGATACAAAACTATAAGTTGAATGCCGACTGCACTGGGCACCTCATGTGAGCAACGCAATGTGGCATAAAATGGACGGAGTTGAGTTGTAGATAGAGATTTCCTTACTTGTTAATGGTGAGCAGATTATGATGGTGCCTAATACACTCGGTGAAAATTTTTGGAATTATTTGTAACTACATTTAAATGCAGGACAATATAATATGGTATAGCTTTTTTTACCATAAGTCCAAACATTCAAAGTGGAAATGTTTTTTGTTTTTTATCAAGCCTACTGGCTTTCAGTCATAGCCTGCAAAATTTAGACTTGTTTTGTATCATATTATTTTGATTTCTTAACGTTCTTAATAGAACCCCAGCAAAACGATTTCCCAAAATACAAGCTAACGCGATGCTATTGATTTCTATGAAAGACCTGCCAGTGATTTGGGTTTCCTGTTGGGTTTCATGCCTTCTTTTCCAGGTGCATGTAGGTCTTACTCATTTTCTGATTCCTTTGGCTTCTATTTCTTGTCTATACCATAAATCCGGTTTTTTCGTTTTATTTCAAAAGTAGTTGCAAGCTGTTTACATTGAGCCTACATTTCTGAATTGGGGATGTTAAGAATGCACCTCAGATGGTGCAGTTGCTTGATTTGGGTGATTAGCTGCTTAGAGTGTAACGATGTTGTAACCAGTGTTGCCAAATCTTGAATCTAAAAATCCACCAAAACAGGTGAAAAGCGCGTTTTTTAAATACCCACCAGATTTTTATACCAGCTTGTATATAAACAATTTGAATAAAAAGAAACACGTTTAAAAAGAAAAACAACCAGATTATTTATTTAAAAGTAAACCATTCGAAAATGAATAAATTACTTGTCAAAATTAAATTGAAATTGAAATTTTCACAAATGAACACTGAGCAAACGAGAAAATGAGTTCTCATCATAAGAGATGAGTAACTAAACAGTGTTGCCAAGTCAAAAAAAAAAGTACTGCCATCAAATAAAGCAGTGTCTTCAGTCGAAAAAAATAACTGAAAGCAATATGATAAATTGGTGGTCGCTGTGGCGTAGTGGTAGTGCGTTGGACTGCTACGCAGAGTGTCCAGGGTTCGAATCTCGGCACAGGCAAAATCAAAAAGTAGAAAAAATAATTTTTCTACACTGCACCACCTCTTGGCAGGCAATGGCAAACCTACAAGAGTAAAATTCGCCTATGAAAAGCTTTTCACTTCGCTTCACTTCACTTCATGTACAACATGAGTGGATGCGATAAGCTCGGCCTAGGCCTTTCATGGGCTCTTGTGCCATTAAAAGTAAGTAAGTAGTATGAAAAATTATTCGCATTTTATTTTTATAAATCCACCAAATCTGGTGGGCAAAGCACTGATTTGGCAATACTGGTTGTAATCTATAACCATACCCTGCACTCTACCATACCCCGCACTCTCTTGCTTTGGAAGTACAAAAACTAATTATGAATTCCTAATTCCATTTATAAATTCTTTTTTTCTTTCTTTTAATGGCACAAGTTTTTAGGTCGAGTTTTTCGCATCCACTCATGTTGTGCGTGTTATATTTGTACATGAATGGAAGGTACCTAAAGTTTTATGCCGAATCCATAGGCAATTTTTACTCTTGTGTGTTTACCATTGCCTGCCAAGATTTGGTGCCAGAAAAATTATTTTTTCTAGTTTTTGATATTGCCTGTGCCGAGATTTGAACCTTGGACACTCTGCGTAGCAGGCCAACACACTACCAACTTTTTATATGTATTTTATAAATATGGTACATATAAAAATAAAAAATAAAATTGGTGGCATAAAAAATAGTTAAAAATCAAAAAAACGACAAGTTTTAAAGTGGCTAACTGTTAAAATGGATCCTGGAATGCTTTCATTCATGTGTTTCACATGTGTTTTCACATGTATACGACAGTTGTCGTCTTTTCATACCGCCGCTAGCGATCGTTGATGATCGTTGACACACTCAGTTGATGTGAATGCACTGGGATAATGTTTAGTATAAAGTGGAATAATACATTTTTATTTATTGAAAGTGATTTTGGGGAAACGCAATGTTTGGTTTGCCACGGGAATATTGGACGCACAACTAATTTAGTCTTAGAGAGGAATTATTGATTGTGCCATAAATAATATATAGTATCTTAATCATCATCAACACAGTTTTCCCAGTGTACGAAATGCTGAGAATTCTCTTTAGGAACGAGATTTTGATTGCATGTGTTTTGGATAGCACTGCTTTCAATTCTCCAATCATAATCGTTGGTTCTCAATTACTTTACTTTACTTTTGATGACACAACAGCCCATGGAGGGCCTAGGCCGAGCTTTTCGCAGCTTTTCGTTCTCAATTAGTGAAAGTAAAACTCTCCAAAGCAATTCACAGTGGAAATATCAACTCATGCTGCTTCTTTCTTCTTCTTGGCTATGTAAATTTAAGTTATCCCTCTATAGCTTACGTTTTAAGTTAAGCTTATGTTTGAGCATTTTCTCCTTTAAGTTTCATTTCATTTCCTCTTCCTTTCACACTTACATAAATTTCTAAAAATGCTGTTTGCTGTGTTTTTGGAAATTTTTTTTTATTAAGACTTCGGAAAACAAATTTTGCTAAACATGTCATTTATTTTTCTTTGAGTATAAAAATCATACTTGCCACATATTCGCAATGAATGTGCATTAATACATGTTCATATGTACGAGTATGTATGTATGTATGTGTATGTGTGTGTGTGTGCATTTGTAGGTACGAATGTTATTTGTTATTTGCATTTATTAAAAATTAATCAAAAAGGTTTTTGATTTGTGATTTCCTGCTGTGCATGGCGATTTTGTTGCTTAGAAGAGCGTAAATTTATTTTGTTTTAAGTAATTTTGTGTCGTTGTTTCTTTTTTCGTTTCATTTACTTACTTTGCAGAGTGTAGATTTATGTGCAAACATTTGTTAAAAGAACGAAACAAACAACAACAAAAACATAAAGAGACTGAAAACATTTATTTGAATAAACTTGCGAGCGCATAAAGAGCAAAGCAAAAGGGATATACGCCTATCAACACTGACGGTGATGAGGAAATGTTGTTGCAGCAACAACTTGTCAAAGTGGCAGAGTGAAATGGATCAGGTCAATACTTGCCTACGTGTTGAGTTAACAAATGAAGCATGTAGACATATCACATACATTCACAATTTCAAAAGTATCTATGCCTCATAAACTTTCCACATCTGATGCAGCTAACATTTGAACATTATAGTAAATAGTAAATTGCATGCAACACGACAATATCAGCCAGCTAGATATCGATAAGTAAATCTATTTACATAATTACACAACTAACAACAAAATGCTCAGACATACGAATACAACGATTTTCATTATTAACAATGAAAACTCGTTCATTCATAAAATTCACATTACCATAACCACGCGGTGCAAGCGAGTGTGTATGATCGAGCGAATGGCTCAGTGAAAATTAACATCGTCCGATTGAAATCTTCTTGTCTGTCATGAAAGAAAATATACAAAAATATGGGAGCAGTCATTGAAGCAAATCCATCAGCATCAGAGCATAATCAACGGAATCATCATCGGCAGCAGCAACAGCAACAGCAACATCAGCGGGAGCGGGAGCGGGAGCAGCAAAGGCAGACGTTTGGTTGTTGAGCTCCACTTGAGTTATTGAAGCTTATGGTTCACACATACATACACATGTACTGGTACATAAATACATACGAGCTTGTATGTATGTATATGTGTGCCCAAGTCTCATTTTAAATATGAAGCCCATTAATAAAACGCTAAATTTTACTCAGATTTTTTAATGTCTTTGTTGCTGTTGTAGCTGCTTCAATCCTAATCGCTTTGCATGCATCCGCCACGTACAATTTCATTTTTGTTTCTTTCCATTTACTCCATTTAAGTATGTACTACTTCCACTACTTACATGCACCAATATGAAAAGTCATTGAATTGAAGTTAAACTTACAATGCTATGATTTTCATATTGGGCGTCGATATTTACCATTGATAAAGTACTGCTGCCTCTGGAGTCATATTTTCTTTTCACATCTCTCATCTTTAGGTTGGTGAAGTTGTGAAGTTCAATGCATTACTTTTTGTACGAGTACGTATTTAAATTGTGTGCATAACTCTTTTTTTTCGATTTTTACCCTTTTACTACATACTACTAAATTGCGCGCCTACACACACTTTCGATTTGTAGATATTTTATTTGAGATAGTTTATGGTATAGTATGTAGTTATTTCTACACAAAGAGTTGAAGTTTTTTTTTTTTTTTTTTTTTTTGTAATACTTACAGATTCTCAGATGTAGTGATGAGGAAGTGGTGGTTTTTGTTGGTATCAATAATGCTATGTTTAAGTAAAAGAATCGAATCTTCTTGTGTAGCCGAAGAACTTTACTGAAAAGGAGTAATACGCAGTTTGCGTTTAACGCAGATAGACAATCTGGCAGTCAACCAGATATTGTAATACAGAAAGAAGTAATGCAAGCCTAGCAAAGAACGAAGATGATTATAGGATAGGAAAACGGTTGACGATGTTCAGATTTGGACAAATAGGCAAGTAAGTAAATGCTGTAGTTAACTCTAGCAGTTGAGAAACCTATAGAATATTTGATAGAACCACTCTAAGTGGGCACCGACCACAAGATTTTAATTTTTTGCTAAGTCGAGAAAAACAGAAATTTCTGTAAATAAATGATTTCCACACTGATTTTCAGTATTTTCACATGCATAAATGAAAATACTAGAAATTAGTAGTACTAACGGACAAAAATGATTTTGGGGGACGTAATCAAATATTTCCAGAAATTAAAACACACTAATTTAAAACACTAATTACTGAAAATCGGTAGTTCAGTTTCGACCCCGATTATTAGAACTCGTATTAAATTGTAAATTGTATCAAACTAGGTTTAATGATTGATAAACAACACATAATTTTAGGGTGGAAGCGTCGAGCCGAGGTACGGCCTCCTTCTTCTGCTTCTTCCTGCACTCTTAAGTTAACCCAAGATAAGTACAACAAGTCTTGGAACTATTCTAACATTCTGCGTTCCATAGTTCATTAAAAACCACACAATATTTTGTCATGCTCTAGTTGACGACTTGGATTACCTAGGTGGCGAAGTAAAATCCATATGAGGATTAAAGAAGTATTTCAAGTTGTCAATCACATCTTCATTTTGAAATTTCTCAGTTAAAATTAACAATAAACAATTATGGTAAAGCACATTGTAACGTCATAGATAAAAGAGCCAATTCTCGATTTTAGTTTAGTTTAAAATAACAATTTCTTCCTTCTTTTAATGGCACAACATGGAGGGCCCATTGAGGGCTAAACTGACCTTGAGTGAGCATCCACTCATGTTGTGAGTGATGTATGTATTTGTACATGAATGGAAGGGAGCTACAGTTTTATGCCGTATCCGAACGGCGAAGTGAAAAGCTTCTCATAGGCAAGTTTTACTCTTGTAGATTAGCAGGCCAACGCACTACCAACTACACCATAGCGATGACATGAAATAACAATTGAGAGCAATAAAATGATGGGTTTCGGAATACAATTTTAATTTAGTTAAATTAGATCTTTATGATCAAATATTGGTGTATATTTTTCTACCATATATTTCTTATTTTCAATTTCGGTACAAGCTTGGTATGTGTACTTCGAGAAAGGTTCATTTTTCGTTGGTTTTATATATTTTTTTATTATACCATATCTTTAGTTATTTTATTTTGATTTGACTTTTGACACTCCGTAAGATATACGGTCCAGTATGCGTGGGCGACGTGTATCGAATAATATGGAACGATGAGCTGTATGAGCTGTACGCCGACACTGACAAAGTCAAGCGGCTTCGTTGGCTGGGTCATGTTGAGCGAATGGAAAAAAGCGCTCCGCTCCGGCTAGAAGGGTGTTTTATTCCAACCACGGTGGAGGAACACGCAGAATGGGACGTTCTAATCTCCGTTGGAAAGATCAGGTGCAAGGCAACCTGACTGCACTTGGCCTTATCAACTGGCGCCAGCGCGCGCATAGCAGAGGCGACTGGCGAAGCTTTGTAGAGGCGGCCAAGACCGATCATCAGTTGTAGTGCCAGTTAAGTAAATAGTTGACTTTTGACAAAAATTTTTTGAAGCTTTTCCTTTTCATTATTTTCATTTCACTCTTTCGTTGTATTTCTTTCTTTTTATTTTTTTTTTATTTATAATTTTTGTTTATTTGCCTTTGAGATATTCAGTGAGATGATTGCTGCTGTCTCGATGAAATCAAAATCAGTTCGTCAATCCAGGGTATAGTGTTCGATAAGGCTACCTACCATAGATGCATCCAGAATATGTCTGACCTGCTTTATGATTATTGACAATGTCGAAAAAACTTCGCGTCACATATGTATGTTGTTGCAAAGGGGGTGTAGAGATTGCAGAGGCCGCTTAGCAAGAACCGGAAATTCTTCAATCATTGAACTCCAAAAAATCAGCAAAGTTTGTTGACTTGAACTTATTTATGTCTTATTAGTTTAATACATGACCACGCCCTTTCCCTTACACAGTCAATAAATAACATACTACATAATTTGATTAAAATATGTTGGGTTCCAATAGACTCAACACCGTAGTGTTGGATTTAACAATTCCACACACCTTATGTTTGAAATTTCATTACAATACGGACCCATAACAAACCCATAACGGACCCATGTCAAAAGTCAAAACTCTGCCATTGACCGTGAGTGGAACACCAAAGAGTCCATACATACATATAATAAATACTTCAGCACCGCTAAGTGCGACAAACACCTTTAATTCGCCACACAACCCCTGTGACCCCCTGGTTAGAAACCACTCATCCAAAATATTTAAAAGAAAAATTTTTAAGAAAATAATGTGGAAAATAAATGATTAATCTACCAGGTCATAATTAAACCTACGTGGTCATACGAGATCCAACTTTGTGGATCTTCCAGCAAGTCTAATATGAAAATCTGGCAAAGATTCCAATGTAAAGCTTTGCCATCAATAGTTAGTTATAAGCCAATATATTAGAGATTTATCAGAGGATCTATGCAGATGTTACTAAAAATTGTAATCGTTACATTTAACACTATTGAAATTATTCAAAATCAAACGAGGTACTCGTGTGTACCTCACGCCGATTACGCCGATATCTTTTGGAGTAGATTTTTTTTCAGTTTAGTTTTTTTGATAAAGTACTCAATCTACGCTATGCGAAGCCAATTCAAAACTATATATGAACGTGTGCTCATATACACCATGACTTTGGCTGTGAGCACATACCAGCGAACCAAAATCCACCTATTCCCAGGCTCCACAGCAAGGCTCCTCCGTACATAAATTCATGGTAGGCAGGCAGGCAGGCAGGCAAGCAAAAATAAAAAAATAAATATCTGAGGGGAAAGACGGAACACGTAACCGTTGAGTTACCCCCGAATGAAAAATGGCGCGAATATCAGTTAAAAGGTAAATACGCGTCGCACATTTGTTACCCGCAAGTGATGCTAACTTTAAAGCGATTTTCGTCTTGTTTTCACGTTGTTGTTGTTGTTGTTGTTGTCGTTGTTGTTGTTATTGTTGTTACTTCGTGCGTTGTTTTTATACAATTGGCAATTTTTCTGCGCGTAAACTTTATGCCGACAACAACAACACGAATGAGAAAATATAAATGAAAAACGAAAAAAATTGCAAAAGAAGAAAAATTTGAAATGAAAAAATAACTAAAAAAAAATAAAAAATTTGAAATGTCATTCATAAATCATACGCAATGACTGCGAAAAGTTGCAAAAACAACTGGCAGAAAGCAACAACAACAACAACAACGAGAACAGCAAAAATGATGTACTAACTAAATCCACTCTTCGCATCTACCTCACTTTCTCACTCTGTCTCTCTCTGCCTCTCTCTCTCTCTTACTCTCCATACACTCAAATGCACACTTTACGTCACTATAACGTGCTCCCCCCGCTTGCACCCGTCTGCTGCACAAATCGATTTGCCGAACAAATTAAAACATTTCAAGATTTATACGCGCAACTGTCAAAAAATGTTAAAGTTCGTTCAGTAAAAATAAAAATTTGAATTTTGCACGAGTTGGGGTTGGGATGAGTGGAAGCGAGAGAGAGTGAGAGAGGCAGAGGCCAAGGCATCCAAAAGGTAAATGATAATAGTAGATCTATGGGGCGCACGAGAGTGTGAGAGAGGAGCTTAACAGTTCAATGCAATGCACATAGTAGTTGTGCTCGTAAGTTCAGTTAAGTATAGTAAGTTCTCCTCGTTGTGTACTGCGTGTGTGATTCATGTGATGTTAAGAAGGCTTCCGGCATTAATTTGAACTCCCTACCCTCACCTCCTTTCATGCCGCTTTCGTTTTCTCTTCTTCTTTCTTCTTATATTTAAATGTTATATATTATATTTTCAAAACGTGAACTTTTGCCCTCGAAAACACTTCAAGGGGGGCATAAATTTTGAGCTGTATACTCGAATGTTGCAGGTTAATAAAAAGGAAGGCAGCAATTTTCAACAGCTACTGTGCTCAGTGCATATGAAAATATTTTACATAAAATAATGAAACAATAATTTCATTTCTTTCAAAATTAACGCAGCTGAAAAAGCCAAAAACGATTTCTCTGAAGTTTTTGCAATTGTGTGTGTGTGTATGTGTGTGTGTGGGTGTGTAAGGGTGTGTGTGGGTGTGTAAGCGTGTGTGTGTGGGTGTGTTTTCCTTCCCTACACGCCTACCTCTTCCTTACCACTTCGTTACTTCCTTCTTTCCTAGCCGCAACTCCCTTATTTTACAACGTATACTACCTCTCCCCTCCCTCATCTTGGCCCAAAGTACATATGTATTTCATGCATTTATTTATATTAAAAAATTCATTCATAAAAATATTCAATGTTTTGTGAAATTTTCGCGTGTGAACTTTTGCGTATCGTTTGAGATTTTGCTATTCTTTCATTCTTTTTTTTATCCCTGTTATTTCTTTTGTTTTTTTATAAGTGTGGGCGTGCATGTGTGTCCCCACCCACTTGACTTCTGCAACCTGCTGGCGAAACTTAAACGTCGCGCTTTGAGAACTTGAAACCATCGAAACAGAAATACACAAAATTTACACATTTGTATTGAAGTATGAAACTTTGAATCTCATCTTCTTTAAGTAAAAAGTATAGTCTTTTTGTTTTTTGTCTTTTTGAAATACTTAATGCTATTTCTTTTCCAGCATTTGGATTATCAATCTTTTGCATCTTTCTCTTTCACTTTGTTGTTTTATGTCTCAAGTTGTATAGCAGAATACTTAAGCTCTTTTACAGTAGGCGATTTAAACTCGAAGCGCAAATCGCATCGCACGCCGGGGCTCACATGTATTCACCGTGATTCTTCTTCTTCTTCTTCCTTTTGTTCACCGTGTATTTATGTACTTTTTGTTTTTATTTTCCTCAAGTTACACCCACAACATTTGGCAACGAGTTCTCATAGTGTTGTTGACTTTCTTAGTAAAGTACGTTTGGTTGATTATCCTTTTTTATCCTATACCTGAATTGTAAATATTTAGTTTGATTTCTGAAATTCGTTGAAGGAAGAAATTACCGAATATTGCTGGTCCATTTCACATACATATGTACATCAACGTCAAGAATATGGCTGCAAAATCTTTCCGAACATTAACGCATTAATATAAATTTAAGTTTAATTGATCGTTATTTTGCTGTATTAGAATTTGCTTAGTTCACGATTTTCAGGCAAGTTGAGCTGAGATGGAAATCGTACTGCGTTTGGTCTGTTAGGTGTAAATGAAGCAAGCATAGAGAATATGAACATAATAATTGAGAGGGATAGATTTACATACATATACCCAATTTCATTTAACCTATAAGTATTCTAAAATGATTTGCCAAAACTCCATTTAAAGAAAAAAATCCGAGCAATCCAGTTTAAGTTTAAGTAATAGTCGCTGTGGCGTAGTGATAGTGCGTTGGACTGCTACGAAGAGTGCCCAAGGTTCGAATCTCGGCACAGGCTAAATCAAAAAGTAGAAAAAATAATTTTTCTATACGGGCAGGCAATTTAAGGAAAAAAATTCGAGCAATCCAGTTTAATTTTAAGTAATGGTCGTTGTGGCGTAGTGATAGTGCGTTCGACTGCTACGCAGAGTGTCCGGGGTTCGGATCTCGGCACAGGCTAAATTAAAAAGTAGAAAAAATAATTTTTCTACACGGGCAGGCAAACCTACAAGAGTAAAAATCACGCACAACATGAGTGTATGCGAAAAGCTCAGCCTAGGCCCTCCATGGGCTGTTGTGCCATTAAAAGTAAAGTAAAGTAGTTTATGATGAATAAATAATATTAATTATAGTGAATTATAGTGAGTATTGTGAAATAATATTGAATTATTTTAAAAAATTTGAATTTTACGAGAAATGTTAATTCAAGTAATGTACCTTGTGTATCAGGGTTGATCAAATAAAAAATAGAAATATTTATTTTTCTCGATTTTAAAACACAAATATGTTTTAATTTTCTCTCCCATTTTTGCTTTGTACAAAGCGTTTTATAATACATATTTATTCTCGATTGGATTGGCTACTGATCATCAAATTTACCCTGGGATGGGCCCTTTGCCTTACAATATGAAGATACCATCTGTTGAATCCGTGGCCACAAGGAATAACAGCTATAGTCGAATTAGGAATATAAAAACTTTTTGCATATTTTTTCATTATAAATCCCAAAATGTTGAGAGTTCTTGAAATATGTTTCCAATTTAGCAATTCTCATAGTTTTTTATTAAATAAACTACAATAATTATTTAAGAACTTACAATGATACAGTCAACATACAGGGGGTGCCCCTATGAATTGTATTGTATTGCATTGTGTTCATTGGAAGGAAGATTGATCGGTGGGAGAAAGAAGGAGGTAGAAGTAGTTATGAGCAGTTGCTTTACATTTGCAAGGGTCATAATAATCGGAAAACATTTTTGCACGGAGCTTATTCTAAATACGCGCGTTGGACTGCTACGCAGAGTGTCCGGGGTTCGAATCTCGGCACAGGCTAAATCAAAAAGTAGAAAAAATTATTTTTTTACACGGCACCACCTCTTGGCAGGCAATAGCAAATCTACAAGAGTAAAAATCGCCTATGAAAAGCTTTTCACTTCGCCGTTCGGATTCGGCATTACACTGTAGGTCCCTTCCATTCATGTACAAATATAACATGCACACCATGAGTGCGCGGCATCAGCTTGCGCATCTCAGCAGAACATCCACCGTGAAAGTAACCGTAAAACAGAGAGACCCAAGCCACGTTTCGACGATGTTCCAAGGAGTCAATAGAGCGTGGAAATTCTACTGTCTCCCATTAGCTTTATCGCTCGATGTTGGATATGGTCCAGGAGCTTCAGTTGCGTTCGTGAAGCCCCAGCCCATAGGTGCGACTATGATAATTTAGATATTATAGTTGAGAATGTATCTTACAGAATGTCCAAATATGCAGGAATAATTAAACCTTTCAAAATTAACCACTCACATGATTTTGTTTCGGCAATTGAATAACATTCTACATACTTATTTCAGCAGCTTAGTTTTACGAAGATCTACATTTTTCTTAGGTTTTAATCATGAAACGTTATTTTAAGGAGTCAGTTGAAAACCAAAAATTTTCATCTATATATATAAAAATGAAGATATGTTATGTGTGTGCTGAATGATCTCGGAAACGGTTAGATTTTTTCCAAAAATTCAACTTTCATGTTAAAGTACTTACATGCTTTTCTGACGGACATAGGTTATTTATCCACTCACTGCCACACCCACAAAAAGAGTAAAATGCCTACAACTTTTGAACCCCTGAACGCATTCACTTAAGCGAGCTGCGTTCAATTATGATTCGACGATTGATTACACTTTACATCGAGCTGTAGTTATTGGTGCTATGGATGACGTATGTAATCATTGCAAAGCGTACATATTAAAAAATGACCCACCAGGCTTATGTTGTGCTAATGGAAAAGTCAAATTAGCGGCATTGGAGGCACCTCCAGAACCATTATCTCTTCCATGCAGCACAATATCTCGAGAATTAAATTCTATTGCGACTTCATCTATTGTTGGAGCATTAAATCTTCTGGCATGCTCTCCACATGGTACTTATCGGCCTTTATTGCAATTTTGTGATTATTAGTAGGCATTTGGTCGAGAGCAGTACGGAAAAGTCGAACCAATTCATTATTCTCTTGAAGGAAAGTTTGGATTCGTTCAATATCATCTCGCTTCAAATTTGAACTAATTGAACATCGACGATCAACTTGCTGATCAGAATTACCAAAGAAATAAATTTGTAAAAACTGATACTCTGTATCAGAAAAGGGATAAAAAACCCAAGCTGTGATATATTTGTCCTTGGATCTAGGGAAAAAAAAACAATCAGAAGCGTTGTTGTGAAAATCATTTTCATAATTGTCAAATTCATTTTCATTTCGATACCAGTAGCATGTTACCATGTTGTTCATGCAAATTACCTTGAATGTGGTCACAAAATTGTCGCGAACAATTTTCGTTGCACCGAATGAAGTCATTTGGAAACATGAATTGTAAGATTGAATGTTTGCCAAAAAAGGCTTTGATTCAGGTGCACCACCTAAAACCAATGAACGTAATGGTTCTGGAGGTGGCTCCAATGCCGGTAATTTGACTTAAACTTTAAATTTAAACTGCTTTGAATTACTTTTTAAATTATGCATAGTGAAACGTGCATGGGGTCCGCTAGTTTTTAAATGAAAGTTATCAAAAATTCGAAGCCAGAAAATATCAGCTTGAAATCAGTGAACCGAAACAAAAATTTCTGATTTTTTTTGTTTATTTACAAAAAAAATGTAGCCTTAGAAAATCCAGTGTTTACTTTTGCGCCATCTTGTCTGCAGCAACTTTTATAATCGTAGAAAAAGGAGTCTGGTGGTCGGTGCGGCATATTGGTAGCGTGTTGGCCTGCTACTCAGAGTGCCCGGTGTTCTAATCTCAGCACAAGCAATTTCAAAAAGTAGAAAGAAACATTTTTACCCGGCATCACCTCTTGGCAGGCAATGGCAAATCGCCAAGAGTATAATTTGCCTGAGAAAAGCTTGTCACTTCGCCGTTCAGATTCGGCATAAAATTGTAGGTCCCTTCCATTCATGTACAAATATAACACGCACAACATGAGCGGATGCTAAAAGCGAAAAGTTCGGCCTAGACCCTCCATGGGGTCTCTCTGTTGTGCCATTAAAAGAAGAAAGAAGAACTATAGTAACAACAAATGGCTTGAATTTAGGATTAATAAATTAAGTATGGTAGTTTTTAGTAAGGTAGATAAACGATTTAGAATCAATTGTATTACCAATCTTTTCGTAGTTTCAACAGGTAAGCACTCACCAGACATTTTAAGATTAGGTAAGGTTAAGAAAACCTATTTTACAACACTATTCACTGGATTAATACAGCTCAAAGACGAGTTTATGTAAAAAGTACCAACATATAAAGGCGAAAGAACCTATGGATGGATGGATAGATGTGAAGAATGCCGAGAACCTGACCTACGAGTGCAGGACAGTTCCTCAAGCACTCAAGCTATGTAGCCCATTGTACTTAAGGCCTAGGAAAAGACCTAAGTAGACAATGATTTATTTTAAGTATGCTCTTTTACAGAGAGCCCGTTATTCTAATTCCATACACTAGTTAAGACCCCTTAATTGTTCATTCTTTTTAAAGCAGATGTCAGCATCAATGTCAGAAGGGCTAGACAAATATGTATAATTGAATATCGTCAGCGTAAGCAGGCATAGTAGAGAACTTTCAATTTGGAAAAATATCATTTATGGAAATACTCAAAAGCAGTGTACCAAGAACTGACCGCTGCGGAACCCCAGACTTGACAGATATGAAATGCGAAGCTGCACTGGCTACTACCTTAACCCCTTTGGATCCTATCCAAATAACATCACTGCTCTATCACTGAAATCATAAAGAGCTCTTACTTAGTTTCTCACACAGTAGCGAATGACTCACCCTATCGAATGCTTTCAAGAAATCCAATAACCACAGTAAAGTAACAAGGTCGTCATTGGTCATCAAAACATATTCTCACATCATTCAAAATTTCCATCATAGCTGTAGAGCAACTATGGCCAATTCTAAACCCCGATTGCCGAGTTGAAAACGTATAAAATTTCACAAATTTTGGATAACGTAGAAAGAATGCTAATTGGGCGCAAGTGGCTAGGCAATGAGGCAGAGGGCTTCTTAGTTAACGGAATTTAGTAGCAATTTTCCAAGCTTTCGAGAAACTTGAAGTCGTAAAACAATGGTTGATAATACGAGTGAGCTGACTCAAAATAAATAGCAGAATTATTTTAATGAAATCAATAGGAAGACCATCTTCAACCCTTTGCTTTAGACTTCATTTTCCTAATACTAGGAATTCTAGCTACTTCACGAACTACAGTAAAACAAAATGAACTATTTAAAACTAAGGTTTCAGACGTACTGAATTTAGGAGTGTATTATCTACATCACAGTTATCTTTGCTACCTTTGTCACAGTTATCACCAAATATCCTTAAGTTGGTCCAAACAACCTTAGCATGGAGGTTAGTATTCAACTTTTCACTGAAAAATCTAATTTTTGCTAACCTTACGATAGAGGTTGCTTAGTTTCTGGAACTTTTATAAGCATCCCAATTGGTGTTTGTTGCGTTCCTTTTTCATTTACTGTGTAATTTATTTCTATTTTTAATTGCACATTTATCATGGGAATTAAACTATGGACAGGAGTTACTAATGGCTTTCACCGTACGCATTGGAGCATGTAAATTAAAAAGGTTATTAATTGAGTTATTTAGAATGCTCAATTTTTCGTCGACAGAATGTAAAAATCCACTGTGTCAATGAAGAATCGGAAAATAAGAATACATTTTAAAAATAGAGGAATTTGGTCAACAAAATTTACTAAGGTAAAATGAATTCGTGGTCAGAAATATATGAACATTAAACCAATTGATGAGCAAGGTATAATGGTATAGTCCAATAAGCTAGGACAAGCATTATTTGAAAAGCGAGTAGGTGAACTAGTTAACAGTGAAATTAACAACAGGCAAACCCACATTGGACAGTAGATCATGAAATTTCAGCGCACAACTTTCAGGCGTTAACCAGTTCACATTAAAATCACCACAAATTACATAAAGATCAAAGACAAAAATTAAAAAAAAATTGTTTGAAGCTATAAGATTTATCTAGTTTGTACAGGGTGCGCCATCTTTTATGTCGGTATGTGAATATTGAGTAACTTAAAAAACCGACGACCGATTTCCATATATGAGGTATTTATATTTAATTTGGTCCTTTAAAATTTTTTTCGCACTAGTTTTTGAATATCTCTTGGCAGGCAATGGCAAACCCACGAGAGTAAAAATTGCCACCGTTATTGACCAAAGCAACATGTGCCCGTTTTGCTGCGTTTTCCATCACTTTTTCGAGCATCTTGGGCGGTGATGATGAGCGATGATTTCAGCACGAATGTTTGCCTTGAGCTCGTCAATAGTCTGAAACTTGCTAGTGTATACTTTGCTTTTCAAATAACCCCTCAAAAAGAAGTCCGGAGTGGACAAATCTGGAGTTCTGGGTGGAGAGTGTGACATGGCGCACCGTCTGGTTGAAACCAATTACCGTCCAGACTTTTTTCACACATTTGTGGGCAGACATAATGAGTCAACATCCACCGATATCGACTTCCATCGACTATTTCGCCTTCTCTGAAGAAAGCGACTGTTTGGCCCTATTCCAAGCGACGTAGTTGTGCTGTCGGCAATATTCTTTGAGACACTTTATACGGAAACAAATGCAAATCAGCTTTCAAAATGCGCCGCAAGGTGGTTCCACTGACGCCAAAATGCTGAGCGTGGGGACGATACGACACATGTGGGTTCGCGGCAACACACTCTCTCTCTCTCTCTCTCTCTCTTACCGCTTCAAACAGTTAATTGGAACGTCTTGGGCGTTGATGAATTGCTTGTCGACCATATTCACACATTTAACATTGAGATTTGTTTTACACTATAATTTCAGCACCGTCACCAGTAATCTGTCATTTCTAAGCTACACAACCTACATCCACAAGTTTGTTTTCAAATAAGTGTCAAACATAAACCATTTTGAACGTCATCGAGTTGAACTCCGACGACGACTTTGAGACTGAATTTTCATTTGGGGTGTTCTCACAAGGTGACTTACTTTGTCATTTTGTTATAAAGTCGTAATTTGTATGAGAAATGAGGAAATGTATACGACAATTGAGAGGATACGAAACTGAGTAAGACACGTCCGTTGGTAAACATCCCAATTCAAATATCACCCGCCAAACACTATGAATATGTTTTTGCATTAAACTCTTTACTCACTCTCTCTCCACACACGATATGCTCTCGCTCTCTCTCCAAACACGATATTATCTCTCTCCACACACAATATGCTCGGGTGTATGGCACACAGAGCATGAAGAGCACGAGAGAAAAAGAAAAAAGGTATAGGTACGAACGCAATGGCTGCGACAGCGTCATTGCATCATGACAACAAGCAGTAAATTGCGTCATGATATCAGCGACTGGAAAATGACGACAAAATGTGTTGGATGTGGTGGATGTGGTGCAGGATGTCCGAGGTTCAAAACACAGCACATGCAAAATCAAAAAGTCGAAAAAAACATTTTTTAACACGGCACCACCTCCTGGCGGGCAATGGCAGACCTACAAGAGTATTGAGTATTGAGGGAATGAAAATATCAATTACGAAGAAATACGAAGAAATCGAAGAGCAAAATCGTTAGCAATTTGACGAGAAGTCAACTGAGTTAAAAAGAAAAATATTTGTTCTAATTTTGTTCACACTATTCTTTAACCATTTAATTTACTTGTATAGGTAAATCCTTTAACCAATTTTACACACATACATACACACTTTTGCTACAAAAAAAGCTGTTCATAAAAATGAAATCAAACGAGGAGACAGTTACAAAGAACAATCCCTTTTTCTGATTCTGATTCGATTGATTTAAACAAATCTACTCTCACTGATCCAGAATAAGCAATAATGGAGATGAAATTTTTTTATCTCTTTACTCCTCTCCAAATGTCTTTCACTCTTTTCGAATCCGAATGGGAACAACATAGTGAGCAATACGTTTTTCTCTGAAACTGTTAAATAAATGAAGATATTGAAAAAAAATATATTCAGGTGAATGCAGCGCCATCTTCATTGTAAGCGTGCTAATAATTTTATGCTTAGCCAAGACAATTGTGACAGCAACGTTTGCTTACACTTAGCATAGACTTTTGTATGAGTTTACAGCAATTCCAAAAGATGGCGCTGCACTCAATATGTGGGCATCGGTATCAAAGTAACTTGGAACGGAAGATATACTACTGTGGGCAAAAGTTAGTAAGACTTTGTTCATAATTTCAAATTTTTTTATTCATTCTTCCAAATCTATTTCGTCCTCTTCAAAGTAATCCCCCCGGCCCCAATAAACTTGTGCTAACGTTTTTTCCAATTCTCGAAACAATTGTTAAAGTCAATTTCCGGAATAGCCTTCAATGCGCTTAGCGATTCATGTTTAATGTCTTCAATTGACTCAAAACGGTCAAACGGTCCACGAAGCGGTTTTTTGAGTTTCGAAAATAGCCAAAAGTCACACGGTGCTAAGTCAGGCGAATAGGGTGGTAGGGTGGTTGCGGAACGATATCAGTCGAATTTTTGGCAAAATGGTCTCGTAAAACCAATGCAGTGATTTTGGAACCAATCGTGAATTCACTCTTCTTAATCCCAAATGATGTTTTAAAATGGTTTTCACTGGTCCTTCCGATATTCCAACGATGCCAGTAAGGTCTCTGACTGTTAATCGTCGATTCTCGATTCTCGAGCACCAATTCCTTGATTTTATTGACGTGTTGATCATCAGTTGATGTTGATGGCCGTCCTGGACGTGGTTCGTCGTCAACGCGTTCTCGACCATCTTTGAACAATTTGTACCAATCAAAAACACTTGCTCGCGACATACAATTATCACCGAAGGCCTTTTGCAACATTCTGAACGTTTCGGCACCAGAAATTTGATTCCGCACACAAAATTTAATGGAACTTCTTTGTTGAATAATTTCACTCATTGTGAATTTCAAATCGCCGAATGCACTTTTTGTACTTCAGAAAGACAAGCGTATACTAAACGTATACTAATGATTATTTTGATGTGACATTTGGCACAGATGTCACCGACAGTCATACCAACCTTACAAAAATAATATTTTGATGAATGGGTTTCCGCGCGAAATTTAAATTAAAAAGTCTTACTACTTTTTGCCCACAGTAGTAGTTCCAAAAGATCTAAAACTACATAGGAGACTTAAAAAATTGCATGAATTCATGGTAATTGGTTAGAAAATGTATAAATACAACACGCACGACATGAGTGGATGCGAAAAGCTCGGCCTAGGCCTGTTGTGCCATTGAAAGACTAAGAAAAAGGTTCAAAAAGAATTGTGGTGAAGGCGATCCCAGTTGCATCGTTGACTATATGAGCTACAATTTTAAATTTCTAAATTTCTTTGTAATTCTACTTTATTTGGCGAACTATGTATTACTTGAAATGTTTTTATTTATTACTTTACATTTTGATATTTGCATGCAAAGAGCAAACAATCGACTGCCAAAGAATTTCTCTACCTTAACCTTAATCAGTGGTCGCTGTGGCGTAGTGGTAGTGCGTTGGACTGCTGCTACGCACAGTGTCCGGGGTTCGAATCTCGGCACAGGCAAATTAAAAAAATACAATAAATTATTTTTCTACACGGCACCACCTCTTGGCAGGCAATGGCCAAACCTACAAGAGTAAAAATCGCCTATGAAAAGCTTTTCAATTCGCCGTTCGGATTCGGTTTTAAACTGTAGGTCCCTTCCATTCATGTACAAATATATCACGCACAACTTGAGTGGATGCGAAAAGCGAAAAGCTCGGCCTAGGCCCTCCATGGGCTGTTGTGCCATTAAAAGTAAAGTAAAGTGAGTAAAGTAACCTTAATTTGATTATAATCATGTACTTTTTTTTTACATTTCGAAGACCTTGAGTCAAAAGTTGGATTTCATGCACCTGTTTGTAGACCCTTGAAAGCACCCAACATTTGTTTTTGTTCACTTTCAAATAGTCTCAAAGCCACCCAAATCATATTGTGTTAATGATTGGCTACAATGTTGGAAAGAAAAATATAGCAAACACAAAAAGGTTAAAACACAAAGGTCGCAGTAAGAAAATTCCATACAATAGAAGAAAATGTCAATTAATCATAATTGATTGTCGTTTGTGCAGTGTGGATTTTTGTTAAAGAAATGGAATTCCAAAAATATGTTTTTAATAATTTTAAGTGCAAAAAAATTAAGAAAATTACAACAACAATTATTATAAATAATGAGCGCAGCCTATTTTGAAATAAAAATAAAAAACATTGCTTCTTTACGGCAAAAACCACACAAAAATGAAGACAACAATCCTTACTGCCTAATTTATTAGTAGGTAAATAATATTCCTTTGGTAAATGCAGATGAATACCAATTTCAAGTGTACATTTTAAGCAATCAAGATGTGTAAAAATTGGATAGAAATGTAAAAAGTTTTATCAAAGAAAATCAAAAATTGAAGAAGCTCGGACAAAGATTGAAATGCTGACAAATGACCCTAGTCATTACCCAAACTTTGCCAGAATTGGTCAGCGAAAGTAGTAAGCAATAAAGGCGATTACTCGGGCATGAGAAACCCGACTTAGCTACAAGAACAACCACCGTGTAAACTCAGCGAGATTAAGAGCGATGCTACTGGTCGTCCGCAAGAAGAAATCGTATCATAATATTTTATTTTATATGGGGATCAAAAAGATTGCTTTATCCAAAGAAAAGAGTGCCAACTGCAAAAAACCTGAAGCAAAAAGAAGTCTTATGATGCTAGATGATTTTCATAATAAGTTTTATATACAGCATTGGTCTAGAAGAGCCTGGTCACACGAGAGCTATTGAGCATGTAGCAAAACAATTTTAAAGCACTTGCTGTAAGTTACACGAACATATTGCAGTTAAGCAGACATAAAATGTTTTTATGCATGAACATTTTTTTATGTGTTAGTGTGCATACTACATGGTCGCTGTGGCGTAGTGGTAGAGCGTTGGACTGCTACGCAGAGTGGCCGGGGTTCGAATCTCGGCACAGGCAAAATCAAAAAGTAGAAAAAATAATTTTTTACACTGCACCACCTCTTGGCAGGCAATGGCAAACCTACAAGAGTAAAAATTGTTATGAAAAGCTTTTCACTTCGCCGTTCGGATTCGGCATTAAACTGTAAGTCCCTTCCATTCATGTATAAATATAACACGCACAACATGAGTGGATGCGAAAAGCTCGGCCTAGGCCCTCCATGGGCTATTGAGCCAATAAAAGTAAAAGTAAGTGCATACTACATACATATGTATACTTAAGGATTTGCGAGAACTTCGTAATAAAAGGAATAAACTATGGCGTGCCTACATACAATCCCGTTCTGTTTCTGACTTTCAAAATTACCAAATTGCATATACAAATTTTTCTGAACTCTGTGAATCTCTTTACCTGTCATACTTAAACCAAATGCAGTCCAACCTCATCTCTGACCCTAAAAGTTTTTTTCGACTTTATTAATGTTAAAAGGAAATCAGATAGTTACCCGACTACTTTGAAACTGGGTGACACCTCCTCAGACAACCCAAAGGAAATTGCAAATTTGTTTGCCCATTTCTTTTTAGCCAGTCTTTTACCAGCCATGTACTAGAACCTGACCCTGATTACTTTTCGTACATGAGTAATTGCTCCCAAACGTCTCTAACTTCAATCGAAATACCCCTTGAAGTTGTAAACGAGAAGATACAAACACTTAGGAACGAGCACTCCCCCAGCCCAGATGGCTTGCCTGCAATAGTTTTAAAAGTATGTCAAAACGTCCTAGCTCAACCCATTTGTACTCTTTTCCCACTTTCTATCTCACAAGCAATTTTTCCTACACTCTGGAAGAGTTCTTACATTACTCCACTTCACAAAAACGGTAGAAAAAAATTAAATTTCCAACTATCGACCAATCGCTAAGCTTTTCTGTATACCTACGCTTTTCGAAAGCATAGGCATAGTTTATGATGCAATGTTTTTCCATTGTAAATCCATTTTCTCAGCTAAACAGCACGGATTTCTAAACGGCAGATCAACAACAACTAACTTAACCGACGCAGCACCCTGTGTGCGTTGGCGGACGGCAAAGAAGTCGATGTAATTGCTACCGACTTCAGTAAGGCTTTTGATAAAATTTCGCATGGTATTATCATTCTTAAACTCAACGCTTTAGGTTTTCAATCTGGGTTTATAAGATAGATAAAATCTTACCTTGAAAATCGGATATATAATGTCGTATTTAGGTCTATCACATCTGTACCCTTTGTTGCCACATCCGGTGTCCCTCAAGGTAGCCACCTTGGTCCCTTGATTTTTGTCCCCACAATTAACGATGTAGATTGTATCATCAAAAACTCTCAGCTCTTTATCAATGCTGATGACATGAAAATTTACCAACACATTCTAATACCCCTTGACTATAGCCCACAACAAGATGACTTGAATAATTTGGTGCGATAAAAATTGTCTCGAGCTCAATGTCAGTAAATGTCAATTCATAACATATTCCAGAAAGCGAATTCCTTCACTGCCTCGGATATATTTTATACGTGATAACATTGTCCCCTCTGTAACTTCGTTACGAGACTTGTGTTTTATCTGTGATAAGGAACTAAATTTTCATTCCCATATTGATGACGTTGCAAATAGGGCCAACTCTGCTCTTGGGTTTGTGAAACACTGCTCCAAAGAATTCTCAAACCCATGTGTCACAAAATCTCTCTATTTCACAATTGTCAGGCCAATTCTTGAATATGCTAGCCAAGTCTGGTCTCCTTATTATAACACCCATTCTCTTAGAATTGAAGCAGTGCAACGCAGATTTATTCGGTTCGCCTTACGTGGCCTACCATGGTCTGATCCCTTTAACTTGCCCCATATAAGGATCATCTACAACTAATTAACGTGCAGTCCCTTGAAATACGCCGAAAAACCGCCGATACAGTATTTGTTCACCAATTATTAGCTGGAAAAATTTACTGTCCCGCGTTGCTCCAAACTATTTTTAATAACACCAACCCACGTAACCTTAGATCTGTGCCCGGTTTTCGTCTGAATACTCACCGAACAGATTATGGCGGCAACGAACCAATGTCTAGAATGCTTCGAATAGCCAACGGCATTCCAAATGTTTTTGACTTTCTTACTTTACTTACTTACTTTGAATGGCACAACAGTCCATGGAGGGCTTAGGCCGAGCTTTTCGCATCCACTCATGTTGTGCGTGTTATATTTGTACATGAATAGAATGGTTTTTGACTTTCACCATAGCAAATTTAGCTTAAAAAATGCTCTGTATAAAACGTACTCCCCTCCCTCCTCTTGCTAAGCCATGTATAAATGAAAAAATTCCTCCCCCTAAATTAAGTATAGATATAAGAAATTTTTAATTTAAGTAATTTGAAGTAATTTTCTCTCGTGGTCGCTGTGGCGTAGTGGTAGTGCGTTGGACTGCTACGCAGAGTGTCCGGGGTTCGAATCTCGGCACAGGCAAAATCAAAAAAAAAAAAGAAAAAATAATTTTTCTACACGGCACCACCTCTTGTCAGGCAATGGCAAACCTACAAGAGTAAAAATTGCTATGAAAAGCTTTTCCTTCGCCGTTCGGATTCGGCTTTAAACTGTAGGTCCCTTCCATTCATGTACAAATATAACACGCACAACATGAGTGGATGCGAAAAGCTCGGCCTAGGCCCTCCATGGGCTGTTGTGCCATCAAAAGTAAGTAAGTAAAGTAAGAAGTAATTTTCTCGCTTGTACTAAGCTAAATAAATAAATAAATAAATTATGGAAAAAAAAAATAAAAATTCTAACCAAAAAAAAATTTATAAACCACTTTTATGCATGTATTAGTGTTTCAATTTCTTTGCAGTAGATCTCTGCCTGTCATTAAGTATTGCACACACGTCTCCTCCACCTCGCCTAAGAAATTTGGTCTTACGCAGCATAATTGCTCTCGTGTAACCAGGCTCAGAGACCAGTGAAACAATTTAAAAGCCGTCATTAAAATATTTATCTATTCCGGGGGTAGATTGAACGTTAATTCGTTCCTTAGTAGAGCGATGATGTGGTTAAAAACTTTTTGCTTAATTTTGCCAACAATTTCTGAGGAATAAAGGCTATCAGTGACTCCACCTTAAGTTTTAAAAATTCAATTATTTATGTGAAAGAAATGTGTAGTTTAATAACTGCCATTACTGGCTGGGAATGCAATAAACATTTACCTATAATTTCGAAATGAGTAGAGTGCACTAGCAGTAACGAGCTTAGTACACCTGACTTTCGCTGCATGGTTCATTTGATAGTAGTAGATTAACTCCCACGTCCTAACCTTAACCTAACCTTGCCTAAACAAAAAGAAAATGTTTGTACAAATATTGAATTTTTATTTACATACTTATGCACAAATAGAGCAAAGTAAGTATGCTCTCACTATCTCTCTCTCTCTTTATAACACATTTCAGCTCTCTCTGCATTCAGCTCACTCATTTAGTTCTAACTTTTTGCGCTATACATGACAAAAACAAAACAAAACTAACGTTATGCTCTCTTGTTTCTTGGTTATATTTTTAATACACAACTTCTCTCTCTTGTTACTTTAATTTAGAAAGGCCCTAACTAATATAATTTACCTAAGTTATTTTTCATCATAACATTCCAATTTTTGAAAAGTTTAATTTTGGCTGTAAATGTTACTGAGGGCCTTTATGAATTACGGAAACGATAAGCTCAGCTCTTTTTACTAAACTCTTTTTAGTACAAGAAATCAACAACCGGTTGGAGTTTAAATTCCAATGTTTATTTATTGTTGCTGCTTTCCAGTGACTGTGCGCTTGACTGCTTCGCGAGACTCACAGTCATTTACAAAAACATTCAAACATACACACACACACATATGTACATACATATGTGAATAGCACTCGTATACTCGTGTCTCGCTCACTGCGAGTAGTATGGAACGTATTGGAAGCGCACCTTCCTCTATTTTCCACAGTCTCTACTATGTACTTTGTGTTGTTGTTGCTGTTGTTATTGTTATTGTTCTTCTTCGTCGCTTGCCTTAACCACAAATACAAAACCGCGAATTGGCAGGCAAAAATAATCATAGAGAAGAAACGACAAAGAACAACAACAAAGGTATTTAGTTGAAAGAAATCATCAAAGCAACAACAATAACAAGTGCTTTTCTTATACCTACATACATACATATTTACATATATCTAATTGAGTTTGTGTCTTAGGTCTTTCGTTTAAAGTATTTATGCGTTGAATTTAGTTTCTTCGCGTTTGTTGGCATCGTTGGTTGTGATTTGCGGATACTAAATAATTCAAATGTATGTAGTATGTATCTAGTACAATATAGAGTACAATACAAAAAAACAACAACAACAACAACAAAGAGAAAAGTGTTAAAAAGTTTGATTTCGTTACGATTGCTTTGCTGAGTTTTGTGTGTTCGTGTGGAGAACAAAAAATATTGTTTTTTTTTTTTTTGATAAGTGAATGCTCCAGTAAGCAGCAAAGTAAAACAAAACAAAACTTTATATTCTTAAATTAAACAGTTACTTTTTGGGAGCAAATTAAACCAACGAAATATGCCCTTGTAGCATAAAAATTCATGAACCCATGATTAATTAATGAAAAAAATTTAACTGAAATAATTAAAAAATAATTTAATTTAAACTATGATTTTTTGTATCATTGTGTATCATTGAACTTTTTCTTTGATTAATTTTGCTGATAATTAACAATATTAATAATAATAATAATAATAATAATAGTAACACAGACACAACAAATCATAAAAAAAGAAAAACTACCGCAACTGAATATAATACTTTGTACTTATGTAGTTGTCGTCATCGATATTTTTTAATGTGAACCTTAATACGATCGCGACCGACCACTGCCACCATACAGATGCATACAAACAACAAGTACACACACACACACAAGAACAAATTTAAGCCACTTTGACTGCTACGGCATTTGTGTTGTTGGTATATTGCTGTGTCTGCTTGTTTTAATGCCATTAAAATCGGTTTAGAGCTTACTGCTTACTACTTCGTGCCAGCAAGTATCAACAGGAACGTTTGTGTGCGCTTTGTTATTGTTTTTTTTTTTATTGTTATTTTGTTGTTTTTTAATTCTTTAGTCGATTCGTCGTTACGTTACTTTGCGTTACGTTACATTTCGATTCTTGAACTTATTCTATTGGCATTTCACACAACAGCGACTTCGACTTTAACTTCTTGTTGCTTTTGGTGTTCGTTTCGTTGGCTTCATCATTTCACATTGGCTTCTTGGGGTCTTTCTTATAGTACATACATACGGTAAGTTCCGCTAAGTTAACGCGTTTCTACTCAGTGTTGTATATTGTTGTTGCAACCTCAACCTAATCGTCAACGCCATCGTCAACGTTGTTGTTGTCGTCGCGTTTGTATGGCATTGTTAATTTGCATTTTTTCTTTCACTATTTCGGACGCCGCGCGTGTATAAATTTTTGCAATAAATTTTTTCGTCGTTTTGTGCTGAACTGCGCAAAGTGCAATGTAAAAAAACAAAATTGTTTTCCCTACAAAAAAAAAGTTTTCAATAGAAAACGAAATAACTGCACCAAACTAAATTGAAAGTATCAACATCAATTCAACTCAACTCAACTCAACTCAACCAAAAGCGGGTGGAAAATTTAATTTTCTCTCATTGATTTTTAACTTCTGTGTTGCTTTGTTTGTGTTTCTGTGTGCGCGCAAGAAAAGCGGAAATTTTTTCATTGAATTGAAAGCGGCACAACTTGTTTTCCTTCATCATCAACATCAACATCACCACCACCACCATCAACAACAACGACTTCAATTCAATTCACTTCGCGCCATTGGCACTCACTTCATATCCATTGGCACTTGTTGCTGCTATTACAGCAGTAGTTTATTTTTCCCACTCTGGCATTAGTTACGTTACTCTAAGGTAAGTTGAGGGAAAAGAAGAAATGGAAAATTAATGAAAACTAAAGTAAAATTAGGTATGTAGAAAAATAATAATGGAAATGAATCGAACAAGATTCAAAAGCAACTTAAAATTGTAAAATGTAATTAAATTACACATTTCATTTTTAATAATGGCCTTGCCCTACCCAATGTACGAGTACATATGAAGATATCATCTTGAATATCGATGCGATAGCGAAAGAACCAGAAGCTCTGTTGGAAAAAAGTACAGGGTGTTTTCTTTAGAAGTGTGGTTTTCAAGAAGAAATAAAACGCATATAGTTTAATGTTATGACCAAGAATTTAGCTTTATTATAAAGATAAGGATTTGCCATTATGTTTAAAAAACGATTTCGGGCAAGTGGCCGCCACGGCTGGTTCGAATAAATTCCAGCCGAGAGGCCCAACTTTCGACCACTTTTTGCAGCTTCACATAACCCCACAAAAAATAGACCCGCGGTGTTAAATCGCAGGATCTTGGAGTCCACGCCACAGGCCGTCAGATAATGCGCTCAAAAAGTTTCCTTCAATAAATTGATTGTTTCGTTGGCTGTATGGCATGTAGCGCTGTCTTGTTGGAACCAAAGGTCGTCCACATCAGCATCCTCAATTCACAATTCAGACACGAAAATGTCTGGAGGAGAATGTGAATCATTCAATTATAAATAATTTAAATAATTTAGTTTGAAATGTGATATGCACTTACAGTGCTAGGTACTTACAAAAAAAACTTGCACATTGCAAAAGACTTGACTTGAGACTCAAATATGGAGAAATATATTTCAGAGATTTCATTTCTTCAGCTCCTTTCTTTATATACAGGTTTGGCGATTCAAGTGTTACCAACTTCACACCGGTATATCTGGCAACGCGATATTGCCAACTATGTCAAATTCATACCAATGACATCTGTTTAAATTGTTTACAGGCTACCTTAAGCATTGCGTCTAAGTTTATTAGAACAAAATTTATTCGAAATGGAATTCAAACGTTATAGTGTGATTGCGTTACGAGTATATTTGAGTGGAAAATGACAACCAGCTATTGTTCGTGAGCTTAGGCATCTCAAAGTGAATAACATGTTTGTGTATCGAACCATAAATCATTATAATAATACAGGCAGCACTGCCAAACGCTATGATGGTGCACGAAAAAAAACAGCCACATCACCTGAAATGGTTCGGAAAGCGAAGGCTCGACTTGAACGAAATCCATGTCGTAGTGGTAATCAAATTGCCAAAAAATTTAAATATCCCAGCGAAGCATCCGACGCATCTGAGCTACAAAATGAGCTCAAGGTAAAGCCTTACAAGTTCCAAAAGGCACCTGATCCTACACCAATGCAAAAAAAGTTAGGCTCAAAAGAGCAAAGGAGTTGTTACGCTTGCACGAACGTGGCGATTTGCCAAACATTGTGTTCTTTGATGAGAAAAATTTTCCTATTGAACAGTTTATAAACTCTCAAAATGATCGTGATTACTTAACTGAACGCACTTAAGAAAATTTGATCCTACAAACAGCCACCCGAAGTAATTTTCCATCTCAAGTAATGGCATGGGCAGCTGTGACCGCCGATGGACGCTGTCCAATCATTTTCTTTGAGCCTGGTGTCAAAGTCAATGCGACTTATTATCGGGAAAATGTTTTGGAGGCTGCTTTAAAGCCATGGGCACGCACCATGGATGTACGAACAAGACTCGGCACCGTCTCATAAAGCTCGTGTGAACCAAATATGGTTAAAAAACAATTCATTTCGTCCACACAATGGCTTTCGAATTCGCCAGATGCAAATCCGTACTACCTATCGAAATTTTAAACATCGGAAATATATAATAAAAACAAGTTTTAATCAATACGAACCATTATATGTATACATATGTAGTCATCATACATACTTCTGTAATGCATTCATCGTATTAATGAAATACCTAAATATAATGATGATGATGCCTTGCTTCCCTTACAGAATTCTTATATTTACCTCAAAGCATTCGTGAAAAGACTTACTTACTTACTTATTTACTTACTTAACTGGCACTACAACCGATGATCGGTCTTGGCCGCCTCTATGAAGCTTCGCCAGTCGCCTCTGCTATGGCGCCAGTTGATAAGGCCAAGTGCAGTCAAGTCGCCCTCTACCTGGTCTATCCAACGGAGACTAGGACGTCCACTTCTGCTTGTTCCTCCACCGTTGTTTGAACAAAACACCCTTCTAGCCGGAGCGCTTTCTTCCAAAAGACTTAAAACTGATATTTATTTGTTGGATTAGATTTTTCATGATGAGTTTCAATATTTCAAATAACTCACACCTCGCTAAACTCACTTTTATCAAGTCACAAATTTAATAGTATTAATAGGCAAGGAAACCTTTGTCATCCAGGATCAACGTGGAATTATGTAATACGACGAATTTCTCCATTTCTGTAACAAGTTTTGATAGAAAATCTTATTTTAAGGCTTCGTTCCTTTCCAGAAACAGTCACGCGACCTTTTTACTGAGTATAATTTTACATAAAAAAAAAAAAAATGGATTCACTTTCATTCAGGTATATTGTAACCTTATAAATGCAAAACATTGTGTTTATTGAGAAGTAAAGTGGATAATAGATAAAGCGGCCAATTCCTTGACGAAGATTGAACCTCAGACTCCAGAGTTTAGAGTCTATTATGCCGCCACTGGATCACTAGCCACCTCAGTGTCACCTTTGAGTAACTTTGACAACATTTTGAATTCTATTGCAAAACATGAAAAAATCTTGAAAAATTTAAATTGAATCACTGTTGAAGCTATTGAAAGGTTCAATATTTTTATGCTGTATCCTGAAACACAAATCGTTTTCTTAGTATATTTTACAATTGGAAGTTTGTAATCGGCAGGCAAGATATGGTGCTTTTTAGAGAAGTAATTTTTAAAATTTGTTTGATTCCTGGACTTCCTGGATAGACTCGGGATCCAAATAGAAATCATACACGTTTATTTAAAATATAATAGTCTACGAGTTTCAGTATACACAATAGTAATGCGGTCGCCTTGGCATAGTTGGCAGTGCATTAGACTGCTCCGCTTCAAATCTTGGCACAGGCAAACTCAGAAGTAGATAAAACAATTTGTCCACACAACACCACCTCTTGGCAGGCAATGGCAAACCTACAAGGATAAAAATTTCTTAAGAAAAGCTTTTCACTTCACTGTTCGGATTTAGCATAAAACTGTAGGAGGTCTCCTTCCATAACACGCACAACATGACTGGATGAGAAAAGCTCGGCCTACGCCCACATGGGCTGTTGTGCGATCAAGAGAAGAATAAGTATGCAGCATGCGGCATACCTTCTTTTTGGGGTTGGAGCAGTGCATTAGACTAGGGATATTCACCCGATTCCATTCTTCAACGGTCGTTTATAAACACACACAAACAAAGGCCTATATGTACTTTATTTCACCAGGGAATACTCGTTGATAGAAAAGAGAGGGGACCACGTCGTTCTTCACTACAAATTTCTTAAGAATTTTATAGGATACAATCAATCTCCGGATCTGCTAACACCATGATTAATAAATCGTAGAATGTGAGCTACAGGCTCTGGTAGCAAGAGCTCCTTAAATTCACTATTTCTATTGTATGTTTATCTTATTTATATGTAAATAAATAAAATGTCACTAATATACGGATCAGCCCATTGACAACTCTAAGGAATACATTTCAGCATACACACACTACAAAGCCATGAATCAGCGAGGACCCCCACTCATTCAATTGTCAGCCTTGACTCTAACTGGCTAATATAAAAGTAGTCATGGAGAACTACTGCATTGGTATAGTAGACGAGTGAAGGGGCAAACGATGGGGGAGGAAATGAAAACTTTTAGGCATTCTGAAATTTTTCACCCCATCCTCACATAATTTAACATTTATAGTTGCACTGAAATTTTTAATTCGGAGAGTTTATAGTATAAAAAAAGTTTTGCCCCAGTTACAATTGAAAATTTTTCTAGAAGCTATAAAATTAAATGTTTTTTTGCTTTAGCTATTTATGCATTTAAAAATGTATTTTACAGAAAATAACATGCATAGTTAATTAGTATAATGACATATTATTTATCTACTAGTGATGGGAAGTATCGGGTACATACTTCGATTCGGTATCGATACTAGAGTCCGACTGATTAGGGTTTTGTTTGTCCGAACCGATGCCAATACCGATGATCGGCTATGAGAAAAAGTTTTCCCGAAGCCGATACCGTTGCCGATACCGTTTCCGATACATAAAAGGTGATTTTTTAAGAGATTGGTTTTTGGAAATTCAAAAAAAAAACATTGAAATTTGACAAAAATTAATGATATTTTCATTTGGATTGATAAATCAATTCCTGCCATTTACTTTTTAAAGATAATTTCACTTATATGTTGCCCGCGGCTACGCTTCAAGTGGTTTATTCTGAAGGTCCAATTTTGGTGTACTTTTTCACAAATTTCTGCCGGAATATCACCAATGACGAGTTCAATGTTGGTGTTGGCTTTCAAATCAGCAATCGCGTTTGGCTTGTCCCTATACTTATAGACAACAGACTTAACATAGCCCCACAAAAACTAATCTAACGGTCTAATAATCAAATCAGACGATCTTGGTGGCCAATAAACTGCACCAAAACGTGAGATTAACTGCTCACCAAATTCGCCTCTCAATTGATGCATGGTTTCGCGTGCAGTGTGGCATGAGCAATGTGGCACCGTCGTGTTGTGGGCACATATCGGCCAAGTCCAATTCTTGCATTTTCGGCGAAAAAAAGTTTGTTATCATCGAACGACGGTACCGGTACCTTTCTCCATTGACTGTAACGCTGTGGCCTTTATCGTCTTTGAATAAGTACGGCTCAATGATGTCGCTTGCCCATAAACCGAACAGCACCGAACAGTGCATTTTTCGGGATGCATTGGTAGCTGCTGAATTGCCTCTGGCTGGTCTTCACTCCAAATACGGCAATTCTGCTTTTCACGTATCTATTGAGCCAAAAATGAACCTCGTCGCTGGAGACGATTTTGTGATAAAAAAACGGATCCTCAATTTCCATGATTCGCAAACGTTGTTCAGGCGTAAGTCTTTTCATGATGAAATGGCAAACCAAACTGAGCATTTTTTACTTTGACATATGTCAAGAATTACGCATGAACTGTCCGAAATATAAACGTCAAAAACAAAGTAGCAAAAAAATCACCCTTTACAATAAAAAATTGATTTCTTTCATAACCAAATTTTTTTTTTTACTTTTTAATTTTTTTAATTCAAAAAAAACTAAACATAGAAGACGTAAATTGTGAGTCGCATAAGAAAAATCTAAATTTAAAATTAAAATATTTTATTTTCATTCATTAAAGTTATCCGCTAAATGGTCGACCATTTGTGGTCGATGCTGCACCAAAGCCGATCACATAATTTTACGACGATGCCGATTAATCGATCAGACTCTAATCGATACTTTCGAGAATCGGGAAGAATTGACTTTTAGCTGTTTCTTAATTCTGGCAAAATTATTTTACTTCATTACTTTGAACGAATACATTAGATGACCACAGTGGGGCTCTCGCGGGCTTTTCGGTGCTTTGACTAGGTTTCTTGTTTTACTGAAATTAATTCCTTCTTCCTCCCCACCTATCAATCTTCCTTCCAATCAATTCAATGCTCTGCATTCATAGGGTTACACCCTGTGTGTTGAATGTACTACAAAAAAAATAAAAATAATTGGCTTTAAATCAAATAAAGAAAAGTGTCAATTCGATTCAAAATACTGAGAAATTTTACAGTATTTTTTGCCTTCATTACTAACTTAACTTAACTTAACTTAACTTATTTAACTTATTGAGCACGTGCAATAATCAAAATTCACGCTCGTGTCTTGCACTTGTCTTTTTGTCTTTTCATTCTTTATGGCATTTTTGCCTTCAACGCCCAGTTGGTTTTTGTTTCGTAAATAAATTGCACAAAGAAATTGATGATTGTTTTTGTTAGGCAGCCGTCAACAAAATGAAATACCGACGTAGTTAATATTTATGCAAAATAAACAGTAACTCTCCAAAAAAAACAAAAAAAAAATCAATAAAACACTTTACTTCAACTTCAACTCAACCGAAACAGAAAACTAAGCAGTTGAAAAAAAAACAGAAATAAATAAAGAAATATAAAAATTATAAAAACAATTTGCCATAAATTTGCGTGGCAATTAATTCATTTTATCTCCGACATTATATACGCGCTGGCAAAATAAGCCAGCAACAACAATACCTATAACAACAACAACAACAATTTGGTATCAGGTTCATTAAGTAAAAAACGGCAACATTAATGCGGCAAGATGCTGCTTGCTGCTTTAACTGCTGACGATGCTGATACTGTTGGTAATATTGTTGTGTTGCTGTTGTTGTGTTGCTGTTGTTGTGGTGCTGTTGTTGCGTTGACTGTTGCAGCTGAAAGTAATTAGACGTTGAAGCCAAACGAAAAGCAAAGGCAAAGGAAAAGTTGCTTCCTTCATACACAAATCACATGCGAAACTTGCGGCGGTACAGCAACAACTATGTACATATAAAAGAAGTAGCAACAAAAGCAGTTTGGAAAGAAGAAATTGCTGCTAAGAAAAAGAGATACTTGCTTGCTTGCTTGCTTTTGCACAATCAACAGCAATTCGCTTTGAAACACACAAAATGAAGCAACAGTAGCAACAGCATGAAGCATCATCATCAGCAGTAACAGCAGCAGCAGCAGCAGCAGCAGCAACAGCAACAGCTAGCAACAAAGCATTCATAGTGTCTGTCTTCGTTGAGGTTGTGCTATAAGTTTGGCGAATTTGATTGAGAGTTAGGCACGGAGTTGGCGGCTATTTCGCAAGTCTATAAATTTTATTTATGGATTGACCATTCACCCATCGAATGATGGCGAATACTCGGACTCGGCGTATGCACAAACTCGAATATGCACATACGATGAATGCACATAATAATCTTGTCTGTGCATCTGTTGCTGCTGCTGCTGCTGCTGCGGCCGCTGTTGCTATTGCGATTGATGTTGCTGTTGTGCAAGCATGATGTTGTTGCACCAAACCTCATGCAAGTATTGCTGCGCTGTAGCATTCATGTGCTTAGCAATAAACAAACGAACTGCAAGATTTAAGAAAATTTATAAACAACATAAAAATCAAGTAACAATTTTTATATATCGATGGATATCAGCGTAAGCTCTTCTAAGCTGTTGTTGCAACTACAGCAATAACAACCAACCAACCAGCAATAGCAGACACCAAGCATTTGCAGCGATTTGTTTCTACTGCTGCTGATGCTAGTGCATTCGTTATTATGTCGATGATGAACACAATTTCAATAGTTTTTTTTTCAGCTGCCTGCTTGCTTCTCATGTTGCTGCTGAAATTCTTTTCTGAGCCTGTATACGTCTGCGTTGGTGCTGAAACTTGTTCTCTACACAGTTTTCTTCTACGTTCTGCGACTAGCTACCTACACATTTATTTGGATTTTGCTGTTGTTGTTGTTGTTGTTGTTATTACTTTATGCGTACCTGAAAAATTTGCAATTGTCATTGCAAAAGTCTCGTTGATGTTGGCAATTATTGTTGGTAGCTGTCATTGCTGTAGCTATTTTAAGCAGATCAGAATTGAAATTTACAATAATAAAAATGAAAATATATGGATGGCATTCTTCTCATTGAGCATTAGATTATTCAACATATCATGAAATAAGCTGTTTGCCCACATACACTTAGAGAAATATTTAACAGCATATGTTGCTTAGGAAAAAGATTCAATATTTTTTTGTATGAAAATGAAATGAGTTAGTTAATGAGGAGTAATCATTTTCCTGAGTGCACGCTTCTGCGTTCTCATGAGGAGAAGAGAAAGAGGGGAGTTGGGAGTGATCAGTTTTCTAAATTAAACAGCAGATCATTATAGGTAAGTTTCTTGTGTCTTGCATTTGAAATATATTGAAAGAGAGAAGATTGCTATGCTCTTTGCCTATCGCTGCTCTAATCTAGATGAGCTAAAGTAGAGAGTAACTAGTGGGTGATCTCTTAGGTAAGAAGAGAATAAGCTTTAAATGACTCAAAATCTTAAAGGCAGCAGCTACGAATTAAACAAAATTTTTAAGTTTTTTATTTTGGCTTACGAAACTTTGAGTTAAACAGGGTGCACCCCTATGAATGCAGAGCATTGTGTTGATTGGAAGGAAGACTGATAGGTGGCACGAAGAAGGAGGGAGAATGTGAGAGGGAATGCAATCAAAGATTTTAGTGAATTAGAATTCGAAAAACAAAGATCACTTAAGCTTGGTCGCTCTAAGTGACCCTCTCCTTACTTAGTTAGACTTCAAATTCGTTCGTTAATAGCCTGAAGCCTTACCGATGCTTTTGCAAATTTGCTTACGCCAGATAGACCTTTGCAGTTGAAATTATGCAGTTTCATCAACTTGAAAAAAATACAAATATTTCTCAGAAAATAGTTGACTGTAACGAGCCCTACAATAAACCACAATCATCGCACTTCGTAATATGAAGCGATATTTTAAGTAAGTATTTTGCTTCGAACAATTAATTAACACTTATCCATGACTGTCGGCAGGCATTTAATCCTCTCTCCAGCTTCGTTGTCTACTAAAAATCTATCAGGGTAAAAGATAATAAATACACCCTGAATGTTAATCAGCCTCGGATGAAGTTAAGCAAAGCAAAGAAGAGTTTCACAACCTAGATCAACCCGACATTCTGGTGTTTATTGGATCGCAAATCTCAATTCCTCATTTTCTCATAAAAAAAAAGAACTAAAAGGTTTCCATTCAAGCTCTTGAAATTAGTTTTTAACTCAATTGCACTGAAATGTATCACTATTTCCTATTGTACTTTAATCCTCTAATTGCCAAGCAGGCCTCTAGACAGGCGTCACTAAAACGGGTTTAATAACCCGTAAAAATAATAATAAGAACAATAGTCTTGTAAACTCCACAAAATTTCATAATAATGATTCAAGTAGGAGCTGCGATGTGTTTTACAGACGCTGGAAGCAATCATAGTCAAAAATCTGAAAAAAATAGTTACAGGTCACTTGAAAAGTTTCTACCCTAAATATGAAAACACAGTTATTTTGGTTTGAGTTTTGGTTTTTTAGTAGTTCAATACAATTTTAACAGTTCAATACACTTAGTCCAGTGCTCCTTCAATAAATCTATCCCATCATTAAACGATTCCGGAAGGTCTGCAAAATATGCCTCAACGGCTGCTATAGCTTCTTCATTCGACGAAAAACGTTTTCCACTAAGCAACTGTTTCAGGTTTCGGAGCAGGTAGTGGTCGCTGGGTTGTGGTCGCTGTGGCGTAGTGGTAGTGCGTTGGACTGCTACGCAGAGTGTCCGGGGTTCGAATCTCGGCACAGGCAAAATCAAAAAAAGTAGAAAAAATAATTTTTCTACACGGCACCACCTTTTGGCAGGCAATGGCAAACCTACAAGAGTAAAAATTGCTATGAAAAGCTTTTCCTTCGCCGTTCGGATTCGGCTTTAAACTGTAGGTCCCTTCCATTCATGTACAAATATAACACGCACAACATGAGTGGATGCGAAAAGCTCGGCCTAGGCCCTCCATGGGCTGTTGTGCCATCAAAAGTAAGTAAGTAAGCAGCCGCTGGGATGAATACGGTGACCATCCACCGCAATTCGTACTTTAATTCCTTGAATTTACCCATTGTAAAAACACTTGTGTGAGGATGTGCGTTGTCTTGATGAAAAATAACTTTTTCTTCTTGAAACCGGGTCTTTTTTGCGCGAATTACTGCATCCAGTTTATCCAAAAGGTTACAATAGTATTCTGAGTTTATTGAGTTTACCTTTATCAAGATAATCAATCAACAAAATCCCTTTTGCATCCCAGAAAACAGTAGCCATAACCTTTTTGCCAACCGTTCGTGCTTTGTCTGCTTTGGCGCCCAACATCCAGCTTAATTCCACTGTAAACGTTGCGGTTTCAATTTAGGATCATGATGGTAGACTCAAGTCTCATCCACAGTTATGAAACGACGCTTAAAATCCGTTTTATTATGCTTAAAACGTTCCAAATTGCACTGAGAAGTTCATTTCTGATCGAGTTTTTGTTGAATTATTAACGTATACGGCACTACTTTTCCAAACAGCTTTTTCATATGTAGTTCTTCATGGAAAATGTGGTTTACTCATTCCTCTGAGATGCCTATGGTATCAGCTATTTCACACATAGTCGCACTTGGATTTTCAAAAACAATGACTCACTTTTTCAATGATTTCTGGTGTCAAGGCACTTTTTGGACGTCCAGTGCGTGGTTCATCTTCAATACTTGCACGACCACGTTTAAATTCATCAACCTAATTTTTTTACTATTGCTTATGAAGGAGCACATTGACCTAACACATTTTCCATATCGGTATGGATTTCTTGTCTAGATAAACCTTTTTTAAATAAATACTTAATAATGGCACGAAATTTTTCCATTAAAAAAACACCGTGACACGTCAACTTCAAGCAGCTGTTAAACAAAGAATGGCTTGCCAGATTGGTTCGAAACTTTACACGTGTTCATACGAAAACACGTGTAAAGTTTCATACTTTGAACATAAATTCGCTGCTCTCCTAGTGCTATCTATGCATGTGTCCGGCTAGAAACTTATCAAGTTATCCGTATTTAGATTGAGAATTTGAGTTAGAGAATTTTTGTTACAAATAAATAAAATTCTTCCCGTGATACTAACGTTATATAAAACGGTATATGACAGTCAGGGAACTAGAGTGTTAAGAATAAGAACATTTTATATAAAATGTTTAAATTATTAGAAGCATCGCGACTTAATAAATTCACGCCAAATAATTTTTTTAAGTTTTTGAGAACACGTCTTTGGGTTTTACATCAATACTTATTTATTTATTATAAGTTTTTTTAGGTCAATCAAAAATTCGGGAACTAGAGAGTTAAGTGCTATCCAAAGGTTTCATCAATCCATCAAGTTAAACTGTCATCAACTTTTAATCTAGCATCACGAAGTCACCTAAAAATGTGTGCTTTGTGCGCTTATAATTGTGATCAATTAAAATTCCATGCGATTAATTACTTTTCGATAACCTAAATTAGTCACATACTTTTGATGAAATTTGTTAGTTGATTGAAATTATTTGAATATTGTATAAATAAAAGTTTCTTTGCTCAAAGCGGAAAAGAAAGTTTTATTAAGGTGTAAATCGAAGCATGCAATTTGTTCTAGAAACTAAGTACCTATATTTAGTAAGCTTTATATTTTATAATTCCAAAATTCTCACGTTTCTTAGAAAACTATAAAAAGTGATTACCATAACTTAAACTTAATGAGTTTTGATTTAACCTTTTCACATTAAGCCAAACGAAATTTCAAATTTAATTTCTTTAACTTAAATTCAATTATTTTTTTACCTTTTCCTTCAAACCAATATGGTATGTATTTGTAAACTCATAACATTTTGGGTGTAACATTCAAGCACAGCCTGAAGTAAATTGTGATCACTGAAAGCTAAAGCTAAGGCAAAACATTACACCTGAACTGAACATACCCAAAATGCTTTTTACTCTTATATTGCATAATTTCACGAGAATTTACCTACGCCTAAAGCTTAATTTCATTTTCAGTTTTAGAAACTTTTGCCTTTTGGCAAAAATAGCATAGACTTCTTTAAATGAGGCTAATACTTAGTTGGGTTCTCTGAAAATATTTTGAGTGACTGCTACGAGTACGATAGGTTTCTTTTGAAGAAGTTCAGCTCAAGGCCTAAGTGTACTTTTAAGTATGTTCTTTAATAACTAACTCAAATCATATGAGCACAGTTTTGGAGGGGAAATAAATTGTTCTTAATTTATGTGCTCTTAATGCTTCACAGGTAGAGCAAGCGTGTTTTCTAAATTTGTATATTCCTTCATTGACTAAATTCTTTAAAAAAATTCAGATTTATATTAATGTTCACCATGAAGGTTAGAGAAGGGAATCAGAGGGTGAAGTTTTAATACCATTAAATTATCATTAGTTCATTGAATAATTGTGTGAGATTGCGTGATGATATTACCATTAAAATGTTGACCTTTGTTTTTTAATTCCAGAACAATATTATGTTGATATTTGAGAATAGGAAGTATAAATTTTATAAATAACATTTCTTTTAACTTTAACAAAAGGTTCAACCAATAGCTATCAAAGAATATTAAAATAATATAAATAAATTAATATTCTTCGTAGTGTGAAGCACATTTCCATATTAAAGTATACACACTTTCAATGAGATCGTCACCTTGTTTTTACTTTTTCGGGTCAATTGAGTTAATGGAGATTTATGTGCAGGGAA
This sequence comes from Palloptera scutellata, assembly GCA_958295655.1. Classification (NCBI taxonomy): domain Eukaryota; kingdom Metazoa; phylum Arthropoda; class Insecta; order Diptera; family Pallopteridae; genus Palloptera; species Palloptera scutellata. The sequence continues at coordinate 126,815,373 of OY282449.1, read as the reverse complement.
ATGCTAATAAAACTTTCATATAAGAAAATGAAACATTAATATATTTTAAAATTTTTACATAATATGGTATAACTTTCACATGTCTGAGTTTTCGCCAATAGAACCAAAATAGTCATTCCTATAAGCTTTTCAATCAGCTTGATTTTCCAAATAGAAAACTACACAGACAAAGTTTACATTGGCCCCATGGCTCTGAAAAATTCGAAGCCTTATTATTTTTAAACTAATAAGTAAATACATATAGAGTGGACAATGGAAGCATTGTGGTTCGAAAAATACTTTCCTTGAATATTAAAACATATTGAAGAAATAAACAACAAATCTTAAAAATCAAAAACTTTTAACAATATCTCTGGATCCTCTATTTAACCAATAACGATCCCCAGTTAATCACATAATCATGAATAAAATCACGATATCCTGTAATACAAGACATTTCTGGTGGTTTAAATACAAGATTCTTGGAAAATCTGATGACGTCTAGAGTAAACTTAATTTAATTACATATATGAAGACTTTTGGATTCAGGCAATGATTCAAGTAAAACTTTCCTTTCAAAACTAATCAAACTCCAATAGTGTAGCTTACTTTTACTTTCAATGGCACAACAGCCCATGGAGGGCTTAGGCCGAGCTTTTCGCATCCAATTATGTTGTGCGTGTTATATTTGTACATGAATGGAAGGGACCTACAGCTTAATGCCGAATCCGAACGACGAAGCGAAAAGCTTTTCATAGCAATTTTTACTCTTGTAGGTTTGCCAAGGCCAATAGTGTAGCACAAAAGTCAAAAAATATATCATGAAATATTAAAAACAGAAAAACGAAAAATATTTGAGAAATAAATGAATAAATAAATTTTAATCACAATATTTATGTGTATGCCTTAAACATTTTAACAGCACTAAACACAGTATGTCGAGCATGTCTTGCCATGCCTTGAACACTCAGCTGTAAGTTTGTAGTTTATGTAAAATAGTCTAAAAATAAAAATTAAGATAAAGGAAAATGCGCTGGTCAACTCAAAGCTAAAGCGAAAAACAAAAAATAGAAGCTGTCATCTTTTCGGCACATTTATATAAAACAACAATAATATATACATTTTTATGTAGATATGTAAATTTTAAGTCTAATAAAACCCATCGCCTCTCTTCCCCCCTCCACAAAAAAAAAGTTAATATACACACTTACACACATTGAACATAATATAATATAATTTTTTTTTAATTTTTATTATTTTTTTATGTTTCTCTTAGCTGTTTCCTATTGATGTAAAATTAAAACAGTTAAATAAGAATAATACTACAAATGCTGCAGCGTTCATTCAGCTCAGCTCTATGGTAAGAGCAGCAGAAACAAAAGACTTAAACAACGAACTAGATTAAGAGTTGTTGCAGCTTTTTCTTTTACTCACATTCGTACGCATTGTTGTCGGAGAGATGTGAATGTGCGCTCGTACAAGTACGCAAAACTTAAACTTTTAGTTTCTTAGTTGGAAAAAGTCAGCAACCTCATTTAAAATAGCATCACTAGCAGCCGCTTCCAGCAATTGGGTTGCTCTCAAAAACAGTTTTACTTGATGAAAATCACAAACTAACTGAAATAAAAATTTCAAACGTACTGACGTTGTTGAGTTTGTCTTTTTAAGTATAGGAAAAACCATTTAGTTTGCAAGAATTCCAAATAAATAGTTTTCATTTATTTATTTTCAACTAAGTAGTCTCTGGTACTTCTTGTAATTGCAGATTTTCACACCTTTTTAGTTGCAGTTTACTATTTTGAACCTTGCATATGCCAAAGAAAGACACACAATTTTGGTAGCTGGCTTACATATATATGTATGCATGTACCTATTTTCACCTAATATCGTCGTGTTTGTGTTCACCACACACACATTCACTCATTCAAATTTACTCTAATGCCCAGCAAATTGAGGTTAAGAGGTAATGGTCATCATTTCTATGTACAAGCACTTAAAGAATCGTGCTAATGTTGCTCAAGTTTATTAGCATACGAAATTAGCATGAAAATGTTAAACCCACAAAATTACAAAAATAAAAAGCCATGACAAGTAGGCAGATGGGGTAAATTTTTAATAAACAAATTACGAATATTAAACATAGACACAAAAAAGAAGAAGTGCAAAGAAAAAAATCAATATGCTTGGAATTATTGAGATACAAATAAAATGGGCTAAAATTTTGTTCCCCAGTATTAAAAATAAGAGTACAAATTGAGCATTAATTGGTATACTCTTTCTATAAACCAATGTTATTTGATTACTATCATATGCAAAAAAGGAAATACAATAATAAGGAAATTATTGCTTAACTATAAAAATATTGCAGATTTTTAATAAAGATTATTTTATGAATTTACAATTTTATTGAATTTATAACTATTATATCTATTTTTGTATTTAAGAAACCGTTTTTTATGTTAGGTTAGGTTAGTTTAGATTAGAGTAACTGTCCTGTAGTAAGACACACTTAGGCCACATCAGCCCATTGTTGACCAAAAGGTGTACTTGTACACTTTCTAAAAGTTCTCATTCAAATAATATTAGTAGGAATATAAGAAGGTTATGAATGAGACTTAATCACTAGACCAAAACGGATATAGATCCCGACACCTCACTGGAGAGAGTCTAGTGCGCTACATCCTAACTATCGAGGTCGTCATCGGTAATGTTATAGAAAAGTATGTTCCAACTCACACAGTGTTTCAAGGCCAATTCCACACCATAATGCAGAGACGGTAACAGTGATTATCTCTACTGCTTTTACTGTTATAAATGCTGCTCAAACAATTCACAAAGGACATTTCTCTCCTAACAACACCGAGCGAAAATTGAAATGGGATTAAAAAAGATTTAAAGTGTAGTTCGAAAACGCTTTTAACCTTCAGTCCGTACTTTTTTTTGAATGCGAAACAATTTTCTTTCCAAGATTGTGTGATGCTTTGTAACAGTTTTTTCATTGAAAACGGAATACTGAGTAAGCAACACAAAACTTTGATTTTTCAAGGGATAATTTGAACTTGGTTAGTTTGTGGACGCACATTTCCCGATCTGCCGAAGAGGTGCTAGGCTACCACCGTCGACGGAGAAGTATGTGGTACGACCAAGAGTGTCGCGATGCTACTGAAGCGAAAAACGCTGTTTACAGAGCCACCCTGCAGTCAATTGCAACACGAGCTGCTAAGGAGTGATACAGAAAGTTGAGGAGGGAGGAGAAACGTCTTTTCAGGCGCACAAAAAGAGATGAAGAAAGACGCGAGTTCAATGATATCGAAATGTTGCGGGACAGGAATGAGGTCCGAATATTCTTTGAAAGAATAAGACGCCTGACTGATGGCATCTTCCTGCAAGGATGAAGACGGAAATCTGGTGACAGATGTTCAGGGCATAATGTGATTATGGAGGGAGCACAAATCTAATAAAATTTCCAATATTCCGCCAAGTCTCATTGTTTTGGTATTACAAGAACGTGTAAAGCAATTTATGAAAAATATTAGTTCCTGGTTGGCTTCTCATGTCCGATTGTTAGCAATGCATCATTGTTTCAAGTCAGCAATTTGTTATGAGATTAAATCTTGATTCACTATAACCTGCCAATTTCGATGAAGTACATCCTGAGTTTCATATATATTTTTATTGCAATCAAATTATATATTTACCTATGTAAGATCAATATTAAACTATAGAGAATTCTATCAGTTTCAGTCCTTACAAGCTACCCAGAAAAGCAATTAGAAGCTGTTAGTCAAAGTTTATTTAGGTCAGACAGGCGGTTCCTATTACATAGAAGAATTAATACGAATAATATTAAAATTTCTTTAAGAACTTTGCTCGGTTTTTAGACCGACATCAGTAATAATCATACTGTGTCAATATTGACCCAGCTTTGGTACTGGTACTGGTGTGATGTAGTGGTATTATGATAAGTGCCAAGATAGTTTAGCACCACGAGTTCTTGTTAACACCAGCTTCAGATTTCATCAAAGAATAGTAGTAAAATAAAAAGCAAACAAAATGTCAAAGACGATCGTAGATATATCCGAATTTTTTCAATTGAAATCTTTGTATACAATTTGTACATACTCATAAGCATTTAATGTTTTTCTTCTTAAAAAAAATCTCTTTAGTTAAAACCAGTAACTAAGTTTACTTATTTTTTTATTTTTTTTTTTTTTGTTTGTGCATAAAATATTTAAATATTAACTTGTTTTTGCTATAAATTTGCATAAATATATTAGAAAAAATGCTCACTTCTCAGCTCTCCCTCTACAGCCAGTCAACACGCCTTTGAAAGAAAACGACTTGTATTTGGCAATAGATTTTTGACAAACATGTTTCGTTTGTTTCTTTACTGTTTTAAGTATTTTCTTAGTTGGCTGTCGTAGTGTTGGTGTTAATTTGCTTGTTTTATTATTTTTGTATATTATTTTTCAGCTTCTTTCAGAAAAATATCTTAATGCTGACGTCAACATTATTTTCAATAATTATTTAGAAATGTTTTGGCTTTTTTTTTTAATTTATAGCAATTATTTTTTAAACAAATTTTTTTTTTTTTATTTTCCAGAACAGAACATTTTGGTTTTACGCATTTTGCAAATTATCACTCATTATAAAGTTTTGTGGCTTTCAGCAGCAAACGGTGATTTTCGTTGTCATGAAAGCAAACTCAGTTATGATTTTTAGTAATACTAACTACATGAAATTATTAGCTAACATAATATAAAATTACTTATATTTGGTATCTTAAAACTACCCTTCTTTCTTATCTTTTGTAGCTTGAGTGATTAATTTCTATTTATATTGTTGTGGTTAGCTTAGAATATGTTAATTAGTTTCTTCTTTTAATTTTTTGACTAATGAATAGTTTTTTTTTTTGTTTTTGGTTTTATTTTTTGATTATTTTTAGAGTGTAGCATGTGGATTCTCTTCTTCTTCTACATTATACTTTAGTTTTGTCTAAAAAAATCCAGTCATTAGTTTTAATAATCGGCTTAAAAATACCTTTGAAGGTTGTTGTTGTTATTTGTATTTTTTGCTGCTGTTTGTTATTTTCTTTACTCAAATATACTTGAAATATATGTTTGAAAATGAATTTACATTTAATTAACTTAATGAAATGTAAATTGAATAATTCTGAATTTTGTTGATATTTAACCTTTAGTAGAGGAGAGGCTTTGGCAAAAATTAGTAACACATTCGAAGAATGATGAAAGTCATGCATTTTAATGTTCATTCATTCAAGTTATATAGAAAAATGAGCTGTGCATTTGAGAGCGATAAAACCATCCGATTGAACTGAGCATTGGAGAAGAGGGCGTGGTACCTCCCATAAAATTCCTAGTTTTTATCTCAGGAACTCTTTGTAGTACGGTACTAAGATTTGGTACGAAAGTACCACGCCTTTTTGTGTGAAAAATTAGGGTGGGCGTGGTACCTTCCATACAAATCATAAACTTATTTGAATATATCTCCGGAATCATACACAATATAGCACTGAAATTTTGTACAACCACGTTGTTTGACAATGCCATACTATAGAATTTTGAGTGAGAAGATTTGAGTGGGATTGGAAAGGGAGGTGTGGCACCTCACATTTGACCTCAATATTCATTATTTTGAAAGAAAACTACCTCAGTAATAAGATTTGTTATAGTATTACAGCATTATTTATCAATACCGAGGTTATAACTGAGTGTGAGTTCTTAATGTCAGGAATATTAATGATGAGATATCTCCGGAACTATTTGTGGAACGGTATATCTCTGGAACTATATATGTATGTACAGTCCAGTACTGAAATTTAATACAATGACTTTTTTAATGCTTGTTTTTTACAACGTTTTTTACTACTTGCTTTTAATTCGTTTTTTACTTAGTTTTTTCTTCGTTTTTTACTACGGTACCAGACGGCCGCACAAAGAACGTTTTATACTTACAAGCATTTGAATAAGTTTTCCTTTCATTTTCATTAAATTTTGTAATAGAAATAAAAAAAAACACTCAAATGTCTACAATCACAATCGCAATCAAGTTATGGTAGAAGTGTGCAAGTTAGAATTTTCGTCATTCGAGAAGTGTCTAGAATTTTGATATTCGAAATGTAAGTTTCACCGAGATTGTACCATCTGGCTCGAGGTGTTTTTCTGTGATAAAATTACGTATTACCTAAACGTTGTCAGCGGTCCAAATAGCGGAGTATATTATAATTGATGTTGAAAGTGTATTCTCCTGTGGGGCGAGTTCAATTTTGAATGGAAAATTTATAGAAACCATAGTAAAACTCTTTAAAAAAAAGGCAAAGATCATTCTTGAAATTAGATATATTTCATACCAAAATTTTTCTAAAAATAGAAAAGCAAGATATATATTTTTCTATCTTAACTCGACTTAGAATGTTATTGTTTTTTAGCACATACATATTTATTGAAACGATTTTTTCGTTTCAATTTTGATATGACTTCAATTTCCAAATGAAGTAACATGCATGTTAATTTTTCAAAGTAGCTTAAACAAAAAAAAGCTATAGAAAAAAGTAAGAAACGAAAGCGACAAAATGTCATCGTTTTCGTATTTTCATATTTAGTTTTTGGTGTTGCCACTGAGTTGCAATATAACTTAAATTATACTCAATTGTGGACAGAAAAAAAATGTTTTCATGTTTTTGCCTCAGCGATTGAGACGATTGGGTCATTGGCGTTCGAGCGCCATAAATCATTTTTCGATTGCGAACACTGCATCAAAGATCTTTATAAAACCCATACATTCTGTTTTCAAAAAATAAATATTTAAATCATTAATAAAATATTACATGTTATTAAATTGTTTGTTATTCAACCCACAAATAGTAATTGCCCACCTGCTTCGATGTAGAATAATTACTAAGTCGACATAGCCGCTTATTTTTCTTCGTCTTCCGAAAAAAGTGATATTATTCACATACTCTACTGTACACATACTCTAATTGTATATCTACATATATTAAATATGTACCATATATCTATATGACAAACATTTTTGTTTGAAAGTAAGAACAATTGCACTCTGCACTTTGATAAGTATTTCATCAGCATTTACGAGTACACGCGACAATATGTAATTACGATGCTCTTTCACACTTCTCTTTATTGTTTCACTTTCGTCTCCCTTCCGTCGTGATGAGTCGTAGCAGTAGCATTGCTCTTTTGGTTCTTGCTCTCTCGCTTTTTACATGTTCTCTTATTTCTCAAATTTTTATCGGGTCGTGCAAATGTATGGGAGTGAAACATCTTTATATTATTAAGATCTTTCATTGAATGGTGAGTAAAATTTTACTTATTGAAAAGATAAAATTACATGTTTGCTTTTGCTGTTAGTTTACCCCATTGCAAGTTGGTTTCAAATGGCAGATCATCAGAAAATATAAGGAACCGCATCATTACATTATCAAAAACAAAATTAATATATGATTTTTGTGGTGAAATTGTGAAATAAGCTCTAGCATTCCCTACAATCGTTCCAATATCAAACATTGTTTTTCATTCGATTTTGTTAAAAAACTGCTCGTTGTAAAGGTTTCAGTGAGATTTATCGACTGATATCACAAACTTTCAAATATTTGTGAAAATTAAGCCTTTCATTGCCACTAAACCAGCAGACCATTCAGCTAACAAAGAGTGTTCCCAATCGAAAAATGGCTTATGGCACTTGACTCCCAAAGAGAGAAGAAACCTGAACTTTTTTTTCGACCAAACATCTCCCACCCACCGTAATTTACATATATATTTTTTTTTAAACTATAAGAAAAAGGTGAAATTATCGCTACATTTTGGATTTTAAGTTTTACTTTCAGTTTAGTTTCCGATTTCACCATTTTTTTTGCTTCTGATTTCGCCTCTGACCTCACTATTTATTGGAGAGAACGTGAGGAGTTTTTGCTTCGCAAGAGAGCAGATCTGTGAAACTTTTAACTCCATATTTTTACTCGAAGTGCGTTCGTTAACAATAAAAGTTGATATATGGTATATAGAAAAACGTCTTTCGATTGAAAAGCAGTGCGAGTAAATCAAGTGTAAATAGTAAAAATCTTAAATAAAGTCAACATCTAATTGTAATGGAAATTTCTTTACTGAAAATATTTTAAAACTATGCGTTTTCGCATTGTATTTTGCTTTCGCTAAATCATATTTCTATATTGGCGTTCAGTTCCGCAATTTTCTGACTACCCAATCGAAAATCATTTACACATTTTATTAGTAATATTTAAACAACAAATATTATTTACATACAACAATATCTTGTAATAAATAAATAATAAATAATAAGTTTACTTTAAAATATCAAATCAAACGTGAATGAAGTAACAAAGCAACAAATACGATTTTTTTATTTTTTACGTATAGTGATAGCTTCCCCAATGCCCCAAAGAGAAGGTAGTGAGTGCTGTCAGATTGCGAAAAAAAAGGAAAAGAAACATTAACCAAAGTGTAACACGGAAGACATAAATATAAAATCAATTTCAAATTGAATCGATTCGTATCGAATTTAAGTCGATCGCAATAAAAGCGAAACGCTTCAATGAATTTGAGCTTCAGCTGTGCTGGAATTTGTTGCTAACTTTTTACTTACGTGCAAAATGTGCAAAAAATTGCAAGTGCGTCGTCGCCATCGTTGGCTATTGTTGGTGTTGCTTTGGTTGATTTTGTGGTTTCGTTTGTTGTAGCATTTTTTTTTTTTTAATTTTCGCTATTGATACTTTTACATGTACTGTTTCTAGTACATACATACTCGTATATATTATATATAATAAATATAAGGTAGGTATCACTTACTAATGAAACTATGATTTAACAGTCTTTCTTTTTAAAGTATAAATATGTATAAAAGTATTACTGATTGATATATTGTCGTGGGTAAATGAGGAAGTAATGAAATTATAATGCATAACATTTGAAGTATTTGAAGGAAGTAAGTACAAAGTGGTAAAACTACTAGGTGCGAGTACTTCATTGATGTGAATCATCATGAGATGAGAAAAGGGGTATTATAAATTTAATACATAGCCAAGGTGAGACAATATTGTATGTATTGTAGTTCATCAGTGGTCGCTGTGGCGTAGTGGTAGTGCGTTGGACTGCTATGCAGAGTGTCCGGGATGCGAATCTCGGCACAGGCAAAATCAAAAAGTAGAAAAAATAATTTGTCTACAAGGGTAAAAATTGCTATGAAAAGCTTTTCACTTCGTCGTTCGGATTCGGCATTAAACTATTAAACTGTAGGTCCCTTCCATTCATGTACAAATAGAACACGCACAACATGAGTGAATGCGAAAAGCTCGGCCTAGGCCCTCCATGGGCTGTTGTGCCATTAAAAGTAAAGTAAAGTTCATCAGTTATCTTCAAATATATCAAGTTGGACTTAGTGCCACAATTATCGATACTTGTAGATTGTTGCTATGTAGACGATGTTCCTATTTTGAGCTCAGTTATAATTTCCCTTAGTTACAATATCCTTGATGAATTCCAGTAAGTGGAACGGCTCTGAAGATTTGATATCCCTATCTCCTGTGAGTGAATGCTTCGCAATGTAGAGTCTCCGCCTTAAAAAAAAGTCTCATAAATAATCTTTTTCATTTATTTTACTTTAATCATGTTGGATGTAAGGAAATACCCAATCGTGCTTTTTAATTTCATATAATAAAGGGTGATTTTTTTGATACTTAGTTTTTCACGTTAATATTTCGGACAGTTCACGTATGATTTTTGACATGTATCAAAGTAAAAAGTGCTCAGTTTGGTTTGCCATTTCATCATGAATAGACTTACGCCTGAACAACGTTTGCAAATTATTGAAATTTATTATCAAAATTCGTGCTCTGTGAAAAATGCGTTTTATCGCAAAATTGTCTTCAGCGACGAGGCTCATTCTTGGCTCAATGGATACGTGAATAAGCAGAATTGCCGTATTTGAAGTGAAGACCAGCCAGAGTCAATTCAGCAGTGACCAATGGATCCCGTATAATGCACTGTTTGGTGAGGGCAGGTGGCATCACTGGGCCGTACTTCTTCAAAGACGATGAAGGACGCAACGTTACGGTCAATGGAGAAAGATACAATTCGATGATAACACGCTTTTTTTGCCGAAAATGCAAGAATTGGACTTTGACGACATGTGATTCCAACAGGACAGTGCCACGTGCCACATTCCAGAGGCGAATTTTGTGAGCAGTTAATCTCATGTTTTGGTGCAGTCAATTGGCAACCAAGATTGTGTGATTTGACCCCGTTAGACTATTTTTTGTTGAGCTATGTTAAGTCTTTTGTCTTTAGGAACCAGCCAAACACGATTGCTGCTTTGGAAGCCAACACCAACATTGAACGCGTCATTGGTGAGATTCCGGCTGAAATTTGCGAAAAAAGTGTGCCGAAATTGGACTATCAGAATGTACCACTTAAAGCGTAGTCGCGGGCAACAATTAAGTGAAATTATGTTTAAAAAGTAAGTGGCGGGAATTAATTTATCGATCCAAATAAAATGTGCATTCACTTTTGTAAAATTTCTGAGTTTTGATTTTTGAAAAACAAAGCTTTTAAAAATTTACCCTTTACATGATTTCCAACCAAAACCAAAGCTATCAGTTGAGTGACTGATCTATTTATTCCTCTGTTAAAGTCTTTTTGCTAAAATTTTACTGGAGAAATTTTTCCATCAAGTTAAATACTTAAAGAGAGTTAGTTATCTCCATTACTCGTATATAAGTATAATACTATATATAATATATATTTTTTTTTAAATACCAATGCCTTCAAAATTATTCGAATTACTTAATCAACAAAATAAAACCCAAATTACTTAGATAAAAAAATAAAGTAAAAATTAACGAAATACATTAGAAAGAAGATTCATAGAGACTCTCGGCTTCAGTTGAAGAAAACGCATAACTTTTATAAATACAAACAACGAAAATCCAGTAAAAAAAAAAAAAATAACGAAAATCATAATAATAAAATACTATTCATATAAAAATGTATTTTCTTTTTATACACTAACAATAAAAATAAAGTAAATACAATTTTCTACTGTAAATGCAAAATAAAAAAAAATAAAAAATATCGAAAATCATAATAATAAAATGAAATTCATATATAAATTTATTTTCCTTTTATATACTAACAACAACAAAAAAATTAAATAAAAGTTTCTACTGTTAATGCAAAAACAGCAACAACAACAACACCGGTTTTTTTTATTTTTTTTTATTTTTTTTTTTTGTAATATAATCCTTATTCGATGCACATTCACGCATAAACATTGAGTGCTCGATTTTATGGATAAATCTCTCAGCTCATACATAGAGAGGATGTCATAAAGTTTATAATAACAACAACAACAAAAGCGAATAAATAAATAAAACTTCAACTTCCTTAAACAAGAAAATCACAGTGAGATTTATCTTCAACTATATACAATAAAAATAACAATATTCGTAACATTTTCAATTGCTCTTGGTATTGCTTATGAAGAGTTTTTTATAATTTCTTTTTATTTTTCTTCTTTTTTTCATCGTTAGCTCTTTGCTACATTTCATTTTTTACGAGTTATGAGTACGTATCAATCCTATCACTCTCAAGCTGATATCTGCGGGTAGATCTCGCTATCTTTATATCTGTTTATGGAAGTGAAGTATCGTTTTCGTTTGAGCATTTATATGCGTACCAAACATCATTCAATCGATTCAATTTGATATTCAAGATTTTTAAGTGTTATGTAAGCGCACAGCTCAAGTGAAATTATACATAAATTTTTGTTGAATTTATTTATTTGATGGAAGAAAAAAACTCGATTTAATTTTAATACATTTTTATTGATGTTGTATATTGCTAAACACAATGACATGAAGATGCTGTCTTCTGAAGTGTTTTAGTTACGGTTGGTGTTATTATAAATTTATAAATTTTGATTAAATATTGAAGGTGAATGTAACTAATTAGTGATGCGGTATGTGAGTATTTATAACCGTTCCGAGAGCAATAAATAGTAGTTAAGGAGTGCGTTGAATAAAATTGTCTGGTACAAAAATGATGAAATCTTTTGAACCAGTAGTCCGATTTTTTTAAACTAAATTATTTTATTTTTCAAAGAAACCACAAATTATTAGTTTTTAATAAAAAGTTTTAGTTTTTCAGGAATCCCTTCCATTAATGTTTTTATGGTAGTGTCCGACACCCTCACAGCTGCTGCAGACCACTTTCTTTTGAAATCTTGAAGGTCTTTGTTCACTTTTTTGTTACCTTCATCTCCCTTTTTACTAGGGCCCAGTACCTCTCAATCGTCCTTAGTTCTGGACAGTTTGGTGGATTGGCTTCTCTAGGCACCAAAATCACTTCATTCCGTTGGAACCAGTCTAAGGCCGTTATGCTGTAGTGACATGAAGCGAGGTCAGGCTAAAAAAACGTGGACACTTGATGTTGGCGTAAAAATGGAAGCAATCTCTTTTGCAAGCATTCCTTCAAATATATTTCAACGTTGATTGTACCCGATTCCACGAATGTGCTTTTGCCACAACTACAAATTGCCTGCCAAACAAGGAATTTCTTTGGGAATTATGTAATTTTTTTGGCTTTGAATTTTTCAGCGACATTTTCTCGAGATTCAGCTGTATAAAATTCCTGGCCATGTAGCTGGGAAAAGTCCGCTAAAAACATAAGTTTCATCGTCCATTATGCAGCATTCAAATTTCTTGACCAAATCTCGGCTCAGCATTTTCGTTCGTTGTTTTGCGGTTTCATTCTTCACTGCGTTTCTATCCGGAACTTTTTGAACTTTGTACGTCCTCAGCTCAGCTTCCTTCTTAGTCCTGCGCACAAAAGATTCTGAGCAATCAGCCTTCCCCTCCAATTTCCTTCCCGAAATGTTTGGATCTCTCTTTAAAATCGTCACAACGTTCTTCGCCTTCTCACAGTCATGTGAAAGAACCTTTCTTCCGATCAATACGCAGTTCTTCCTTAAAACGTTTAATAACGCGAGAAATGGTTTTAGGGTTAGCCCCTACCTCTTTGGCAATTTTTTTTAATGACTAGTGAGGTTGCTTTTGAAAAATTTTAATAATATTTTCTCGCACTTCCACTTCGTTTGCCATTTTCGCGTTAAATAAATTTTTATTGTCTTTAACTGACACATAACATTTTTTGACATTTAATTCAAAGCTACTAAGGTAAAAATTTTTGATTTTGAATCTTTCAATAGTATATCACAGTATGGGAAGAAATGTAACGGACAATTTTATTCGATGCAGTCCTTATATGTTTCCAGATATGGTACCTACAGTGGTTACACAGCAGGAGTTCACTTTAAAGCCGGTCAAATGGCAGGTCAAATGGCAGGTCAAATGACAGGTCAAATGCCTTGAGAACTCAATATTAAGGAAATATTTAAGGAGAAAAGCGGTAATAAATCAAGACCATTCATTGAAGCAAGTTACTCCTAAGCTTGAAAATTCTTCAAAACAAAAACGAAATTCATGATAGTAAAGATTTTATTTTAAGTTTGTGTATTGTGTTTCCTAGAATCACAAGACTGCCAATTCTTATGTTAAGATTGGAGCGGACTCATTTTGAGATAGTTTTTAGATTAATTCAAAGATTTGTGCTGGTTTTTAGATTGTTCCGATGTAATTTGAAGAATTAAACTTTTATGTACGGACGAAAAGTTTTTTGATAACACTTTTTTTTTTGGTCTTAAATCAACAATACTTATGTACTTATACTTGAAAAAAAATTCAATTTTGATTTTACTCAGTAGTTATTCATTTAAGCTCTTTCGATCTTAAACGAAATAAGAAGAGAACATGCTACAAATACTCTTAGGTATGACCGCAATTTTTCAATCAGTATATGGAAAGAGACGGGAAAAATGAGTTGCCAATTGAAAAAAAAAAAAAAAAAATGTCTAGTTCTATCCACTACGGGCCTTTTTTCTTTCGCTCAAAGTAATATTTTTTTATCACTTTAAAACAAAAATAATTTTTTTAAATGTATGTTTAGAAAAGAAGTTTTTAACACATTTTCATTCTGTTACAAAAATTTGTTATCATACGGAAGAATGAAAGTTCACCACCGGTAACTGACAGTCACGCTGCGTTTAAACCGCCCGAGCGAATGAATATTCTTTCGCTTAGAAATTGTAGCTAATAAATTTTCATTCGCGCCGGCCGAAAATTTACACCGGCCGAACATAAGATCCGAATAAACATCAGAAGTCATATTGTTTGCACGGCCAGTGTAGATGGCAAAATATAATGTTCCCAAACATCACTTAAATGTAAAATGTACAGATAACAAATATCTGTTATCAGTATTGGATTGCACTATAAGTCAGCTAGGGATTTACTTCTGTTACTATTGTTTTTTTCTTTTTTTTTTTGTGTACGTCAGTTTTACAATTACATAGCAACAGCAACGCAATAAGCGCAACGCCAAAATAAGTTCGAACTCAGTCCAATAATTCCGAACGAAGATTTTTTCATTCGTTCGTCGAATGTAAACATTCACATTTTCTTGAACATTTTATAGCGAACACACTGGCCGTTTACACTGGCCGAACGAATGTGAATTCTTTCGTTCGTTCGAGCGGTTTAAACGCAGCATATGAAGCTATATATTTTTTGGAAGCGACTTTCTGCGTTCCGTTCCACACTACAGCTGCAAGTACTTTGGGAATAGAAACTCAAATACTCTTATATAGCGTCAACTTCTATATCGTCAATTTGACAGGGACGCCATGTTTGCTTTCTGTTATCTTTATGTCATTTTGTTAGTTGTATGTTGACCATTTATCGCTATGGAGTAGTATTCGATTGAAGACCGCAATAAAGTTATTAAGGAACACTTCAAAAATACTAATACTACACACTCATTATCGGATCCAAAGGGTTTGAGCTCTTATGCGGATATATAATTTAATTTTTCGACAAACTTGTTAAGGAGTACGAGTATGATTCGCGACCGAAAATATTTACATGTTGATGGGTTAAAGCCCATCGAAACTGAAGAGTAAACACTTTGTTCCTGTTCCTCTCAAGTAAATGAACAGTTTTCATCATCATCTCAAGTATTAAACAAATCTATCTAATACAAATTCTAGTTCATTTCATTAATAATAATTATTTACTATTTTAATAGCGGGAAAATTTACAGTATTTTGAAATTTCAGAAATTTCGTTATAAACTTTATGTTTCTTTAACGAAATTTTCAGGAATGAAAAAAATCTTTCAATCCACAAACTACACACTCTCACTCACCAAACTATTACTTATTAAAATTTATTAATGAAGCTGTGAATGAAAGCTGTAACATTATTCTTCAGCAAGTATAACTGAAATTTCCTACTCTCTGAAATATTCCTGCCAAGATTTTTCATGCTACATACTGCTCGTACACGTGAAATTTTTGAAATTTTCACTTTTCATTTTCTTTAACGATTATGGTGAAGAAAAATCCAAATCCAAAAATGGAAAGTACATATTTCTTTATATTTTTGTAGAAACAAAACAATAGACAATGAAGAATGAAAAATATCAATCTTCTAAAGTTTGCATGTAAATATGAAAGTGTGTATAAGTAGATCTAACTCGGCTATAATGAAGATAGAAGATACACATGCAGTACATATGTAAGTAAGTATGTATATGCATTATATATGCAAACAGTATGTAAGCGGCCAATAGACATAAGTATGTACCATATAAAGTTTTGTGAGCAGACGTTCATACTGATGCACCTACCTACCTAGAGCGCTAGAGCTACTCGTACATGCATTTTGGTTCCACTTTGAGTCGAAAGAAGTAATGAAACGTACGTACGACTACAACAACACAACAAATTGAAAAGAAACCTTTTCTTAGTTTTATTTTTTGTACTATTTCATTTCCTAAATACTACAACAATAAAACACTTTAAACTTGGCTATGAAACCAACATATGAATCGCGGAGTAAGAGCGCCCGCCACCTCGAAATCTCATGTGAATTTGTAATTTTGTATTTAATAAAAATTGGTAGTAACGTGAAATCTGGCATATGTAAAGCAATATGCAATGCATACACTCGTACATACAAATACTCAGTACACTTGTGTACCTTAAAGTATAAGAAAAAATGCCAATAATGCAAAACAAAAGCAATTGAATTCAAGGTTTTTCACTTGACTTGGCGAAAAAAAAATAAATAAATAATAATAAAATTTAGTAAGTATTTGTGGTGGTTTCGTTTGTTGTTTCTGTTTATGCGTGTGCTGTTTTATTTTTTATTATTACGAGTATTAATACCATGTATTTGCATTACCAATTTACACACCCCTTTAAACAATCACACATGGCAAACCAAGTATTTGTTTATTTTTTTTTTTTATTATTTTTTATTTTTACAACTTTGCTGTTGTCATTACAGCTGCCAACATTTTTAAAATTAATTATGCGTATTGAGAAAGGAGCAGAAAAAAAAATTATAATGTTTTTAAGAGAAATTGTGTACAATTTAAAATAAATAGTATTATTTTATTTCTTATATTTATGTATGAATAAATATTTAATTTTCAATCTTAATTTCATATACAAGTACATAGTTATAGCTATAAAAATTTCACACATTATTTTCTACATAAAATCTAAATAGGAATACAGTGTTAAATAAAAAAAAAAACACAAGAAAAGCTTTCACCATTATTGTTCAGACATTTGAAGAAAAAATCGTATTGTTTTGAAAGTAAGTAGGTAGTTGTTTGTTTAATAAAATATTCCAAAAACCCACATAATTCATATACATACGAGTACAGGGTGCGCAATCATTTATATCGGTATGTAAACATTAAATAATTTTAACATTTATTAACCAATTGACTTGAGTACTTAAACATGTTTTGAAAAACATCGAAATAACTCGCCGAAATAGTGACGCTGTTCAGTTGTGTTAACTCAACGAGCATATCGCCGAAAATATCGTGGCCAACAAGCACCGTCTGATAACACTATTCGTCATTTGGTGTCGAATTTTGTTGAACACGGGACAGTGTGAGATCGTCGACAAGCCGTTTATCAACGCCCAAGACGTTCCAATGAAATGGTTGAAGCGGTAAGAGAGAGAGAGAGAGAGAGAGAGAGTGTTGCCGAGAACCCACATTTGTCGTATCGCCACCGCGCTCAGCTTTTTGGCGACAGTGGAACCAACTTGCGTCGCATTTTGAAGGATTATTTGAATTTGTTTCCGTATAAAGTGCAATTGACTCAAAGAATATTCCCCGTAGACCATCCACGTTGCTGGGAATACGGCCAAATAGTCGGTCGAATAGTTGACACTGAACCTGATTTTTGGTAGGAAATGTTGCACACCGACGAGGCCTATTTCACACTCGCTGGCGCTGTTAACTAGTAAAATTTCCGTATTTGGGAAACGGAGAATCCACACGATATCCATAAAATGCCATTGCATGACCAAAAAGTGACAGTGCACCAAAACTATCAGTCGATGGGAATCGACATCGGTGGATGTTAGCTCATTATGTCTGCCCACAAATGTGTGAAAAATTTCTGGACGGTTACTGGCGCCATGCCACACGGCAAATCAAACAATGTAGTTTCTGTAACGAAAAATCCCTGGTCGTGATCTCCTAGATCTCCAGATTTAACCCATCCGGACGGCTTTTTGTGGGGTTATTTGAAAAGAAAAGTGTATGCCAGTAAGCTTCAGACCATTGACGAACTCAAGGCAAACATTCGTGTCAAAATCATCGCTCATCAGCAGCGCCCGAGATGCTCGATAAAGTGATGGAAAACGCAGCAAAACGGGCACATTTCGCTTTGGTCAATAACGGCGGCCACTTAATTGATGTTGTATTCAAAAACTAGTCCGAATAAATTGTAAAGGATCAAATTAAATAAAAATACCCCTCATGTATGGAAATCGGTTTCAATATTCACATACCGACATAAAAGATGGCACACCCTGTATGTATGTACATATCGCTCGTTTGCTGCAAAACTGTCATAACGCAGAAAACATACATTTTGAGAGAAAAGCTTCCAAAATTCTCAACTTAGTAAGCATTCTTCTCAAATACTCTTCTCACTTGAAGAATTCATAAGAAGCAGTTATGATTTTTTACACAAGATAAAGCACTAAATAACGGTTAATTTTGTACTTATTGGATACTTCTCATGCTCAATGAGTGATACAAATGGACCGATCAATGGATCGACAATTAAGCATTGTTAAATCGCTACAATTGTAGGTATTTATTAACTGGAAAATTTAGTTTTTATTTCGATTTATGACTGTCTTGCAGCAAACGAGCTGACTCCACTTTATATCCACGATATTTCTGTTTTATTTAATTGTAATTGAATTGCATAAAATTTTTTTTTCTCCCGCTTGTTGTTGCTTTTCGTTTGCTCTTAACTGCTGCAAAACACGCAAATCTAAGTTAATTCATTTTCATTTCCGTTTGCAAAAATGAAATATCTATGGCATATGCTTTATTATGCACATACGCGTCCATACATAGGTAACATATGTACGAAAGGTGGAGATGATTTCCTTAGCATGTCGTGAAAACATGTAATCAATTGATGTTAACAAAATACTTTAAAATAATTTAATTTTTAATTATTTTGGTTTAGGTGTGTTGCTTCGTTAGCTCCATTAACTATGAAAGTTAACAATGTATGAAAATCAATGGATGAAATGAGGAATAGAAAGTGAATTTAATATGAAATCAATTGGGTTGTTCACAAGTTCACAAGCTCTTTTATTTTCTCGTATTGTTATAAAACTGTAAAATTTGGCATGAGAAATGAGAGCAGGGATACGACAGTGAATCAGTGAATGAGATACATTAGGGGTATTCAATCAATTGCGTAAGTTTACTTCGACGTAACAAAATCATTTACTCTGAGTTTAAATCTCGGAACAGGCTAAATCACAAAGTAGAAAAAAATATTTTTCAATACGGCACCACTTCTTGGCAGGCAATGACAACCTACAAGAGTAGAATTTATGGTACTCAAGAAAATCTTTTCAATTCACCATTCGGATTCGGTATAAAACTGTAGCTCGGCCTACGCCCCCCATGGGCTGTTGTGCTATTAAAAGAAGAAGATCCTTTTATCGGTGTCATGTGATTGTATTTCCTCTCTCATTCTCCCTTGTCCTTCCTACCACCTATCAATCTTCCTTCCAATCAACACAATGTTCATAGGAGTACCCAGTGTGTTAAATGTCTCAAAA
This sequence comes from Palloptera scutellata, assembly GCA_958295655.1. Taxonomy (NCBI): domain Eukaryota; kingdom Metazoa; phylum Arthropoda; class Insecta; order Diptera; family Pallopteridae; genus Palloptera; species Palloptera scutellata. Next base: position 126,796,103 of record OY282449.1, on the reverse strand, counting down.
AAAAGAAACAAAAATGAAGAAGATCTCGTGAAAAATGGATGCAGTATCCATAGCCTACATGTGAAGCCTAACATCATTAATTTTTTTACTTCCTGTTTTGTATTCAAAAATCTCAGCTTCACATTCGGCAACATTTAAGGCTCAAGAGCTATAGGCCTTCCATAACACTCAGTCCATTGAAGCTTTGTACTTTCTTGCCACTTCTACATAATAAGAAGAAAATTCCTTCACTATTTTACATTCGTGCAAACACTCGCTTCAGTATTAACGTCTGATAAGTTATTATTATTTTTTCCAAACTTGTTTACTACGAATATGTAAATTTTTTTTGGAAAGCACAACGAAAATTTCTTCAAGTGCACTTTAACATAAAATACATACCATACGATATATATATATGTATATATATATATTATATATGTAAGTATATGCAATGGCAATGTGCAAGCTGTAAATTTTATGCGCATACATAGAGAAATTGTCACTGGAAATGATAGTGGCCTCAAATGTCACAGCAAAAACTCACAGCACCACGAGCAGGCATTCACCAGCCGATGACAGCAACATTTATGAGCGTCTCGCAATTTGTAAGTGACTGCGTGAGTGTGTGTGTGCGGATGTATCGGTGAGTGTGATGTTCAAATACAAATGCGTTTGTAAATTATTTTAGTTTTAAAATCAGCTAACGAAAATCAAAAATACACAAGAAAAAAAAAAAACAATCCAAAAAAAAGTTTTAAAATAAAAGAATGCAAATGCGAAAGTAAACTTTCGCAAAAAATATTTCAAGTGTTGGCATAAATCTTACTTAAATGTCGCTTACATACATTTTGCATAGGTACTCGTACTTACAATTTTTGAATTTAAAGCAAAAGTATTTTTAAAAACTTTGAACACATTTTTTGATTTTTTATTATTTTTTTTTTTTTTGATTTTCTGAACAAAATCATAACTGCAAAACAATCAGTTACAAGTAACAAACACCTGCAATGGCATAGCAGGCGGTAGAATCAGCAGCAATTGCTATCGCTGATGCTACTATTGAAAATGAGTTGCTGTTTGCTAACACCAGCTGCAGGGTGTTGTTGCTAGCTGTGTTATCGTTTGCGTTTATTGCTGTTGGCGGTTGGCGGTTGGTGATGGTGGTGGTGTTGGCCAACGTTGGCTGCTGCCGCACCTTAAACATTCACCAGCTACTTTGTCATCATCATCATCATCACCATCATAGCAGCCATCAGCTACACCGCTTGCATGTATGTATGTAATTGTTACTACGTGTGTAAGTGAAAGTTGAAATCAATGAATGCGAGGCGAGATGCGATGGCATCTTTATCTTTTCTATTCTGCTTCTTCTTTACATTTTCTTCGTCTTTGTTAATGTGGAATTTCACACTTGTATTGTGTTGTTGATTTGTACCAAACAACAAAGGTTTTTACTTAATTTTATTAATATTATTTATTTATTTTTTACATACTTATGTATATAGAAAGTCACATGAAAGTCAAGAGAAACAAGTTGTAAGTGGTAAAAAAAAAAAAACATTTTAACCATCGATTTAATTAAATTGTGCGCATAGGAAAGATACATTAATTTATTATGTATGGCACATAAGGTACACTTGCCGGAGATATAAAACAAAAAAACAAATATTGGTCACCTAACACACTCACACATAAATGGCTACACATCCCCAGAGAAACGCTCATCCAGGCAAGAGAAATGTTTACTTAGACTATCCCATAAAAGTGATTAAGAAATCTTTGTTTCTAATGAAATTTTTGTTACCCTCTCAGAAAGCAAAAAAAAGACATATATTAAATTTTCAATTAAAGTAAAAGTAAAAATTTGTATCTAAATTTGCTTTTGTTATTGGTATTGTTGCTGGCGTCGGTGTTGATCTTGGTATTGATGGCGCATGCGTCGCTTGCCGCAATTTATGAGGAGTAGCAGTATTAAACGAACAAATTGATTTGCTTTTAGCTGTAGTTATTTTATTTATTTTCCGTGCTTCTTTTTGACACATTTGTTTCTAAAGTTTCTGATTTTTTTTAATTCGTGTTGCTAGTAATTTTTTTTCTCTGTGGGTCGCTATGTGAAATTAAGCTGACTTTAATTTGTGTGCAACATTTTGTTTTTTAATCTATCCGTTCCTTCTGTCCGTTCGCAACCCTGATTGTTGATGATGAATTGTTTGCTTGTTAAAATTTTAAGTTGTGTTTAGTCTTTTAAAGTAAATATTGATGTTAACAAGGTCATTAAATAAATAACAAAAACAGCAGCAGTTGAAAAGGAAAAAGTGAAATGATTTGTAATGTTTTGTGTGATGACTCAGTGATATATTTCAAGTGATAACCAGCATTGTGAAATAATCAATAATAAAAGATAACTTCACTTTTATTTTTGTGTTTATCAACTACATTCAAAACAGATAACGTACAACGAATTCGAATAACGTCAAATAGAATTTCTCGATACATAATTACAATGGCATTTCCTGTCACAGATGAAGTGTATTGTCAGTCTACAAAAATATGTAAACTTAATTTTTGTAAAGCATATTTTCAGTGATTATTCTAAGATTTGAGTCTGGGAGTGGTGATGATAATAAATAAATTGGTAGGAAAGAATGTTGATTCATATTATTAGTCATATTTTTGAAATTATTTTCCCTTTTTATTAGATTTACCATAAATTGGGTGTTACAAGGGTGTCCTTCTCGATAAATCACAAGCGATCGTCTCTGTTACGGATTTGGTGGGGTAATTTAATTGGCGAACTCCAGTGAAAATTAAATACCTTTTCTGAATTTTTAGACTGGCCTTGAAACATAAATGGACTCACACTTTCTATGGTATATTAAAATCAGGTAATCCTACAATATACGTGACCTATATGCATATAAAGAGCAGAGCCCCTTATTACTTTCTCAAAGCTTATTAATGTGTTTCAGTGACTTTTAAAAATCATTTACTGCATGGTGACAAAGTGCGACTATAGTAGGTATCGGGTGAACCAGAAAAATTTTAGACTTTTTACGGAGTCATTATAAACCAAAACCAAATTAAGTTCACTTTGTTTAGCATTTTTTAAATTATAATTAACCAAAAAATATTGCAAAATTATTTAACATTTTTCTTATCGTTCTTAGTTAGAGACTGGACCTTTAACGTTCGGTGACTACTGCATAGGCTTGATTCCGAAATTCCGAGGCTCGATTGCGGAATTCTAAAGGGTGTTTCTTTTAAATGTGGTCGCTGTGGCGTAGTGCTAGTGCGTTGGACTGCTAGGCAGAGTGTCCGGGGTTCGAAACTCGGCACAGGCAAAATCAAAAAGTAGAAAAAATAATTTTTCTACACGGCACCACCTCTTGGCAGGCTATGGCAAACCTACAAGAGTAGAAATATAACACGCACAACATGAGTGGATGCGAAAAGCTCGGCCTAGGCCCTCCATGGGCTTTTATGCCATTAAAAGAAGAAAGAGGAAGAAGTGTCTTTTCGAAGTGTGGTTTTCAATCTGGCAATACTTTTTTCAGAGTTGGTCTTTTTGACAGCTGTCACTTGATTTATGCTCAGTTTGGTTTGCCATTTCATTACGAATAGACTTACTCCTGAACAACGTTTGCAAATCGTGCAAATTTATTACCAAAATAATGATTCGGTTTCACAAGAAAAATTTGTTCAGCGATGAAGCTCACTTTTAGTTGAATGGGTACGTTAATAAGCAAAATTTTCGCATTTTTGACATACGGCCACAATTGCTGCAAAAAGTGGTCGAAAATTGGGCCTCTCGGCTGGAATTTATTCGAACCAGCCGCGGCCCGAAATCGGTTTTAAAACATAATGTCAAATCCTTATCTTTATAAAAACCTAAATTGTTGGCCTTGACACTAAATTTTATTTCTTCTTGGAAACCACACTTCTAAAAAAAAACACCCTGTGCATCATTTTTGTAAACTTTCTTTGTGTTTCTTAGGGTTTGCTTCATTATGGTCGAATATCTTGCAATGGGTCGAAGTTCCGGGCAGTTGGGAGGATTTGCCTCTTTTGGCACCACTATGACATTATTTTCCTTATACCATTCCATTGTTGACCTGGAGTAATGACTTGTGGCTAGGTCTGGCCTCTGTGTTGTCAAAGGCGTTTTTTCAGCCATTCTTCTATATAAATTCTGGAGTTAATTGTTCCCGTTGTCATGAACGCCTTACTCCGTATACCCCAGGTGCAAATAGATTGCGGAACCAAAAAGCGTTTTGGAAATTTGGTATATTTTACTTCAGAGTATTTTCTGGATGTTGGTTGCATCCCTATTCTTTGTTATTTAATAGGCATTCCCAGGCAACTGGTTGAAATTCGCCTTACAGTAGGTCTCATCATCGAGAATCACGTAATCGAAGTTAGTTAGGTAATTGTCATACAGCTTTCGGGCACGCAGCTTCGCTATTTTTTCCTTTGCTTACTTTCAAACTCCATTTCGCACTTGACACCGTATTTATATCATGGCTCAGCCATTCCACCTGTGCCAGTTAGTCCAATACATAATAAACTTCAGATTCAGTTAGTTCCGCGGGGCAAAAAGAGAGTAAAGGGAATGAAATTGTTGGTGAACTAGCAAATCAAAAGCTAACTCCTTTTTTGGGAACAGAGCCATTCTGCGGGATGGGAAAAGGAACCATTTCACTATTATCAATTTGATATTGATGCATCTACATATTGCATAGACCACAGCAGGTACCGAGTTCTACCAATCATAATCGAAACATACCATTTTCTTAGATTTCCTGAATTAAGTATGTAGGTATCAATCTATGTACTTGAATATTATGGAGAGTATGTGTCCCCAAGAGCTAATAAGTAAATTATAGTAGAAATGACAATCTATTGTGACAATATCCGAATACTCGCTATGAATGGATTTATGTTTCATTATGAATTAGACAGAAAATGCCAACAACAACAACAACAACAACAAACCAGAATTTATTACAATTATAACATTAAGATTAAAAGGAAAACAAAGAGAAAATCTGTGCAAAAATACCAACAATAACAACAACGAAACAACTTCGAAAAATTACAAGCATGCAATTGTTACATGCGACAAATTCATGCGACAGTAAATACTTAGTACGAGTATAAGTATAAGTGAATGGTTGTTGTTGTTGTAGTTAGTTGCTGTATCTATTGCTAGCTGCTGCATATCTAACGAAAAAAAAAGTAACCAACCAACCCAACTATTTACTTAGCTAAACAACAGCAAGTAAATATTGTCTGTCACATTGATGACAGTCATACGAGTAGGTATGATTAAAACAATAGAAATGTAAAAAAAAAGAAAAGAAAACCGCACACACACTCACACAAAACATTTAAGTGCTGATTGTAGCACATGTGCTCATGCGCAGTAGCATCAGCAGCAGAGCAAGCAGCAGCAGCACTTGTTTCTCAACGGTGAAAATGTTTGCTTACATCTCGCGTTACAATTTTATTTAATATTTTCTTCATATCTGCTCATAAATATAGTAAGCACATACATACATACATACATACATCCATACGTCTATATGTATATGATACTTTTATGATTTTCGAGCTATGGAACTATTTTTTATGATTATTTTTCCACATTTTTTATTTAATTTTTCTTCTTTTTTTTTTTGTGTGCTTAAATAAGATACATTTTCTTTGCCATACACCAGTTACTAACTAATGACGTTAATGTTTGAGCGCTCCACTATCAACAACAACAACAACAGCAATAACATGAGCATAGAACTGGTTCAATTTAGTTGTTGTAGTTGTTTGGTTGCTCTTGTTACATTTTAGAAAATCATTTCTCTTCTCAAATTGCCTTTAATTTGTTTTTTTTTTTGTGTTGTTAGCAACAACAACAACAGCAAAGCATAAATTTTCTCCACTCATTCATTCATGCAGATTACATACTTACTCTTAATAATTTGTGCTGTTTTTGTTGTTGATAATTCGTGTGTTCGAGTTTTGACGTTGACTGGTTAGCTGTTTTTTTTTTTTTGTTTTTTTCGCTTGCCTATTCCAATAACAAATTTTTGTTTAAACGCTTGAATATCTGTCAAAATAGTAGAAGAAATATGTCAAGTGCGTGTTTTTGTTTTTGTTTTTTGTTTGTTTACAGCCAACAATTTACAATATCTAAAACAAAACAAAAAACAAAACAAAAAAAATACAATAATAAAAATCTTCATTGCAAAATTTTTAAATAATTACTTGTGTGAAATGCTGAAAATAAATCTAGTTTAACAAATTCACAGGTAGGCTGGAGATATTGAAGATAATTTTATATGTACTTACTTTCATTTATGTTTTGGGTGAAATCGAATAGCGGCGGCCATTCAGTAACTCCGTGTTCATAGTGAGTCAGTGATTACAGTGAGTGACAGGGATATTAATTTTAGATGACACATTTTTACTTTCCAATGTGAGATGTGGTTTCCTCCAAAATAGTTGTTATTGTTTATATTTTTTTTTCAATGTTTTTGCTTCTTTGATTGTTATTTGGTTTATCTGTCATTATTGTTGTTGTTTAATTAGTATTAAAACAGTTAGTATGCGCTCTCATGCTCAGAGACTAACTATTCATCCCATAACACAATCACACTTGCAATTGCCCTTGCTCTAATTTAGCTTTACATATGGATTTCATAGCAAAGAGAACATCATTTAAATATGCGCAAAGAGCGTATAGAGTTTCACTCTTTAAATTTTTAACATATGCGATATTTAAAACCATTAGCTGCTGGTTATAGTGGTGTTCGCTGTTCGACAAACACATCATATTATACTCTCGTGCTGGGTGTAGTGGTTTCATTGGTGTTCGTTACAGAGTTGCTTTTTGTCGAAATTCAGTTTTCTTAATACTATATTTTTAATACTATATTGTTTGCAATGGCAACACTAAATGGTATACCAAAAAACTTTGAACGATTTTATCAATATGGAGAAATTAATAATATAATTGAAAAATTATGCAAACAATATAATTTTTCTGTAATAGTTTTATGAATAATATATTTAATATTCACTTTTAAAAACTAAAAAAATTCGCAACTTCGCTTTTTTGCATATGAAAATAATGATGTACAGGTTTGCATATTTTCCTTCTATTTTACATACATTTTTGTATGTATTTCTTTTTTTGTAGAATAACTCATTGACACCCTGAATACGCGGCGTGCTCGGTGTACATTTCACCCAGCATATCGTGTTCGGTGTGAGAGTGAGTAAAAGCTCTTTTTTCGTGTTCGGGCAACAACAATTGCATGGCGTTCTCCGAGTAAACTTTGAATATAACCACAGCCTTATGTGAGCATGCATGGAATAGCCTGAAAATTCTATAAATCGATGGTAGCCACCCACACATGCACAGCTGATCAACTGAACTGGATTTCTGTAAAAAAAAATACCCTGGTACATGTGAAGTCAAAAATTTTCTCGCGCACTCATGTACCACCACTTCTATAAATAATTGTAGGGCAGTCTCTTGCTTACATGAATAACGGTTTTTGAACATTCTATGTGCAATACAATGAAAAAGAGAACACACTCATCACTTTTTTGGAAAAAAAAACTGAATTAGTTCAAATGACACGGTAACTCAATCTGCGGGTGGTTCAAATCAAAATTCGTTTTCGTTTAGTTCTAGACTGATTTGCATGCCTGGTTATAATATCGTTAAATTTTGCATGAGAAGGGAGAGAATTATTGACAATTGAAAGGATAAGACACTGAATACCGCAATTACTCCCTCCATTGCTGTTGTGTTTATTTTTAAATAAGATAATGAGAGAGAGAGAAATGTATCTTCAAAAACTAATTACACCTAAGTATATGAAATAAACAAACCTCTCTAAAGAAGCTCTACCTTTTTTGGCAGCAGTACTGCGCGGGCATAGTAATTTTACTTAATTAAAAACAAAACTAAAATTTTTATTTAATTTTTAAGGTAGCAAAAGTTTGTTGGTTTCTATGTAGGAGTACACAAAAGACTCTGTTCATTAACTTCAAGAAAGAAGAAAATATGTAAGCTATCTTCTTTTCCTTTCTGTTCCACATATTCATAATTGAAATATAAAGAAAGTTAATGTATGAATAACACTTTCAACTTTTTATACAGACATAAATATAAATCTTCAGAACAATAGCATAATTTATACTTATACCATACATACATAAAGCATTTGCAGCTTAATATTTAAACTGCACACGGATGTTAACTGGCCGCTGGGGACTCTGCTCAAATGTCACTGACCCGAATTTTCTTTGTCCAACGATTTTTACCTAAGTTTCTCCTCGGACTCTCTCATTTTTCATTAATTTATCAAATGATTTTATTTTGGCGTTTGTTGCTTTCATATTCAAATGCGATATTTAAGTGCCTATTTAACTAACTTTAGTCATTGTTCAACAACAACGACAAATTCCAAAGTCAGTCAATGAATGATTTGCGACGGTCTGTCTGCTTATGGGTTATTTATGGTTTAGAATACAAAGTCATTGGTCAAGGTGTCAGTTTTTCAAATTGTTATTATATCTATATAAACAATAACAAAATAATATGCCACAGTAGCAAATTTTATCACACAAATGTGTATAACAAACAAAAAGTATGAAATTTTATATTTAGTTAAATTTTTTTTTTTAATACGATTTACAGTAAACAAAATTAAAAACATTTTCTGGTTGCGTCATCAAATAAATACATTACATAAAAAATTAATGAAAATGAAAAATATGTAAATGTGTTTTCCTTATAATTCAGTAAAATCATTTCTTCATTCATCTCACTGAAATTCGATTAAACGCAGAGAGAAAATATTATAGAACGACACTTCTCTTTCAGTAGGTAGATGTAGTAGTATGTACCCGACAGCAAAGGAAGCGCTCCAAATTCGGTTATTTGCATACACTGAAGCGCTCCCCTCTCAGCAGTAAGCGCTCTCTCTCTTTATTGTACAGCTCATAAACTTTTTACATTCCATGTCATAGGAAGTAAGCGCTGACATCAAGCTTTCCGGCAGTGCTAAAAGAGCAAAAAAAGAGCTCTTATAAGTTGGGGAAAGAGAGATTGATAGTAAGGAGCATAGGAAGTAGATCCTAACTATCTAACTCATATGTTACTAAAAACGGTTATCAATTTGTTTTCTGAGGAATTTTTATGAACGAATCTCTGAAAATTATTGAATTTTCCTATAAGTATCCAGAAAACCTCAAAGTCAGTGCTGCACAAAGTGCATCTTAGATAAGCGTTTCAAATTTGCCCGTAGGTATACCTACTCTTAGTTACCCAGATATTTATAGGTATATTTTCTTAAATTAAAGAATTAAAAAAAACGAATAAAAACACCGAAAAATATTTACACGATATCGTGAGCAATAAATACGACACGATGAACAACAAATGAAACAACAACGCTCAAAAGAAATAGAAAAACAGCAATCGTTTTTATTGCTTCCTATTCTACTGCAACTTTTTCTTGTTTTTTATTTAAATCTTTTTTGTCTATTTTTTTTATTTTTTATATGTATGCCAAACATGTATTTAAGTAATCTACAATCAAATTTAGATTTGTGTAATAGACAATATTCAAATAAGAAGGGATGTACTCGTATTCATTTGGAATGATATACTATATGTACCATATAAAGCCAATAGTTTCATAGTTTACCCTTCTAGTCTTAAAGCAATATGCCTAAGTCCAAAAAAAAATATATCAAAAATATTTATAAGGTCTCCAATTGAGTCTCGAGTTATATGATTTTGAAGAACATATTTCTCTCTCAGAATCTGTCAATGTTTAGCACTTATAACAACAAATATTTACTTTACTTACTTTACTTTACATTTAATGGTACAACAGCCCATGTAGGGCCTAGGCCGAGCTCCACTCATGTCGTGGGTGTTATATTTGTACATGAATGGAAGGGACCTACAGTTCAATGCCGAATCAGAACGGCGAAGTGAAAAGCTTTTCATAGGCAATTTTTACTCTTGTAGGTAGGCCATTGCCCGCCAAGAGGTGGTGCTGAGTATATTAATATTTATTTTCTTTATTCTTTTATTACTCATATTTTATTCATTTGAAAACACTTGTTATTTTGTTTTCTTATGACGTCATAAACTCTTTAATTGATTCTAAAATTCTTAGGTTCAAATAACATCCCTGTATATTACGTTACTTTAAGGTTTACCACTCTGGATGGGCTCTTCCTGCTCGACCCTCTCTTCTCACCTCCCTCAACACCACATTCGACTACATTTTGATACTCACCGTTTTGTATACATATGTAGTATATATGTATATGTATTCATACCTATAGAGATATTCAAAATTAGTCAAAAGAGATTGACTGTTGTATTACAGTGTTGCCACATTCTGTATAATTTCGACAGGCTTCAAACTTTTTTGTATTAATTTTTATTTTTGCAGTTGTATCACCTAAAACAAAATTATATTAAATAGTTAAACTAGTATATTCTCTCCCAAAGTATGTAAAAAAAGTTCGGTAGTAGTATAATTTCTATAGAATCTGAACTTTCTGAACGAAAATTTACAATATTTGTATATGTACGAGGTATGATAAAAAAATAACCGTTATTTTCAGGCTTTAAACTTTTTTGTATTAATTTTTATTTTAGCAGTTTTATCACCTAAAACAAAATTATATTAAATAGTTAAACTAGTATATTCTCTCCCAAAGTATGTAAAAAAAAAGTTCGGTAGTAGTATAATTTCTATAGAATCTGAACTTTCTGAACGAAAGTTTACAATATTTGTATATGTATAATATTTTTTCATTGGGCGAGTGACAACACTGTTGTTGTAACAAAACCTACTCTCCACAAATTGAGCATGAGAGAGTGTGTCCTTTAGGCTTCATATCGCCTATTCCTCAACCTCGTATCTCCAAAAATTACATTTTGAAGAAAACGCAAAAAAAAAGTTTCCCAAATGTGATTTCTCTTGGCGTTTCTGTATAAACTTGTGAAAGATACTTCAGGTGCTAAAGTAAAATTTTTTTATAGAAATTGCAATTAATTTAGTTTTGTAGTTAGGACTCGATATGCTCATACCATATAAGCAAGGATAATTCAGAGTGCGAGAGCGAACAAGTTTTTCAACTTTGCTATGTGTCACAACCCTGACTAACGACAGCAATAAAACGAAGAAGCCCCAAGAGGCGTGTACATAGTAGTGCATATTCTTTGGCTTCCGCACAATTGAGAATAATTTCATGTTTCTTTGAAAAATGATATGCGCTTTGCTGCAGTTGCATGTTTTCAGTTACAGGGCAAAAAACTACTGAGGTTATTTGTTTTTGACAAGCAATAAAAGTCAAAGAAAAATGCCAATAAAATTGGAATGGATATACAATATTACAGCGTGACATAATAACATAATTTTGTCAAAGAATAATGCAATCAACTTGGCATATTTTTAACATACATATGTAAATATTTAGTATTCAATTCTTCTTTATATTACGTGCCTATGTACATAAATGTGCATACAATCCATGGCATTTTAATCCGAACTAAATTGACATAATTTCAATGTGTAGGTACAATTTGTCAATATCAGCGTTAAAACCTACATGCTGAAAAACACACAAAATATTTATGTTGATTTTCACGCTTGCATTAGCAATTATTTCTACATTTCCATTTTCATTGCGCATTCCATGTCACATATTGCAACAACAATAATAATAATAAATATATCACACCGACAATTTAAAATATTGTTAACATAAGCGCGTCTGTTTGTCTGTCCGCCACTCCGACTGTCAGTCTGTCTGCCTGTCAAAAGTGACATTTGAGCATGATCGTAAAAGTGACACATTGTGGGCTTGGGCTTGGCATATTATGTATTTGTCTTCTACTTTACATATTCTCTTTAATGGTTTTATTTTTTTTTTTTTCATATTTACATTTTATTTTTGCATATAACACCCAAAACATTTTGAAATTGTTTTATTTAATAAATTTCTAATAACATTTTTGCTTTTTTTTTTTTTTGTTTTGATTTTTTCTTTGCTTAGTATTAGTTTTTTTTTGTTTAGTTTTTTTGTTGCTTTTTGTTTTCTTTCTGTCAGTTTGTATTTGGGTTGCTGCATTTAATTGGCATGGCCAAGAAGGCGTTGAAACTTTTTTACCATATATTGCTAACAACAACATTTATGCGTTTCTTATTTATTTATTATTATTAATTTATTTTTTTTTTCTTAGCTATTTTTTATATAAGTATATTTATGTTTTTGCGTAAAATTTGCATATGGATGTAAAGGTCGTGAAAAGTTCGTAACAAATAAATAAATATCAAAAGTTTTCATCAAAATTTATTATTTAACTTTTTTTGTTTTTGTTTTTTTTACAGTTATTTGCTAATATTCGTATATGCCGAAATTGGTAAGTTAAAAAAAATATAAAAATTTTATTTATTAATAATTAAAACTTCTTTCTCTTCATCTAAAGACTCAAAATTTAGTAAATATAATTTTATTTCCTCTTAAATTTTAATTTTTGTAATATCTTTTGGGGAATTTGAACCTTAACATTATAGCTACTATAAGAAACATTATGTTGTATCTGATTTGCACCTTCGCTGGCTTGATGATGAAAAGTTTTCATTTTATAGCATAGGTTTTTGCATAATTGTTTGATATAGCGCATTTATTTTATTCCATATCATAGGCAATTTTCAGGATTTCAATAAGTTTTCTTAATAACATTCAAAAGTTTCGCTGAGATGTAATAGGAAGTGCTATAGAAAGTCTGTACGGTAATTTATATTTGCAGCTATTTCCAATCTTTTTTCATCTCCTTATAAATTTATATTTGCAAACGGTACGGTTTACATGTGCAGTGGTCCCCAAACGTTTTAAATATATGTTATTTGCCTAGTCTTTTTTTCCTGTTTTAATATTAATAATAAAATAATGAGTTGCGTTTATCCAAATTGTACAGTAAAGAATGAGTCCGAGCGTCAGGTGTCTTGCTGGCTTTCTGATGGCCTCGCTCATATTAAGTGTGCTAGTTTTTCTGGCAGAAGCGCGGACATTATACATGAAGGGAGAGGTCTTCGCAGGTCTTGCTTAAAATGCAGATCAGCCGAAGTTGAAATAAGCAAAATGTTCAATACTACTAGGAGAGGATTTAGTGAGATTGGTAAAGAGTTGTCAGTACTCGTTGAAAAATTTAAAAAGTACGAAAAACTTTCAAGTGCCATGACGAGGATAATAATGTTTAGCTCCCAATTCAAAATCGATATAATTTACGCACTTGTTTAAACCCTGCGGGTAAGAAAGCTACGGTCTCTTACCCCGTCTAGTGCCATCGATGTTTCTCTAACATTTTTTTCTACTCCTTCGGCTATTAATCAATCTCCCATAGTTATTGATGAATTAACATCTATTCCCAATATTGAAATCTCAACTTCGAAAGAAACAAAAAATTTACTTTCATTTATCACAGAATGTGCTGTGCCAGTTCCAAAAAAAAATTAACAGTAGTTGAAGGTGTCGCGCCTCCTACCAAAAAACTTGAAGTAGTTGCACCCAAAAAAACTGTTTTTGTCTCTCGTTTTTCTAATGACACTACAGTCGATGATATAAAATTTCATATAAAATCTACAAATTGAAATTGATGACATATCTGTTCTCAAGTTCAACTTCTCATATCAAAGAAATATTTCGTCTTTTAAAATTAGTATTTCGGCTGAGATGTTTAACAAAAAATCGTTTACATTAACTTCTGGCCAAAAGGTGGTATTTGGAAACCAAGACCTCTGACCTCTCATCACACCAATGGGAATCAAGTCAAAACTTCCTTCTATAAACTTGATACTCTTCATCTCTGGAACGTACTTAAAACAACCACTACCATATTCTCAACTGCGGCAAAAGCAAAATAATAAGAATATTTAGGCTACTACAAAAACAACGAAACCGTTTCGACGACATTCCAAGAACTCAACAGATCTGGAAACTCCACTGTCCCCTCTCAGCTTTATCACGCGGAGTTGGATGCTGTCCAGAAGTTCCAGTTGAGTTCGTGAAACCCCTTAAAAAGGCGAAGCTTTTCACTGCTTCTTTGGACACGCCAGAAATGTGATTATTCCAGCGAACGAGAAACCTTACTCAAAATTCGAATAACTGCGACAACCTACTTTGGCTGAGATTTATTTGTAGAAAACTCTGTTAAAAGAGAAAACCAAACCAGTGGTGCAACACTCTGCAAGAGTACTGGTCTTTAAAGATAACTGGTATAGATTCGACAGAGCATATTTTGGTCTTCGTCATGTAGTTTTATTAAAATAATATTTCATCAGGACATTGAACAAATGAAACAAATTATTTTGTTTTGATTAATTTATAAAAGCTTTCAAAATTGCTAAATAATTATTATTATTATGGAAAAAAATTTAATCACCTCTCAGATAAAAAAAACCCCGACAAAGTGTATAGGAAACATGTATGTACCTACATAAGTGCAACAATCAACCAGCTTCTTTTTTTTTTTTTTGTATTGCTGATTTCGTTGTTTCGTTGAAACCTTGGCAAAAATTCTTTGCAAAGTGTTTACCTTTTTTTTCTGATTTTTTGGTTTAATTTAATAAAATGAAAATGAAACCAGCTCGCATAACATAAGTTTTTAACAATCTTTGTTGTTGTACCATTTCATACCAGACCCAAAAAAGGTACACGGTTTTTACTTTTCTGTGCTATACTAAACGAATTCACCTTAACAAATAATTCATGTTAAGTTTTAAAGCATTTTTTGTTTATTGCTATTTTTTTTTCTTTTTTTTCTTTTTCATTTGTTAACAGGTTCACTTTCAGTTTTTGTGACTATTTTTTGTTCGCTTTAGAGTTCCCAAACTTGTTTCTCTGCTTCAATGTATGACAATAATGGAAAAAATTGTTCGTGAATTTGTTGTTGTGCTGTTGTAGATGGCGGTAATGTTTGGTTGATTTGATTGTCGTGGTGGTCAAGTGTTCATTTATGTACTACACACAACAGTAAAAAGATGAATATTGTACCATATCGCGCTATGAAAATGACCAAACTGAACTGAACCAACCGGGCCGGCTAGACAGACAAACAGACAAATAGACAGATATAAAAACCAAAAACCAACCAATCTAATGACGGAAGTACACACGCAAATGTGAAAAGTGAAAAGCTTGAGTCCACAAAAAAAAAAAGACCACAAAAAATTAAATATTTACTTTCAATTGTGTCGCAGAAAGTAATCAACAACAACAAAAATTGTCTACATCATACACAACAACATGTTATTTGCCCGCAAATATGTTGTATATCTGAATTTATACATATTGTTCATCAACACCAACACGCAGTTGTTAACACGTTGTCAACAGAAAAAATTATAATTTAATTAAAGAAATATGTAATTAAGAAAATTTTACTAGTTAATTATAAACAGAATTTTTGTTATTTCATTTAAATATACGCGGTAGTTATTTATTAAGAGCACATGCCCTCACTCAATCGTGACGTAATTACAACACTCCAGTATCATAAGCTGGTTTCAACTCTCTCAAAAAGAAGTTTTATCTCATACATCTCATTTAGGTATCTCGTTATGTGTATATCATATCAGATCAGATTTTACTCTCTTGGAAACATTTGCTCTGATGCAAAAAATTTAATGAGTAAGTACCATACAAGTATGAACTTATATCAGATATTGAGAACGTAACAAATAACAACAAAAGCATTCTCTATTGCATTTTACCGTATTTTTCACTCAATCATATAATTTTCTTAGAATACCAGGAAAGAAAAAAGTAAGAGAGTATGGGAATAGAGTGGAGCATTTATAATTTGGAATTTGATTTTGGTGTAAATAAGAAACGAATAATTTTTTTCCTATACGGATTTTATTATTCGAAAGTACAATCCTTCCTGTTAATTGTGGAACAATATTTCATTCAAATGACTTTCTTGGCTGACCTTTCAGTAGCACGTACGATCAACCCAATTTTTCAGTACATTTTCGACTGTATAGAGCTGTACCTGATTAGATGATGCTGGATGATTAGCGTAACACTTATCTTTAACGGGTCCCCACAAGCATGTAGTAGCCCAACTGAATCAAATCGCAACTGCTTGGTGGCAAATGCGCATAGCCAAAACGTCTAATAACGAGATTTTCAAACTTCCCACGCAAACTTCCCAAATGTTATCTAAGCTCAAGTCTCCTAAAATAGGCCACAAATAATCAGTTTTCATTGTACGGTAGTGTATGCCATTCACTATAACGCATCTTCCATCCTCATTTTCAAAGAACAATGGCCCAATGATGACGCAGGTCCAAAAACCACACTAAACAGTTATTGGTTGAGATTGACCATTGGCTTCTCAACGATCGCTCATGGATTTTCTGAGCCCCTTTTGCTAAAATTAACTTATTAACGTAACCACCGAGGTGAAAGTGAGATTCGTCAGAAAATATGATTTTCGATAAAATTGCTCATCTCCTTCCAAGCGTTCCAGGACCCATTTAGCGAACCGAAAACGTTGCGGATGGTCATGTGGTTTCAGCTGTTGTACCAATCGAACTTTCTACGGCTTTAAACCGAGGTCTTTATGCAAAATTCGCAACAAAGAAGTGCTTGAAATGTTCAGCTACTGAGAACGATGGCGAGTTGATGTGGTTGGATCTTCTTGCATATTCTGAGCAACGGCAGAACATTTTTCGGTGTAGGAGTACGAGAATCTATTGTTTTATCCAATAAAGATCAAGTTTCCTGAACACGTTTTACAAATTTATCCACAAATTGCATGAAAGGCGCTTCTCTTCTACCCATTGTCTTCTTGCTCATTTTGCATTTTAAGTATTTCCCAACGTTATTCAAGCTTATATCGACCCATTTCTATAACCGCAAATATTACACCATACTAATATTACCCCATAATACTAATGACATGAAACTTGCCACACTCAAATAACCAGTAGTTTAAATTCCAAATGTTAGCTGGACCACCCACCCTGTAAAGTGGTGAACCAGGGTTGACAAACAGCTGACCTTTTTGTTTTTGTTTTCCTATGTCAGACCCGGTTGGTGTCAACCGGGTTAAACCACATTTCTCGATGCATATGTCAATACTCTTCAAATATGGCATCTCTTCAACAGAACTTTCTTTTCCTTGTGCATTTAATGTTGTGCTCCTCCAGTTCTGAAATTCATTGAAGGGGCTTTTTCTAATTTAGGCGTCGTTTGAGCAAAATGACAAATAAATAAAGTAGGACTTGAAAAGTGCTCGAAGCTGGTATTAGTTCGTGTTTCCTTATTAAATATTATTTTTGTACACCATGTATTATCTTCTGCTTATTTTCAATTTGTTATTATTAATAAAAATAGTAACATTTAAACTTAAATATTTATAATTTTCAATCGATTTTTAAGAAAAAGAAACAGGCAGTTTTAACCAGGTTAAAACCGGTTTAAACCACTAATCGGTTTAAACCATGCTAACCCTAGCCATAACACTGTATTAATCCTCATATTGTTTATTATACTTTTCTCCTACAAAGTTTTCTGACCTTTCTGTAAATTGTAATGCATACAACACGAAAATAAAAACTTGTTTAAATGATACTTATATGAAATTGTTTCTTATCAGCAACGTTATTCATATTATGCATACTCATATGAGCGAACATAATTCACAACTTTCGCAGCAGGTGTCGCCAATGGACGTGACAATTTTCACTAATAATTCATGTGCTTCTCAAAATGGTAACACAAACAACAAAAACATCAAAAACAAAAATTATTACCCAAAAAGAAATGCTAAAAAGATATGCAAATTTTCGTAGATTGGATGCACTTAAAAATTTAATTGAAGGCATAAATTGTATGTGTGCGGTGATAAAGTATGAACGCCTCTCACTTATGCGCATACACCACCAGAATGACAAGTCACCAACCAAACGACAAACGGTCACATGTGATGTGTTCATGTGCACGACCCCCCGAGCGTAAGTATAACTAGCTGTTAGGCTAGATACTTACTTTATGATGATACTACCGCTGATGTTGCTCCTAACTGCTGCTGGTAATGTTTGTGCGTAGCTAATGTAATTTATTTAAATTGTAACGCTGCAGAGAAATATGCACATATACACATACTACAACAACAACCACATTAACAGCTGCTATAAACAATTACAACAAAAACAGCGTCAAACAAAAAAGTAAATATAATTGAACTGGTTAAAATGCAATTAGAAAGTGTTTTCACAGCATCACATCGCACCATTTCACACAACTAACTGGTGGCAACACTGAAGAGTACATAATATTCAATTCAAGTTGTTGTTGTTCCCCCGTTGCTATTTTTATAAACGTTAGTGAGCAAGAGCAGCAACATATCAGCAATGGCCACACACCTTTCTCCTCTCGAATGTCAAACTCAATTCGTTCGAATTCATCTCGCAGAAACTCAGTAGCAGCAGCACAGCAAGCAACAACAGCAAGATCACGCGGCCATTTTGAACCGCTCTTTTGCATTGACTGCCAACAACATCATCGTTTATTTTTCATTAGAAAATTGTTTCTTGTTTTTATATCTATTTTTCCATATACTTACAATGAGTATTTATTTTTTATAGATCGTGTTATTTTTAGTGTTGTTTCTTTTCATGTTGTTATAAGTTTATGTTGGCAATGTAAAGTTGGATAAAATGTTAATTAATATTGCGCTTGCAATCACATAAAAATGTAGTGTGTGTGGTGGAATATTATTAATGAATGCACTGCATTAAATGCTGCCACCAGGCAATTTCAATTTCGATACTTTTGTTGCTGTAATTCTGCAATATTTTCTCAATTTTATTCGAAAATGCATTGATTCGTTAATTAATTTGTTGATTTGATTGCACACCAGTAAACCTGCACCACCGGCAGCACCACCTAGTGGCAAGTTGCATTACCATATATTGGAGGTTAAAATACTTTAAATGCGTTTTGTATTTCAAATGAAATGTGTGTAAAGGTTGCGGCACATCATCTCGATTTGCCCCACGTTGGGCGTCAGTTGTAAACTTAAGTCTGCGCATCGTATTACAACACATACATAATTGCATTTGTAAATCTCGATGTTAAATCTTAATGTATTTAACAGATTATTTTAAAGGTTATAACATTTGTGAAATGTATCTTTTGTTATTTGCCTGAACTTGAAATGGGGATTGAGTTGGTATCAATATTTACTGTAATTTGAAAGTTCAGTAGATGTTGTTTCTATGTACTTATAATAGCGGAAAAGGGCATTATGCATAATTTATTCGAATGCATTGCACATTCCAATTGTACCATTCACTCGTAACTGTTGGATTATTGCATCGGTGGATTAGTGTGATTCGATTTAACAATCACAAGGTCGTGAAATTAAAATTCACTTGCTGTGAAATTTTTAAATTTTCTAAATATGCCTTCAAATGAAAAG
This sequence comes from Palloptera scutellata, assembly GCA_958295655.1. Taxonomy (NCBI): domain Eukaryota; kingdom Metazoa; phylum Arthropoda; class Insecta; order Diptera; family Pallopteridae; genus Palloptera; species Palloptera scutellata. Next base: position 126,776,590 of record OY282449.1, on the reverse strand, counting down.
GTCCGGTATTCTGCTCTCTCAAGAAATAAATGTCAATCATTCAATCAACCCACTCACGAGCCCACTCACTTATGTTTCTCCCTTGCTTTTATCTCCTTGTTTTAAATAATTGTTTTGTCAAGAAAGTATGTTAGTTAGGAACCAACAGAAATATTATATATTAGTTATTCTTGGTATAATTTAGTTAATAAAAAGTGAGTGGGCTCTTGAGTGGTTTCTTGAGTGGGTTGGTTCTTCTTGATAGAGAATGAGTAGAGCAATTTTTATTTCTCCTCTCTCACACTCTTTAGGAAGATCGTAGTGTGGCGATACTTCTAGAACAACAGCATTTGCATGCATGCATGCTTGGCATTAAGAAATACTCACCTATGTTCGTATCTATATATATATATGTGTATCATAATGACAAGCGCCATCTAGTGTCAACAAAATCCAGTATTGCTCGTGGCTTTACTAATTGTTCGTGGCTATGCTAAACAACGACAGAAAGAACAGCACCAACTAAGAGCCACCATCTATGGCATAAAGACGATAACAAGCAGCGGAATGAAAACAGTCCCATATTGATAGTCAAAGTGAACACACAGTGTATGAGCTACAATTGTTAAGTGATTTTAAGTGTTGTTCAATACCAAATATATGTGCAATAATTTGCTTTTGTACACAATCCAGTGATCGAATCTTTTATTTGTTGAGAATATCATAATAGAAGCTCATGAGTGTAAGCAACACAATATTTCTCTGATTCCAATCTCCTCAAATGTTTAACTCGCTCGTTACGTTGAACCTTAGCAAAGGAGCTTTCATTGCATTGATGCTTTTAATTTGATTTGTATCGCTCAGAGTTCTTGTAATGCAATGGAACGTTACCTTTATCGCAGAATATGTGCCATATGGTGCTGCTAACGTATTTCGAGTGTATGTACACCACCAAACTAACCAGATGATAACTGAGAATGTGATATTAAAGCACACGTATCGGCTGATTGGGTTCGACGCTGAAACCAACCAACCAGCAGTCGTTATTATTTTTAATTTGATGGAAAAATTGATCGAGATGAGTTTATCATTGCAAAATTTTGCGAAACACTAAAGGCCTCTTTGGTTGACTCAAGTCCACTCAAAACATTTAACAAAAGAGCGCTTGTTAAAATCTCTCTGTTCATAAATGAGAGCAAACAATGCGATTCGCTCTTTCACTGAATGATGACAAAAGGAAAGAAGAGTGTAAGTAATATTTTCAATAGCAAGTTTTTGCGAAGTTTCATTCAAAGTTTATTTAATATAAAATGCTAAAGTTAAAATAAGTCAACTTCAGCATTCAGGAAATTATTAAAAATAAAATTCGACCAACAATTTATATGAAATCCATAAATACTCATAATTTTATTTAATTTTATCGTAAATTTAGATTTCCCAATACTAAAACTATTATAGATATTATTTATTTTTTTATTTTTCTGATGTTAAACTTAAACTTATTCAAACATTTCAACAATGCTGAGTAATGTGAATGTGGAAAAATATAATTTTAAATTGCACACAGAAATTATAATAAAATTATTGCTTGAATAAAGAAGGCAAAAAGAAAAAAAATAAACAAAATTACGGAAATAGGAAATCGACAAAAATTCAGCAAAGATTTTGTAAATAATTGTTGAAAAGTCAATGCTGACTGACAGCAATCTATCAACGCAAACAACAGCAGCCCAGCCACGTTTCATTCAGTAGCTACACAGTAGATGCATGTAGTTAATACTAAACAACAACAGAAATTCCCAAAAAAAAAAAAGGTTGCTTACAATTTTAGTGTGAGAATTTTATTTTAATAGCAAGTACATAGCAGATATAAAAATTTAAAACACAGCGACTGCTGTGGCTGCTGCTACCGCCGCCTGAGGTGCACGGTTTAAACATTATAAGTCGGTATGTGAGTTTGCCAAACACAATTTGACGTCGTCGCTAACAATTACGATTGCAATGAAAATCAAGCTTCAAAACCAAAATGCTTTTAATTTCATACTCAATTTATTTTGAAAGTTATATATTTTTTGTTTTGTTTTTTGTTTTTTGTTTTTATTTCATCATTAATGTTTTTGTAACTTTTATAAGCTAAGCTAGAAAATGCTTTTCTGACCATTTACCCAAGACATCATTTAAAAATTTGATTTGCCCAACAGCAAGTAAATTGCTAAGAAAATGTTTTTTTTTTGTTTTGTTTTTCAAGTTAGAAAACTCGTTTGAACTACTTTGTTGTCCAATGATAAATTTTGTCAGATTGCGTTGGTTGCTTGTAAAGAGAGTTTCTGTGGCAAGGCATCACATTGCATTGATGATGATGATATTTTAGTTGTTGTACTCGTACAACAAAGTGCTGACAGCACAATGGCATTTTTCATATTACCATAATTTCAATGCAGTTTTTCAAATGTATTTCTTTTATTTATTTTGCGAGTTAACTTGTTTACATGGAATTTGTACACTTGCAATTTGGAAAATTTATGTAAAAACACATGCAAAATAAATTGTTATTGAATTTTATAAATATTTTTAAATTATATATACAAGCAAAAAATATTAAAATATATCTTGAGCCATGAAATTAAAAGTATGGATATGAATGGGTTAATTCAGCTTTAAGCAATACAGTTTGTAAGCACTTGGTGCTTGATAAGAGAGAGAGAGAGAGAGAGAGAGAGATAGAATGAGGGAGAATATTCCACAGTATAGAAGCCATTGACTTTGCATGAAAGTAAATTCTCTCAAGTATAAATAAGCACAGTTGAAGAGAACAAAACCAGGAAGAGTGTTGGAGAGAGCGTGAGGTAAGAAATTAATGACAGAACTAGTATGGTGAGAATAATTTACATACTTACTAGCCTAAGCTGCTGGTTATACTGGTGTTCGCTGTTCGAGGAACACATCAAATTTTACTCTCGAGCTGGGTTTAGTGGTTACATTGGTGTTCGTTACAGAGTTGCTTTTTGTTGTATTTCAATTCTTTCTGTAATACAATTTTTTGCGCAACGGCAACACTAAATGGTATACCAAAAAACTTTGAACGATTTTATTAATGTGGAGCGTGAAATTTAATAATATAATTGAAAAATTATGAAAATAATATGATTTTTCTTCAATAGTTTTATGAATAATATATTTAATATTCACTTTTAAAAACTAAAAAAAAATCGCTACTTCGCTTTTCTGCATATGAAAATAATGATATACAGGTTTGCATATTTTCCTTCTATTTTACATACATTTTTGTTTTTATTTTTTGTAGAATAACTCATTGACACCCTGAATACTCGGCGTGCTCGGTGTACAATTCACCCAGCACAACGTGTTCAGTGTGAGAGTGAGTAAAAGTTCTTTTTTCGTGCTCGGGCAACAACAATTGCATGGTGTTCGCCGAGTAAAATTTTAATATAACCACAGTCTAACTGATCAAGCAAAGCAATACTTTTCCAAAGACAAATCTTTCTTCTACAATTTTATTCTTTAAAATCCTCTAAAAACTTTTCCGCATATTCTTTAAAATTCTTCAATTCTCCTAGAAAAATACACAAAAAAAAACCCCCACTATTCGCATAATATTTTGCATGAGTTTCTTTCTTCACTTCAATGCGTAATCTTGACAATTTTATGGCATCTTTGCATCATTTAAAGCCGACTGCGAAAAGTTCACATTAATGAGAATAGTAGTATGGTATGAATACAAGTATCTGCCATGAACCACCTACCAGACATCGTTGTTGCATTTCCTTGATCGTGTTTGTTTATTTCACATATGAGTGCAAGAGGACGACGAAGATTTGGTATCTGGTTTATGCACATTTTCCAGAATATGTGTTCATATGTATGTAGTTAAAAAAAAAACTGTTGGAGATTTTTACTTTTATGTTTGTTATGCAATATACAAATGCGAGTAGAAACAACAACAAAACTCGATTACCGTCTTGTACGACTAGCAATTTAAAGTGAATTTTATTGGAATATATTTTCTTACCATAAAGACTATCACATGATGATTTTGCGCATTTGAAATTTTTCACATACAAACATGCGAGGCACATAATTATCGTTGAATTTTTGCTTTTGGATGTATGTAAATGATAAAAAGGAAATACAAAGTACGTAAGTAGTAAGCTTATCTATTCTTACCGCAAAACATAAATACATTTTATTAAATTTTTTAAGAAGATTATAAGCTCAATCACTAACAATCGACAACCGCTGCCGTACACAATCAAGGCGACGATTATTTTAACATTTCTTTAACTTTTTACAATTTATGTACTATAGGTATACAAAAACAAGAAATTTTAAATCTTTTAATTTTTTTTGCTAAAAACTTGGCAACACTGTTTAACTTGTACAACAAAGGCATGGTAAAAATGAAATTGTGAGAGAAAATGAGAGCGCCGCAGTCATAGTATATTCAAATTCGAAAGAGAACTAATTAATACTTGCAAACTCTAAACTTATCAAGGTACGCATCTTTCTCTACACCCGTTTATCACCAAATTCTTGATCAGCATCAAATGCAGAAGGAACTAAATGAACTTAATCTTACCAATTTTCAGTATTGCATAGCAGAGAATGGAGAAGTTTTTTTAGTATTATTATATCTATTTACACTCAGCGAAAAATTGCAGTCTAAAATCAAGCTATCTAAAATCATACTTATTTGTAAAGGGTGTTTCTTTTAGAAGTGTGGTTTTCAATCTGGCAATACTTTTTTCGGAGTTGGTCTTTTTGACAGCTGTCACTTGATTTATGCTCAGTTTGGTTTGCCATTTCAAGAATTCAAGCCGAACGACCATCAAGCGCGTCGCACGTTCAGTAAATGGGCCCAAAACGAGATGGCCACCGATCAATATTTTCACAAGAAAATTTTGTTCAGCGATGAAGCTCACTTTTGGTTGAATGGGTACGTTAATAAGCAAAATTGTCGCATTTGGAGTGATCATAATCCACAAGCCATTCAAACCATTGTTGAGACGCCGTTACATCCTCAAAAAGTCACTGTTTGGTGTGTTCTATGGGCAGAGGGAATCATTGGTCCATATTTCTTCAATGATGGAGCCGATCATAATGTTACAATGTAACTGTCAATGGGGAACGCTATAGAGCCATGATTAATGGCAGATTCGTGCCTGAATTGGAGGATGTTGATGTGGACGACCTTTGGTTCCAACAAGACGGCGCTACATGCCATACAGCCAAAGAAACAATCAATTTATTGAAGGAAACTTTTGGTGAGAGCATTATCTCGCGTCGTGGGCCTGTGTCGTGGCCTCCAAGATCTTGCGGGACTAGTTTTTGTGGGGTTATGTGATGAAGTCGTTTTTGTGGGGTTATGTCTACGCAGATAAGCCCGAGACGATTGACGCCTTGGAAGAGAATATACGGCGCGTTATTACTGATATACGGCCTCAATTGCTGTAAAAACAGATCGAAAATTGGCCCTCTCGGCTGGAATTTATTCGAACCAACCGAGAGCGGCGGTCACTTGCCCGAAATCGCTTTTAAAACATAATGACAAATCCTTATCTTAAAGCTAAATTTAGCTAAATAAAATAAAGCTAAATTCTTGGCCATAACATTAGATTATATGCGTTTTATTTCTTCTTAAAAACCACACTTCTTAAAAAACAACCTGTAGAACGTTCTCTGCTTATTTCGTTTAAAATCTAAAAATTTTTAATTAATAACAACTTACAAAACTGTTTTGTTTTTTACTCACAATATTCTTCATTTAATCTTGGCTAAGGCCAAAGATTTTTGTTTACTTTGTTTACCAATACCCACCCGGGTCACCCAGACGCATTTTGTAGGTAAACGCACCTGGTGCTAAGGCTTGTACTTGTCTGCACTGAGAACATACACTTCCATTGATCAAAGAGCTGGCAGCAAATTTGAATATGACATGGAAGATGCTTAACGAATTGAAATCATCACCAACGTGATGACGTACCTCAGCTAAAAATAGCTCCGTGCTCTTGATATCTAATACTCACTACAGAGGTGGTGATGTTCAAAAATCGTTTTGTATTATTATAACAAAACCAATGGCGAACTCGATAGGAAAAATTCAAACATACTTTTTTTCTATATTATCCAAAGCAAATCGAGAATTTGTTCAGTGAGTCGATGTCATTTAAAGGTAGGATTAAAATTTACCAAGATATTAACAAAACTGGTCGCTGTGGCGTAGTGGCAATGCGTTGGACTGCTACGCAGTAAAAAATACTGATTTCAAGACCAAGACCATCTTGTAACGAAAAAGCGCGTTTAATTTTTATGTGACCCAATATTTTGAATACTATTGGGGGTAAGTCTAGAGAACACTTAAAGTTAGAACCACACAATTCAAAACAAAAATGTTATTATCAGCATTAAAGTGATAATTACATTCTTGTTTTAAAAAATTGTATGCCTAACAGAATTTCATCAACGATTGCGCATGATTTATTACCACTTTTCTTAAATTTACATAGAACTTTTTTTCCCCCGAGTCTATGAAAGAAAACTTTTATTTCATGAGAATAAATCTGAAGATATTTTAAATAATTCCAGGTTTTGTGTTTTCAATTCAATATAAAATTAAATAATAGTATTTCACTTCAACTTCCTTACTTGCATCTCGCTGAGATTTCTGCTATTGCTATCGCTGCTATATTTAGCAATAATACTCACAAGCAATCACGTGTCGAAAATCGAAAATAATATTAGAAAATAAAATAAAATTCGTACTTTCAGACAACGAATAAATTGCAGCACAATGAAAATATTTCTTAACAAAAGAAATCATTAATCACAGAAATTAACCATCATTTCCGCCACGCCACATGTGCTCAGCTTTAAACATGCGAGTACTCGCAGTTGCAAAGAAACCCAACGAAATCGTGGTTTTTTGTCAGAAACCTCGAAAAACTAAAATTAAGATAAAAACAAAAATGCAAAAATTGAGGTAAGACAAAGCACGAAAAGTAAAACAAAAATAACAGTTAATAGCTAAAAAAAAATTTAATAATTTTAAGCAGTTTTTCGAGACATTTACTTTTCTAAGGCAATATCATAAATTAAAAATACTATGACCTTTTTTTGCACATAAAACCAAAATGCCAAGCAGAAGAAGAGGATTTATGTATGAGCAAAATGCCCTTAAACCAATTATTTTAGGTCGAAAATAGAAACAAAATTTGTTGTTATCTTGCTAATTAAAGTAAATGTCAAAAAGCAGCAGCAAGCAAAAGTAAATCATTGAGTGTTGGAGAAGCTCCAGACAATACAACTTACCTTGGCATTGAAATTAATGAAATTGAGCCATCATCGTCGTCTTTTTCTTGAGCATTCATACATTTAATATATTTTTCAATTGGCTTTTGCGAAACTAGTGTTTTGAAGCCAAGAAATTAGATAAAATTTCTCTATCTCTCTTATTTTTTGCATTTTTTAAAAGAATTACACAAATAAACTTTGAATCTATCGAATAGTTAAGTTTAAAACTGATTTTGCGGTAATTATGTGCTAAAAATTTTCATAAGTAAGTATATCACAATGTCTTTTTTTCAATCACGTACTAAGTATCTTCAAAAGTACCATTTTGCAGAAAACGAAAAAAAAAATAAATATATTTGGATGAACTTTAGTACTCAAGTGGAGATATTACTTTGAAAAACTGGTTCCAACTGTTTTTCTTTTTATGTTCGCGTGCAAGGGGCTAACTACCCTACAATGATCTTGACCAGTGATGGACAAGACCAGATTTGGTTTTTTTTCTCGAGGCGGAGAATTTTAAACTGAAATAAAACACAGAGAAATGTTTTTAAAATCGATGGAATTGGCTTTCCATTAGGAGTCATTTTTTGAAATTAATGTTTCAATATGATTTGGGGCATGTAACTACCGCTGCTGGGGCGTACATGGCGTAATCTGTAAGTCCAATTTTCACCTCACAATAAATCAGGCTGTATTTCGCAATATGGCGTTCAATGTTGGCTTCCAAGTGCTGAATTGTTTCTGGTTAATCGGCGTTGACATAAGACTTAAAATATCCTCAAAGAAAATATTCAGATGGCATTAAATCGAACGAACAATGTGGGCAGTTAACAGGTCCATTTCGTGAAATTAATCGTCCATCAAATTAATATTTCATTAAATTAAATGTAAAAAATGAAAATATTCAGATGGCATTAAATCGAACGAACAATGTGGGCAGTTAACAGGTCCATTTCGTGAAATTAATCGTCCATCAAATTAATATTTCATTAAATTAAATGTAACGCGCGCTGTGTAGTATGTTGTCCCGTCCTGCTGAACACGGGACAACAAGTCTGCAACATTAATGCCTTCCAAATGAGGCACGAAAAAGTTAGTATTCATGCCTCTGTACCGCTCACCGTTTACTTTAACGTTCAGACCATCATAATTATTGAAAACATATGGACCAATGATTCCATCGGCCGACAAGTTGCACCAAGCGGCGACTTTTCTGAATGTAATGGTGTTTCGAGAATGGCTTGTCATCGTGCTCAACAATTAAGCTCGTGTCCATCCACATGCTTAATAACAAGATTTAACTTGTGTGAAAATTGTACCTCCAGATTACGCCATGTACGCGGCCATGTCAAAAAATTATCTTTAAAATAAAGCCAATTTCATGGATGTTAAAAATGTTTTTCTGTGTTTTATTTCAATTTAAATTTCTCCGTCTCCAAAAAAAAAACACTCGATATATGGAATGCTCAAAAGATTTGTGCGGAATTCGGTTACCAAGTGACAATCTAAACCTTTGCATGCATACTCGAGCATTTTGAGAATGTCATTCGTAATACTTAGATTGACAGATTGAAGTTCTCTACACCCTTGGCTCATCGCTGATCTAAACTAATAACAATTGAGATTAAATATTGAAATATTTTCTAATTATCATCAACTCGTATCAAGCGAACTTGCTATATTCAAGGATCCACGTGATCCTTTCAAATTTTATATTTCTTATTTTGAATGTATTTGAAGACAATATTTCATTATTTTCAGTTAATTATAATCCAATAATTTTTTTATCTTTATACAAGTTCTGTGATATCTGTTTCAACAAAATTATTGCTTAATCACTTGCAAACCACAAACGAATAAAAAATAAAAATAAAATCCTTCAAAACTAAAAGTTACAAAAGAAAATGA